>JALIZH010033007.1:10895000-11320000 GCA_030522465.1 Rhipicephalus appendiculatus | reverse complement strand
GCGCCCATTAGCTGGAAAGTTGAAGGAGATGCAGACATCTATTAATGCAATCAGAGTACGTTAGGCCTTCATTATAGCGAAGTAACCTCGGGACCATCAATTAGTTCATTATATCCGATATTTGTTGTAACAGTAGAGATAGAAATTGGCCATAACGAACTTGCAATGTGGATCGCACAAATATTATTGATAAAAAAAAAAACGCATTATTGTAGGCTTCAAGCGTATTATAAACGGATCCTTACCTCTCTGTTTATGGCAGTTGCAGCTAAATAGACGTGAACATGTGGAAGTGCAATTACAGAAATACGCAATTCGCTTGTCTAAGCAGGCGTCACATGAGCATCCAAAGGTTTCCCGAAGTTCCGTTCATTTGGTGACGCAACCAGTCAAATGCACTTTTTTTTTTTGCGCTAGTTGACCGAAATTTCCGCAACTTTCAAGCGAAAAGAAAAACTACTGTAAATTGTCTTCCACTATTTACTAATTTCGAGCCTTGCACTATCCAAATAGTTCTTCGTTATAGCCGATATCGCGGCAGGCTCTAGCGTTAGCCGTTTCGTTATAAAAGGAAACAATGCCACCGAAATGAAGCGTAAAAAACTAAATGTCGTATTTAGTTTGCTATAACCGATAATTCGCTATGCTAGTGTTCGTTATAACGAGTGTCAACTGCATTACAACATAATTATTGATATACAAGAGGAGGTTCCGATGTCGGAGAGTCGAGTGTAAGGGGCATGTGCAGATAATAAGGGCTAAATACATATCCATTTAATATCAGGAACCTCTGTCAATATGTACAGAATATGAGAGTTGGTCATTGAAAACGAAAAATTAATTGTATTCGACTGAGTGCAAAGAATTAGCTATAGCAACAGAGATAAAGGCAAGTGTAGCACCATTTCAAGTTCAAATGTGATGCGAGGAGGTTGTCATGGGATTGTCATGGGATGGTCATGGGACATCATGACCTCACTGCACTGTACTACCTCACTATACATCACTGTACTACACTAACATCGTTAAAGTGACCTCATAAGCCACTTTAATTAATGCTTCCTCGTGTCCTGCTTAAGCAATGACACACATTCGCACATACGCATTGCCTCTGTGCACCATCACTCACAAAGCAGACTTTGTACATGAGGATAAGTTTTGAGCTGAACTGTAGTCGGTTCATGGCTTAGGCTAGATTGAACAGCTGAACTCAAACACAGGCTGAAATAAATGAAAGGAAGCAGTCAAGTACGTCGAACAAGGGCAAGCAGTCGGCGAGTTCATATTTCAGCGACACCTCCGCCTGTGTCCCAATCGCGCTTGTTCAAACTTGCCATGCTCTTGTGTGCCATTTTCACAGCGGACAGTTGGGCTGGTAGGAATTTCGAATATTTCCGAGTATTTTTCCGCGGGAGAAGAAAAAAATTGGGGACCCTTAAGCTTCGGCTTTAAGAGTTGAACGCGATAGCGATATCCTGTCCCTATAGTGCGTACTTCAGTCACTTAGTGCATACTATGTTGTGGGCAGCATACTTTAAACCACGAGCAATTATGCGCGTGAAATGTTTTCGAACTTGCTATGTGCCCACTACGGGGTCTTGAAGGAGTACTGACACGATTTTGGAAGATCGCAAAACAGACATATTTCGTTTCCTTGGTATGCAGTGTCAACGTTCTCCACACATCGGAGCCAGGCAACACGTATAAAATATTTTATTTTGATTTTAAAGTTTTCGTCGCTGAGCATCTGCACGCCAGCCCCACTGCAATGGACATTATCCCGACGAGTCAAGTCAGTTCCTGAATTTGCGAGCTCTGCGTCCTGCGTGCAGCCTAAATCGCAGAAATCGCTCTCAGTGTCACTGGACGACAATTCAATCATCGTTGTTTACGTGCACCACGGGCACATGACAGATTTGCCGTTAGTACGTCGCCAGTTGCTGTCTTCCCGTGACGTCACACTGCTCTGAAACGTCACTGAGAAGCCGCCCCCTCGATACCGAAACCAAAATTGCTGTTTTATGGTAGCGGTATTAAAAATATCTCCAATGCATTCCCAAGCACTACGACACTCTTTATACGTTTCTCGACACCAGGAGTTTTATTTAAAAGAACAATCCGAAAAAAATTAAAATTCGTGCCAGTACTCCTTTAAGGGAATACGCGCAATAACGTGTGTGCCTTCTGTAATAGATGGCTGGCTTTAAACCACGATGTCGTCACGGACAAGATGATGATTTGTCGCTCACAACCAACGACGCCGACGCCGATGCCGGAATTTCTGCGAAACGAGCTCTTTAACGCTGTCGCGTTAAAACAAACAATTAAATATGGAGCAGAGAACAAGAAAAGACGGGACAGTAAGACCGCTGGTCTTCAATTGAACTGACACTTTCAAACGTGCGACGGAAGAAGTTCAAAGAACATGCGTGCACAAGAGTGCCTTGAAGGGGCTCTGCAACACTTTTTCTATAGTAACAATCGAATGGCTTCACTAAAAGAGTTTATTGCCTCGCGAATCGACCGCCGCAAAAATTTTTTAGACTCCGTCAAGTACGAACGGAGTTCCAGAAATTTGTCACACGCTGTAGTTCCTTTCTCTCTTCTCTCCTCCCGACGAGCGCGCTGGAAGCTAGGCAGGGAGAGATGTCACGGAGAAAGGAAGCTACGTCACGCGCGCGTCATGATCTTGAGCACCTTTTCTTTCTTCGAACGCGCGGCTTACCTTCAGTGTGACCGCAACGCGGGCACGTGGCGACCTCCCGCGGCGGCCTCGTTAATTATGCAGCTAGCGGTGCTCAAATCAGCCAATGGCCGGGAATTTGGGTATATGGCGTGGTCATTTGGGTATATGGCATCATTTGTTGAAAGAAGAAGGAACTATTGCTAGCTGAGTTTGGGAATTAATTGTAAGTTCCAGGTCGCGTGCTGGGCTATGATGTTTGGCTCGCGTGCTCTCAGGAGCCTCGACTACCGATCGGCAGCGTATTCTGACCATGTGGTTGCGGGGCCCCTTGGAGAAAAAAAATATATTAAGAAATTCAAAGAAATTCAAAGAATTCTTTTTTATATTATACCCAACGCGATAGATAGGCGTACATACATACATACATACATACATACACATACATACATACACATACATACATACATACATACATACATACATACATACATACATACATACATGCATACACATACATACATACATACATACATGCATACACATACATACATACATACATACATACATACATACATACATACATACATACATACATACATACATACATACATACATACATACATACATACATACATACATACATACATACATACATACATACATACATACATACATACATACTAAAAATCACACGCTGTTCCACCCCTCCCCCCTACACCTTGACGTCAGTAAAGGTCACTTCAAGTTTTCTCTTTTTTTTGTCGTCCACAAAATAACGGACAGCATAGCTCACTTATCGGCTACGTTATGTAACAAGCAAAGTTAAACGCACGTACCTTTTTAATATCGTCCCGAGCAACTAGTTTAATTGAAGTGAAGATTTCTTTTTTGCACTGGTTTTGTATCTTTATAAAGTTGCCTTTAAGCCGCAGAAGCCTCCTTCCTCGCACTGTAAAGAACAAAAGGAACAACGTCGAACAACATAAGTGCAAAACAGACACCCCTCTATGATATCGAGATGGAATGCTTGATATCAACTGCTAATCATAGCCCTTATCGACGGACCTGACACACTATTCCAAATATATATTCTGTTTGGTGAATCGTACATAAAGAACTGAGAAGACAAATGTCGGGCATACCAAACTAAGGTCGTTGTCTGTGTATATGTTATGCGTCACCATAGGAATTATAATGGACGAATACAGTGTTGCTCTTACATGATATCGGATAACCTACATTTATAGCGACGAAACAGTACCGCAACCGAAGGAACGTTTTGAGATCATGCTTGTGACCTAGTTCTCGATAGTCCGCCTTCGTGGTACACGTGGTTCCGGTTCTCAGCTGCTGACCCGAAAGTCGCGAGTTCGATCCCAGCCGCGGCGGTCGCATTTCGAGAGAGACGAAATCCTAGAGGCTCGCGCACTGCGCGGTGTCAGTGCACGTTAAAGAACACCAGGTGGTGTGAAATTTCCGGATCTCTCCATTATGGCGCGCCTCATAATCATGTCGTGGTTTTGACTTGTAAGAGAAGAAGCAGACAGAAAGGGAGAAGGCAGGGAGGTTAACCAGAAGGACTTCCAGTTGGCTACCCTACACTGGGGGGATTAGGGAAGGGGAAATAGAAAGATGAGAGAGAGGAGGGAAGAGAAAGAGAGAGAGGCAGTGAAATTCAGTGCAGCGTGTGGAACTGCACCGCAAGTTATAGGCGTTCACACAAGCCCGTCGTCCTCAAAAAGCACAAGAGGGCTTTCACTGCCTTGTGAGCTGTCGAGAGATGTGGACGGTGCTGTAATAGCACCTGCACAGAAAGTGGCCGATCATCCAGTCGCCGCAATGCGTTGGCAAGTACTTGTCTCTCTGAGACAAAACGAGGACAGTGGCACAGCAGGTGTTCGATATTTTCGTCGGTGCCGCAAACATCGCATGCCGCACTGTCAGTCACTCCGAATAACGTTGTATATGCTTTCGTGAAAGCAACTCCCAACCAAAGGCGATAGAGAAGCGAAGCTTCGCGACGATGAAGGCCGGATGGAGGCTGGAGTTGCAGTGAAGGGTTAAGTTGATGCAGTCTGGTATGTCGTATGTCTGGCGCGTTCCACTCAGTCAGTGTGAGATTGCGGGCCTGTTGACGAATCGGCCTCGCAGCGTCTGTTCTTGAAAGAGGAATTGGAACGATGTTTGACTTGTAAAACCCCAGATATTATTAAGGCGAAAGCCTTAGATGCCTCATAAAACGCTAGAATTGACCGTCGGCGTCGTTGCCATCGGCGTCGACCAAGGAAGTTAAAAAAAATTAACTTCCTTGGCGTCGACTCGAGGGATGCGAAAAACAATCACGTGATGACAAAACTATATGACGTCACCATGACGTCAGATATTGCCAAAATGTGTGATGTCGCTACATAGGTGACGTCACATGCTGACGTCATCACACGACATCGTCGCTTGGTCAGAGGTGGACCGATCGCGGAGGCAATGCAAAACCAGGTTGAGGTGCAGAAAACCTGCTCCGATCACGGAGGCAGTAGAAAACCACGTTAGGTGCACAAAGCTTTCGGAGCGCAGGGGGAGGACCCATACATCCAGAGAGAAGAAAAAGAAAAAGATGGCTTTCGTCTTCGGTTTAGAGTCGGCTTAGGCGAACGCATAAGGGACTCTGTTAGTTTTATTATTATCATGAAATGCTCTTACAAACATTGAATGTTCTCATAAGAATAGGTTTCGGAGCTTGGTTAGGGGGGGGGGGGGGGCGATGGATGCTGTTAGGTTGAGGCATAATGTAGAAATATATGAACGGACAAGGTAAAAGGAAGGAAGAGAACTAGACAGGACAAACGCTCAACTTACAACTGCAGTTTATTGGAAATCTTTGCACGAGAACACCGAAACGCGCATGCGCAACCAACTATCACCAAAAAACGACATCACCCCCCACAAA
Source organism: Rhipicephalus appendiculatus (assembly GCA_030522465.1). Lineage (NCBI taxonomy): Eukaryota > Metazoa > Arthropoda > Arachnida > Ixodida > Ixodidae > Rhipicephalus > Rhipicephalus appendiculatus. The sequence goes on along the minus strand of JALIZH010033007.1, from coordinate 11,314,370 downwards.
ACGATACCATAACCAAAGTGCGTATTTCTCTCCTTCAACTATTTAAAAGCACACTTCTTTATCACTTAGCGCAACCGAGGGAACACTGATGCACGTTCCTGCGTTCGCCCTAATCTGCCCTGCTTCTGTGATTTCCCTCGCCCGTCTGTGTTCAGATTTGCTCAGAATACTCTTGCCGCCAAGCTGCGCATTGCACCCACAATCCTTGCAGTGCAGAGACAGGTGCGTGCCACCTGCGAGAACCTTCAAGGACGACGCATGCTCTCTAAGTCGATCATTTAGGTTGAGGCACGTAACGTGCCCTGGCTTTCAACATTTCCCCACGCATCTGCGTAACTCTGGTGTGATTACAAGTACGTAAATGTTCACACCTCAGTTACTAAGTCATTCGCGTTTTCCCTGCGTAAGATATTCGACAGTGTGCCTACTGACCGGAATCAAACGGCTTGCAGCAGAAGACCTCGCTTCCCAGCGCCGTGAGAAAGACCAGCAGGAGCACTTTCCACCGAATGTGGGCCAGCATGTTTCGAACGACGTCCAGTTGGGACTTCCTTCGGGAAAGACGGATTGGCGGCGCGACCCACAGCAGAGTCCACGCTACTCCACATTTGAAGAAAACATTCTCTGAAAAAGTCATTAACTTGCAAAAAAAAAAAAAAAAAAAAAAAAAAAAAAAAAAAAAAAAAAAAAAAGGAAGAGAGAGGGAACAAGCAATGACAGTAATGATGGCGGCACGTATGTCTCGTGCCCGCTGATTGCACATGTTGCTGTGAGAATAGATGGAGGGAAGAGAGAGAGAAAGAGAGAGAGAGAGGGGGGGGGGGGGGGTGCTCAGTGCAAAATTTCGTTTCATTTTATGCTCGCTGAAGGCGGAAGGTGGCGGTGTATGTATTCAGGTGTGTCGCTAAGTCGGAATACAGATGGTTCCTAGCTTTTGAAAAAAAAAAAAAAAGATGACTTTTTTCGTGTTATATGGGACACCCCCCCCCTCCCCCCCTTTTTTTTTGCAGTTATATTCCGAAACAGAGGGCAAAAACGAGTGATAAAAAAGGAATGAATGAATGAACGAACGGATCAATCAATCAATATTTGATTGATTGTTACAGGTGCTGATCCGCATTTTACAGTGTCGCAGTTTTTAACGAGTTGGTTGTACTTTCTCGCACTGCTCGTATACCACTTCTGCAGCTTGTTGGCGTTAAAGGGGCCCTGCGACACAAATTTAGCGTGTCGTTTTCATCGCTTCTTCTCGAACTGTTGAATGCACCGATATCGTTGCGCGAGTGGCAACGCCAAAAGCAATGCTGTTATAATTTTACTTCTGCGGAGAAACCACACTGTTTTCGAACTGGAGCGACATACAGCGTCTATTTTTGTGATCGGAAGTGACGCTTGACCACATGGGAGTGACGACATAGGCCGTTCGTTTTGATTGGTTCGATGCGACAAGTCGCGCGTAATATTCATACGGTCCCAGATAGACCACACTATTGTGCGCTAAAAATGATAAAAGCTCTCTCTATACTTCCTCAGATGTAAAAGGATTTCTGTTTTTAAATATGAAAATTTCAAAACAATTGCAAAACGACGCTAGGAGCGCTGCACAACGGCCACCACTAGAGTTACTGTATATGCTACCTTTAGGTATATGCTACTAAAGGTAGCATATACAGTAACTCTAGCCACCACCACGGCTGGACTAGACTCCCTCCTAGGGAGAGTCCAGTCCTGCCGTGCCACCACGAGGCGAGTCGTCCGGTACGTCTCTGTAAGAGGCGCGCGGTGATTGGAAGCGGCCTTTGACGTCAGTGGGAGAGTGAAATGCGAAAGGGAATGTTTTTTCTCGTCGTCTGATGGGGTTTTGAAGTTTGACGGCTTATAACTTCCGTTACCGTGTACCGATTTCGATAATTCTTTTTGCGTTCATCTAAGTATTCGGCACTACACGAATTCCAGCGCTGCAGAATGCAGACGAAAAAGCGTCGCAGGGCCCCTTTAAGGATGCAACCACATGCGGCGTATTTCAGGCGTCTTTTCGGCGTGGCGTCACTCTGCGTCGACGCGCTCGCTCCGCGCTGCGCGGTAACTGCACTTTAATACTGGCTGTTTAACAAGATTCAGAGCTTGGATTCTGAAGCACCACCGCCCTTTCGGAGGAAGTAATAATAAGTCTTAAGTCATTTTTTTTAAGTCTTTGTTTGCTTCGAGCAGATTTGGTAGCAGGTGTCTTGTAGTTCGATGAGACCACCTTGTGTATGCATTATGCATAACGTGTGCCACATCAAGCGTCACTTTTCATCATTCATATGTCGTCACCTCTCATTGCAGCTTTACCGTCTTATCAAATGTCATGAATCACGTTCAAAGTCGGGCAAGCCTCTCCAACGTACCACAGAAGCAGCTTCTGTCCTCCTCTTTGAATCATTGTTAGTTAACCCGTTTAGAAGCATTGAATAATCTGCTGTAAAAGGGCAATGTAACGTTAAAGCTTAAAGGAAGACCATGACAACCGCAGCAGGGGCGTAGCTATGCTCGTCCAGCGCTTGTGCTCGTCCAGTCTTATTCTTTGTCCCTGTGTGTTTCTGCGCTATGCTACAAGCCAGTTTACGATGAACCAACAAGCCCATATTGGTACCCTCGTAGCTAGAAATTCTTTTCAACGGGGGGAGAGGGGTGAGTGTGCAAAACCTTGATGGGTGTTCATGCGTTTGTTTGTACGTGTACGCGTATATGTACGCATGAAAAATTGAAAAAAAATTCGGGGATGAAAAATTTGAACACCCCCCCCCCCCTTCTTCAGTTTCTCCAGTGAGCCATAGTTACAAAAAAGAAAAGCACCAGAGCTTAACACTGGCTGTGTTCCTGTATAGGTCAGCGCTTGTCTCTCGTAAATACGCTTTTGTAACGAGCTTTCGTGTTCATACAATACTTTATTACCTATAGCATTTTTGGTGGAGGTGCTCAGCATGGTTAACGGTAGTAGCGGCGTAGCGCGAAGCTTCGGGACGGAATTGAGAGACTCGAGCCTTAATACTACGCGGTAGTGACGAGAAACATGGGTGATAGATCTGCAACAGAAAAAATATACTGCCATCCGATGTGTGTTACGGGTGCAGTAGTCACAACTATACTGAATTAGCAGGGTCAGTTGGGCGAGTTGGTTGAAATTCATGTAGCGCGTCGTCCTGTCTCCTTCGTACCTGCCTGTTGTGTGTGTTTCTTTTTTTTTTTCGCGCTTTGTTTAAACATGAGTCACAACTATTCCAATCGTTTCAAAGCAAACGGATGGATAAAAAGGCCCGCGCAGACAAGTTCTCAGCGAAATGCGACTCGTACCAGCGAAGTTCGACGCGATTGCCACTTTTTCGTATGACTAGTGTCTTATCAAGGCAACAACGAAAGTGTCCCGTGTTTCGCATCGTTGCTTCGTTTTTGCTCCGGTACGATATTAATCGACCTCGGTTTCGACGACAGCTGCAACACGCGCCTCAGCCGCTTTTGCGGCAGCGGCAGATAGCTGATGACTTTTGCACATCAACTGACTAAAAGTGCCACTCTGCCTTAAATTTGCATACGGAGAGTCGCCTATGGACGCTCTCTTGTAATCATTCCACTCAAGCTCGATGTCCTCAAGATTTCCACTCTGTACTCAGAATAATCGCACCCGGAACAGGAAAGATAAGAAACAATGCGTACACATGATCGAATGTCTCGTGATGATAGATACATGGCGATTTCGTCATATGTTTGGGCAGCGACGAAACACTCCCGGCGAATTCATTCCCCATTGTACGTTAAATACCGCTCTTATCTATCGTTTTCTTTTGCCCCCCTATACGTGTTCGTGTTTGTTGAAGTGGTGAGGCAGGTACACTTCAAATCGTGACACCCCCCTCTGGACCCGACATGTTAGGACGTGACGGCTGGGGCACGTCTGCCGATGGCCTTCAAAAGGTCGCCGTCTTGTCACTTGACATTGTGCTCGTGTCGGAGCGAGATATTACAACAACACAGCAACAACAAAGTACGCGACAAAGTGGGCAACAAAGTACTTCTTTTTTGACGTATGTATATAAATAAATAAACAGACAAACTTGCGATTCGCCACAACCCAACTTCAACAATTTTCGATTACCTTCTGCCGTCACCGAAAACAGATGCCTTTTAACCGATTCGTTTCGAGTTCTGCCGTGTGACGTGTCAAAACCAAGTTATGGTCATCTGGACGCCGCAGGGGGGGACTATGGATTAATTTACACCGCCTGAACTTCTTAACTATGCACTCACGTTTATAGGTATACGATGTTGTTTTGCATTTTGCCTCCATCGTAGCGCGGACGCCATGGCTGGTAGTCGAACCCTCGGCCTCGTGCACAGCAGCGCAACGCTATACGCAATCCGCCGTTAAGCCACTTCAGCGAGGAGCTCTTCTTACATTCCACCATCGCATACCTTACAATTCGTATTTGAAATGAATGGGTGCCCTTATCTATACTATTTCGAGAAAGGTTCTCGTGCAGCATTATAACCGGCATGAAGAATCACTATCGCCGTATAGCACGAGTACTGGCCTTTTCAAGTTCTCGTTTTTCCCCGCGCACAATTAACGAGTGGAATTCGCTACCTGTGTCATCACTGCAATGTATAAAAAATGTTCGAAAGTCTTCACGAATAATATTAGGTTGTATCATATTTGTGTACATTTTGCTTTATATTTCCTTAAAATTTTTAACGTAGTTGGCTGTGGGAGTTGAGAAATAAGTCCCCTTTTTTGCTCTGTATGTAAATATGTCTTACGTATGGCCCGTCGGAGTGCACTTCTTGCCCTCCTGCTATAGTGCCTAGACTGGGCCTGCAGCATTTTTTAACCGACCGACCGACCGACCGACCGACCGACCGACCGACCGACCGACCGACCGACCGACCGACCGACCGACCGACCGACCGACCGACCGACCGACCGACCGACCGACCGACTGACTGACTGACTGACTGACTGAATGAATGAATGAATGAATGAATGAATGAATGCTTCAGACGTTGCCCAAACAGCTAAATGTTTGGTGTTCGAAGAGAAACTGATTTTGTTTATACGGTGTCGGTTTACCGCATTCTTCCTATGGCCTACTTCACCTTAGCGCGTAGCAACTCTAACCTGCGCGGTGCCAGCTATGCAAATATTTTACACGCTCTTGTAAGCTATGTATTTTCATTTTTACCACAACCGATAGCTCGAAGTCGGCGTACTATAACCTTTCCTGGAGTCGTATAGATTTGTTATTTGGCGTTGAGTTTGAGCAGTTCATGCAGCTATGCAAGAAGACCGATGCCCTCTACACCAGTGGCCGTGTTTGTCTTACTTTAATCTGTCTCTAATCACAGACCTCCCACCTAGTTGAAGCTTCTAATAACGCTTAACAACATCTTAAGGTATTCATTTAGAACATAATCTTTCACCTTGCGGTGCCGCTTAGGCTTATAACCTGAGCGTATAGTGCTGCAGAAATAGCTTGTCTCCACTTAGTGTTTAAGCAAGTGATTGATTGTTTAAGTGGGGAAATTAATGAGGTTAAACTAGGTGTGTTCGCATTTTCAACCGAAGTAAGTTCGCGACTCACGATGCTCGCACAGCTGAGCTCTGCTATTATAAAAAGATTAATAAGCAGCGGCTAGTGACTCCGAGTTCGGCAGGCCAACGAATAGCCTATGAATAAATTACTGTACGTTTATTTAAGATGCAAGAGTTAAAAAAATAAAAACAAAGTTAGACCACCTCACTTTTGCAGTCACGCTATTACTGAACTGATTACAGTTTTCAACAACCGATTATCAAATTAGAGCTAATCTAGCGGCTGCTCCGTGAGCAGCGTTTTTCATCGAATTTTTGGTCATGGCATCGGTCGTTCCGCCTTTAATGGGTCATTAAGTGTAATGGGCTCGTGCCGGTGGTTAAACATCGGGCACACCGCGCACGCGTACAGTGTAGTATATGTTGTCGGGTCACAGTCTTATGATATGCACTTCTTGTTTCATAGAAAACAGGTGTCCCTTCCCCGAGTTAAGAAAGTTTTGGTTGTCCTCGGTTACGTGTTCTAAGCAACACAGACGAGTACGAGAAACCCGCAGGCTTTTTCGCTAAAGTATAGTGGACACCAGTGGCGTAGCCAAGGGGGGGTTGGGGGGGGTTCAAAGCCCCCCCGAGATTTTTCAGTTTTGCTTGCGTATACATTCACGCACACATACAAACGCACGCACGAACATACATAAAGTATGGTTGAACCCCCCCCCCCCCCCGAAAAAAACATTCTGGCTACGCCCCTGGTGGACACGCATGAAAGGTGCATACATCGTGAGCGAAATGTTATGTGATTGTATCTTGGGAATTTCTTCGACACGTATCTCTTTCAGAACGGCGTTTGAGGTTCGGATGCATGTATGCTTTGGATATGTGCGCGACATTGAACGAAAAGAACTCCATTTACTTAAAAAATGATCTTCCTGATCAGGAGCACCTTGGTTGTAGCCACAGGCATAGGCGTGCGCAGGGATCCCCTTCAGGGGGGGGGGGGGGGGGCGAAGGTTCGTCGCAGCACCCCTCCTCCCAATTATGTCAATATGTTGGGAGCTGACTTTGCGCCCCCCCTCCCGAATCGCAGCGCCCCCCACTCCCTGTTATGCCAGTGTATGGGCTGGCTTCGCACCCCCCCCCTCTTAGGTGACTAGGGGGGGGCGCCCCCTCTCCCCACCCCCCTTCGTGCGCACGCCGATGGCCACAGGATAACACATACGCATTACTGCACCTGCTCTGAGCATTGCTGCGGAGTTTTGGTTTGAAGTTAACCTCCGTGACTTTTAAAGGCCACGACGAGGCTTTTTAAATTCAACGCGGTTAAAGTTTCGTGTCAACTTACGACGGATTGGTGCCTCACTCGGACTCATGAAATTAAGTAATAATAACAGTAATTGTAGGAGTTTTACGTCGCAAAACCACGCTATGATTATGAGAGACGTCGTAGTGGAGGGCTCCGGAAATTTCAGCCACCTGGGGTTCTCTGCGCCTAAATCTATAGCACGTGGTACCGTAGCATTTTGCCTCCATCTATATACGGCAGCCACGGCCGGGATTCGATCCCGCGACCTTTTATGTCAGCAGTTGAGCACCATAACCACAAGACCACCTCGGCGGGTAGACTCATAAAATTTCACGCTTATAGTACGTCGGTACGCACGCTCCACAAATTAGATGAATGGCGTATTAGACACCGTTACGTTTGATTAAGAAGCTAAGAACTCTGAATGGTCAGCGTCCATCGGTATCTTTTTTTGAGTGATAGTGTGCGTATTTATTCGCTGGAACAATATAAAAACAAATGTTCGCTGTTTCCTTTCACTGTTTATGCAAACTAAAAAAAAAAAAAAAGAAACGTTTTGAAAGAATACAGAACTTTTCTCCCCCTTTCTTTTGGAATAGATACTCGCCGCACAGCCTCCCATGTCACGTGCAGACGACGACAGCCCCGAAAGTGAAGCGGGTCTGAAGATTTTTCACTTTCGTGTTATCGTCTTCGTTTTGAAACATCTCCTTCCTGCCTTCACCGGCTGAGCACATCGTGAAACCCAGCTGACACGTTCCACATTCCCGTCGTCGACGACTTCGTTATCCGGCCCGATATCCGTGCAGTGTGCAGCCCCCCTTGCTTATATAGAAATAGAGGGCGAGGAGGAGGTCGATGAGAAGACCAGTTTTTCATCGGCCATTTCGATCGTCCCATTTCACCCGTTTGCTTCGCGCACCGAGTTCCGCCGTTCGCCGTATACGTTCATACAACCGCTTCTGCGTTAATCATTTCAATATGCTAAACGCGCATCCCGAAGCGAAATCGTCTTCGATCTTCGCGCAGATTGCGCTCGGGGCTTCATTTATGGTGTCAAGGCTCCGCGGATTGAGATCCTGAACGGGTTTTTCCTTTTCTCGGAGAGAATTAGCGACGTTCGATGCAAATCTGCGACAAGGACATTTGCATACGGTCTCTCTCCGTATAGAGCAGTTTCATTTCGTTCGCTGTCATTTATTCCGCCGCTCAGTGTGTTTGCGTTGAAAGGGCAAACTAATGATCCTCGAAGGGCTTGGGAAGTTGGGACGCCTCGTCGATGTATAATTCATTGCGTGCCGCAGAACTACATAGTTTTTGCTTTTAAGGCGAAAGCCTTGGATGCCTTAAGAAACGCGAGAATTGAATGTCGGCGTCGGCGTCCCGCGGCGTCGGCGTCAACACGAGTGATGCAAAAACAGTCATCATTACGCGATGACGTCATCGTGATATCACACATCTCCGAAAGTTGTGACGTCATCATGACGTTACTGTGACGTTACATAACGTGACGTCACATGATGGTGTCATCACACGACATCGTTGCTTGGTCAAAACTGGGCCAATGCTGGAGGCAGTGCAAAAACCACGTTAGGTGCCGAAAGCTTTAGGAGGGGGCGGGGGAAGATCAATACTTCAACTGAGAAGAAGAAGTTGATGGCTTTCGCCTAAGAGCCGTTTTAGGCGAATGCATAAGAGACCCTGTTAGCAAGGCCCGTAGCCAGGGGGGGAGGGGGGCTAGGGGGCCCGGGCCCCCCCGAAATTCGGATTGAGGGGGTGTTTTACCGAGAATAAATAATGAAAATGTGGTCAACAGGTCCCCCCCCCCCCCCCTCCCCCCCCGAAAAAAAAATTCCTGGCTACGGGCCTGCTGTGAGCATAGGCGTGTGCAGGGTTCCGCTACAGGGGGGGCGAAGGTTTGCCGCGGCGCCCCCCCCCCCTCCCTATTATGTCAACGTATGGGGCTGGCTTTGCGCCCCCCCCACTCTCGCCCCCCCTGCCCCCCCACTTCAGTGGCGTTGCCATGAGGTGGCACACAGGGCACGTGCCCCCCCCCCCCTCCGCCCCCCCCTCCCTCCCCGAAATTTTTTTTCGCCATGGCATACAGAGCGAAAAATGACCATTTCGATGAAGTGCCCCCCCCTCCCCCCGAAAAAAAATTTCTGGCCACGCCCCTGCCCCCCCGTGCGCACGCCTATGCCTGTGAGTCTTTTTTCTCCGTTTTGCATTCATCATTGAGACATGGCGTCGCCGACAACGCCGTAAATGTTCCCGTGGAAAATGGACGGAGGCTTTCCCGACGACTACCGTCTACTGCGAAGTTAGCTAGGGCTTGGATTTCTTCATAGCCGTCCTTGTACAGGTAGCGGTATAGTTAAAGGAGCGCGGTCACGACACTGTTTGCATTTGCGCGGCGTCGATTGCGCCTTGCCCGTCTGTTGACCTATCCACTCCTATTCCACCTCTCCGTATGGTGATGATACGTGGCCTACGTGTTGGCAATGCGCCCGCATCACACGTCATTCAATAGCGCCCTTCTTGACGTACGTGCTCGTGAGCCATAGCTCGGCCGGTCCACTGGTCAAAGACTTGTTATCTTAGGATGCGGACGTGCTCGCAACGTGTTCAAGGTTGTCTCGTCTTTATTGCGCAAAAAGGGTATAGTACCACACGTGAGACCCGCGTCTCGTGGTTTAACAAGGGTCTTTCTCTCTTGGAAGAGACACGCCATGTGTGTTGAGTCAGATCTATACCTTAGATATTTATTTTGAACCACCTAAAATAATGAAAGACAGGGTGGTCATCGTTACACGTAAGACAAGTGTCTATTTCACAAAGATAAACACAGGTCGTTCATAGAAAATTTAGGACGCTACGATTGTTTTTTTCTTCTTCTTTAGTGCTAATGAGACGAGTCTGCAGAACAACCTGCGCAATGTATGCCATATCATACATTGCACCAACCGTCTTTTACTACATTCAATTTCCTCGCCTCCGTTCAATCTTCTTTTTTTTTTTTTTTGTCCTCATGAGGCTTTACTCGTTTAAGCTATCCTCACTGTATATGTTGTATTCTGGAGTGGGAACACGACGAAGGGGGCCAGCTTTTCAGCTTTTATTCGAATACAGACACAGACTCTTGCGGTTGGTGATGTGAGCAGCAAGCTTGGTTTCAGTTGCTCAGTCGCCCTCGTGGAAGAAAGCGAAAACAAGTGGAGCACGCGGCAACAGGGAGGCCAATTTGTTGCTCTTGAAGACGATACTAAGACATGCTTATTTCGCGAATATAGGCTGGTTATGTGTACAAGTGATATCATAATAGTATACCTCAGGAAGCGACGACTTTTCTCTAGGGGTGTGCGAATAGTAAAATTTAATCCCGAATCGAATTCGAATCGAATAGCGCCGAATAGTGGCAAAAAATGTCGAATATCGAATTGTATATCGAATACAGAACATTTTATTGAAATTTGATAGAAAGAACAACAGAAGGAAATGAAATGTTACCCCTCTATGAGGCGGCCGAACTACGCAGGAAGTCCGTGATTTCGTTTCTGAAGCGAAGGACTGCACAGTTTTCATGTTTTTTTTTTTTTTACGTGTGGGAATGACATAATCTCCTTTAAAGTAAACATGCGCTCGCTTTTGAAGCAGGATATTGGTGCAAGTTTTAACGAACGGCCTACTGTAAAAACGTTAGCGTTAGTTTTAGCCACCCCACCCTAACCAAGTTGCACAATTGGACTTCGCCGCGTTTCAGATATTCGTCCTGTCGAATTATTTGAAACTTCGAATACTAGCTATTCGAAAGTCGAATCGAAGGATTCGATTAGGTATTATTCCATTCGAAATCGAAACTCGAATATTCGCACACCTCTTAGTTTTTACCTGCCAAGGTATACTCAATACGGCGAAGCCGTAGGCATCTGTATAAACTTGTTACCAGTAATTTTTAACAGCGCAGCTGTTTAATCTATCGGTAACTTGCGCTCCGTCGTGCGAAACTCCTGAGGTGGGTATGCGTATAGTGTACTAGAATAATTGTTCCAGTACACTATAGGTATGTGCCACAAGAATTGTGCAAGCCCCACTACCCAGTACAGCAGGTGCGAGCGTTAAATGAAAACTCTGCTCGGAGAAGAGGAGCACGTGAAACACGTGAAAGAGAGTGGGAAAGAGAAAGAGAGAAAGAGATAGAAAGAAAGATACAGAGAAAATAGAGGGAGAGAAATGAAGATAGAGAAAGAAAGTGATAGAAAGGAAGAGAAAGAGAAAAATCGATAGAAATAAAGGGAATGAAGACAAAAAATTGAAAGACAGAGAAAGACATAGAAAGAGATAGAAAGAAACACGAAAAAGATACAGAAAGAGAAATAAAGAGAGAGAGAAAAGCAAAGAGAGAAAGAGATAGAAAGAAAGAGTGATAGATAAAGAGAGATATACAGAATGAGAAGAAAGAGATAGATAGGAAAAGCGAGAATGAGAAAAAAATAGACAGAGAAATATAAAGAGAAAGAAATGGATAAAAAAGGACACAAGAAAAAGAGAGAAAAAGAAAAAAAGAGAGGAAAGAAAGAGAAAAATGAAGAGAAACAAGAAAGGCCACCCAGCCCCGCTCTTCCTTCAGGCTGGTTCGCACCACTAGTGCGAACAAGCCATAATTCTTTAACCTAACTACATCGACAGGGAGCCGTCGTTGATGTAGTTAAATCCTTGTGCAACCTCGTCGGTACCATTTCAGAGAAAAAAATGCCCCCCACCTCCCCGAAGGGAATCGTGAGGAAATGCGAATGCATTTCGCGCGCGCTTCACTCCATTTATATATACGTGCGAGCGAGCGCACGGGAGTGTGGGGCGCAGGTAGGAGAGAGAGCGAACGGCGAGAGAAGGAGCGGCGAAGCACTGCACCTACCCTCTGCTACACTCTCCACACACGCGGGAGCTCCGCCGAGCTTCCGCGATGCGAGCGCCCTCACACACCAGAGCGCGCTCCTCCTCTCCACTAACTCTCCGCTACTCCGCCCGCACCACCTGCTCCGGTTGCTAGGGGCGAGGATAAGCGAGCGCGCCCGCAGCTGTTGCTATGGGAGAGGGAGTGAGAGCGGAGAGATAAAAAAATTACACCATCTTCCGCTAAAGGGAACCATGTGTAGATGTGAAGCAGCGGGCGCTAACGCTTACACCGGCGGCGGCGTTGACGCTGGCGCTGATCGCAGCGTTGCGCAGGAGAGAAAACTGGGGATGCGTAAAGCACGCAGCGATGGAGCGGTGTTTCCTACTGGAACATGCCAATGGCTGCTAATGTGCAATGAGAGACAGAAGACTCCGACTGGACACAGAGACTCGCAGTCGGCTTTTAGTTAACGCGCACGCTGCGAATTTTTATTGTTCAACAACGCACAGGAGAAATCTCCCACCGGCACCACCATGGAGGTCAAGATCCATTGCCATATATACGGGGTGGCCAGTGAACGGTTGTGCAGCGCGAGCAGTCGGTTTTTTCAACCAAGAAACTCGCTAGCAGACGCTGCCTGTGTAGGCGTCGCGAGGCGAGAGAGGGGGGGGGGGGAGCGTAGGAGAGGAGAGAGAGGGGGGCGCGCATGCGCAGTGGGAGTGTGGACGCTGCGGGCAGGGATGCCTAGAGGAGAGAGGGGGGTGCGTAGCAGGGGAGAGAGGAGGGGAGGCGCATGCGCAGTGAGGGTGTGGTTGCCGCGGGGAGGGATGCCTAGAGGAGAGAGAGGGAGAGAGGAGGTTTTTTTATTTTTATATTTTTAAAGGGTTTGCGCATGCGCAGTAAGGGTGGTCACGCCGCACACCACCACCACCGGATTAAGCTTCGCCATAAGATACTTCACATCTAACACCTGCCAGCGCTTACCTCCTCAACCTATCCTCCTCCTCCTCCTCCGCGGACAACGCTGGACAACGCTGGACAACGCCGGACAAAGCCGGACAACGCCGGATGCCTGACATAGCCCGACTATGAAATGCATTCGCATTTAAAAGGATACAGAAATGAAGTTTGGTTAAAGGTAACTATGAGGGTTCGATTAGACGCAACTTTTAACCATTCTTTCATTAAAGAATCTATAGTTACAGCCGATCAAAATTTAACATTTATGCTATGTCTGCTTTCCGACAGAACAAGTCGGGAAGAACACGTCTTTAAGATCTGCTGCCTCCTCCCCAACTCCTTTCTCGCTTTTATTAAAAAATAAAAAAATAAAATGCGTGAGGACAGACCATCAATACAATTTAAAGCAAATAAATGGAATACAGTTACGAAAAATAGGGTGTTCTTTGGGTGCCATATGGCCAGAATGTATAAGAAAGTACGAAAGAAAGAGAATAAAAAAAATTACACACAATGCGTTAGAGGAAGGCGGGAACGTGGATCACATTCTCTGCCACTCCAACTATATGTGTGCGATATCTGTGAGAGCATTTCCCTTTGAAGTCCAACCGAGGACCCGCTGGCCTTGATGTATGGCGTCGCAGCAGTTCGGCGCCACGTCGCAGGGCTAGAGCCGCGGGCCTCTTAGATTTTTCGCTGTGCCACCGCTTTTGCGTTTCCTTGACGCTTACTTTTTTAAAGGAGCGCAGCTTTCTTCTTCTGCGGGAAGGCGCACGAGGAGCGAAGCGCATTTTATAGCCAGCCGTTCACGCACTCTGGAATCGCGCGCAGGAGAAAAAGGGCCAAAGGCGATAAAGGGGGGGCCATAACGTCATAATTTCCTGCCATTCAGGAATGCCCGGATTACTTCCGATTGCTTGCTCCCTTCACTTGTTGGGCATTTTTCCGGCTCTCTCTCTCTCCCCCCGCTCCCCATCTTTTTCACTTTCAGTTCTACTCACCCTTTTGGCCTCCTTAGGATCCGCCATCCCTGCTCTGTCCTTAAAGGAAAATGTCCTTACGCGCAGTGGCGGACGCTTGCGAGGCACTTGAGCGTCATGTGACGTCCATCATTTTTCAGCGTCATTATCGTGATCATCATCGTTTAGCAACATCCTCATCATAATCTCGAGCATGATCATTTCGGTTTTATTTATTTCTTTATTCACTCCTCCGTTTGGTCACTTGACCGGCGTGACGGCGGATGGCGCAGGCTCGACTTGGAACAGGTCCACTGTTAATAATATAGAAGTTGAAGTCGAGAGTTTTGGCGGAGACCCGCCTGTCCGGGGAAAGACATGGACGAAGGAAACACAGCGCCGACCAAAGTGAAAATATATTCTAAAAAAGATGTTATGCACACCCCGTAACGCTTTGCAATGCTATAGACACCGTGTGTATACGTTAGGAGCCGCCACAGTCGCGCGCTGCCTCCAGCGCGAAAGCGGCCGAGGCAGCATATTTGGCGGGATACGGGAGCAGACGACGCAAGCGGCGGCAAGCCACTGCGCCGTGCTTTGGTGTTCGCTTGAGGCGTTTTCGTTCCCGTTTGCTTTCAAAAGGCGGTAAATTGTTAGCAGCCGTGAGAAAACCGTAGTGTTAGCGCGTGAGCTTTTTTTCGCCGGACTTCGTGCACCCTCAGGCGAACGCGGCCACATCAAATTCTTGGCGAAAACGACAACGGAGGCGACGAGCCCGTTGAGCGAAACTGTACGCGTGTAGCGCGGGCCGCTTCGCTCACTAAACGATCAAAGCTTATCACCCTCGGGCGAACGCGGCAGCAGACTTGGCGGCAGCTTGAAACAGACGACAGCTGTTTGTATTGTCACGGCCGCGGCGATTGTACTGTCACGGCCGCTGCAGGGGTGCTATCGCGGAGCGATGCCTTATGCCTTATGCTATGCTATTCTTATCGTCTAACACTCGCGGCTGGCTGATCGCGTTGATAACACGGATGGACCATCGCTCTGACCACTGGCCAAGCGCGAAAAGTACGAAAGGCATTGGCATCGAAAAAGACGTCGTTCCGCGATTGCTCAACTGTGCGAGCGGCTTCGAACATCCTTCCAAACCTGCGCTTGTTGCCGCTAGAGTCGCCTTCATGAGTTACGTCTGCACGGAGCCTATAGACGATGGACGTGCTCCAGATAGTTATGCATGAAATCCATGGAATTTCTTCAGACAATTGTTGCAGAGTGTCTGTTGTCCGTAGGATTAGGAGGTAAAATACTGCTTGTAGATATTGGGTGGACTTGCGGCGTTAGACTAGTAACTAATCCCTGTCAACAGCTTAAGCAAACTATCAAATCTATCAGAAACCATCAACTGTCTTTGCAGCTATCCATGTCTTTTAAATTTTATTAGGGCAACACCCGCTGCAACACGAACACATACACACAAAGAAAACAACAAAAAAAAAAAACAAAAAGAAATATATTTATTCGAATTCCTGTTCATTTTTCGAGCCAGTGTGTTTACTTAAGTCACATGAGACTGCGTTAGCCCGTGTGGATTTTTAGGTTATCATACTTCAATATACATGTATATAAAAAAAGAAAGCCGTTTGCTGTGGCAGTACGGTTAGTGATTTCTTAATGCACGTATAGTGTACAATCGAAGCTACTAAAGTACGTCACGCAGGAGTAGGCTCTTGTGCTGACAGCCCTTCGATTTTGCTTTTGCGAACACGTCCCGCACTTACATAAAGCACGCGTTCCTACAGCCTTCGCAGTGCTGTACCGTTTTAGCGAACGTAAGTAGCCACTTTTGTGCCACACTGCATCTGGACGGGCACGCTGACTCGCTGCCGATTTTGGTTTCTCGTGTCTGCACACGATTCTGCCGACAGAATAACGTTCTGCGGCGGACTGATTACACAATTATCATCCCTTCACCCAAACAGTGTCCTGGATTTTGCGAAGCTTCAACACGGGGAGAGGGATGCGGCAGTGCTTGCTGGTACGCCGTCACAGCGCGTCGTCTACCTGCTTCCGCCGTGGTAAGTTGCTGCTTGTTTTACGGGCCTTTAACCGTTAATTCAGGCCACGCAGAAGACGTGTGGCGTCCTGTTTGTTCGACCTACAACCGCTTGAAAGAAATACTACAGCCGCTTGAAAACCGCTTGAAAGAGCTACAACCGCTTGAAAAGAAATGCGAAACAGCAGAGTGCCCTGATGGCGCACTGTTCGTGTTTCTGTTGCGATAGTCGGTGTCAGAAGGTTAGAGACAACTATGTCTTAAAAAGCTTTGACTTTCTCAGAAATTTGTGATCTATTCGGCAAGACTGCACAGTACATGAGTAAGCGTAAAGAGCTGGGCTGGTTGGTTCATGTTTAAATTCAAGAAAAAAAAACCAGCGAAAACCCAAGACAAGGACGAAGAAGGCAGGCACATTCTTGCTCACACCGTACAGGTGCTCCAAAGGTATAAAACGGAGCACGCGAGCTGTGGCCAAGCTACGCAAAAGTGAATACCAGCGCGCTCCATCAGAGAAGTGGTTCTTTATTTTTATGCGGAAATGATAGCACTATCTTCCGGCACATTTCTGTATAAGAATTAAGAACTACTTCCCTGATGGAGCGCGCTGGCATTCACTTTTGCGTAGCTTGGCCACAGCTCGCGTGCTCCGTTTTACTTTTGGAGCACCTGTACATGTTATTAACTCGTTATTACATGTTATTTGCGTGTTTTGGAACAGGCCGGAAACTTGAAGTCAAGGCTGCCGCTGCCGAAGCAGCGGGAATATTCATGTTTTCCTTGCGTCCCATGGTCTCTAAACTTTTGACGCTAACTGTACGTTGTATCGCTTGTAATTTCGCGTTAGAAGACTGTTTTTTTCAAAAAAAAAAATCATCGACAAGTGAGATTCGCCCTAATGCGAATTCCAAGCGCAGCTTCGTGTTGGGGACAACGCTAACTGTGTTTGAAGGTAATGTAACATTCGTTACATACGGCCACAGAAACTGCCAGCGCTCGAGTGCTACGCACACCACTCTGTGCATTGCAGGCGTCGCGAATCAAGCGAAAGGCCGACAGCCCCGTTACGACAAGCGAAGCCAGCCGCAGTGCACGTGTCAACCCTGCATGCGCACGAGCTCCGACAGAGGGGCCAGCGCGCGTGACGGAGGAAGAAAGCGAGGTTAGAGGCCAGTGGCTTGTGATATCGACAGACTCCGCGTTAGCTCTCTTTCGTTCCTCGTTCGCTCTATCGGTTACGCCGACGACGCCAATGGCGACGCCTCTCAGCGCTGAAACGGGCGTCCAAGGCATGTTGTTGGGCTAGTCGGTTCATGGTAACGTAAAGGTTTAAACTGCGCGAAGAAGACGGGACGGAAAGATGGAACACATACACACACACACACAAGCGCAGACACACACAAGCACACACAAACACATACACACACACCACAAGCGCACACACAAGCGCAGGGCGTCCAAGAGCTGCGCTGTAGAAAAGTAAGGGATGCTTGTGTTCACAGGAAGCTCACTGGTGAACTTGCTGCGTGGACGAGTTCCCGCGTATTCAGCTTTAGTACTTTGGCATCGACTTATCTTTGCGACGTGCGTTGATTTAACGATGAATAAATTGGTCGACAGTTAAATTGCGGTGATTTGCTCAACGCCAATAGAGAGCTTTAGTGCCGGGGTCCTCAAACCGCTTGCGTACGCACGCTCTAGCGTTCATTTTGACTCCCAGCGAGGGTGCAAAGGAACGCGAGGGGCTTACGTACGCAAGGCGCTTTGGGGTCCCGGCACTAAAACGCTGTATCCTGAAAGGCATCTTCTCAACTTGACACACCGCGCTCGGCCACCGCGTCCGCTTCACCGGTGGCCGTTCGCTTGACCACGCGCGGTGGGGCCCACACGCTATCTTGTCACGAAAACAGGTTTACGCGAAATGTCCATACGTATCGTCGGCGGCGTCCGCTGTGTTTACTCCGACGGAAGGGCCATCAGAGGAAGCGTTAATGAATAAAGCTTAGTTAACGGCTTCTGCCGCTGATTTCCCACGCCGAGACCTCGCACTGGACGATGCATTGTGCATGCGTGTCTGGGAAACACCCCGCCACTCCCAGCGTAAGTGATTGCATACGGCTTCGCCCCTATACATCGGTGTATCCTCGAGTACATTGCCGCTATTGTGTAAATATGAAGGTCGTAGCGTGTGTCTTTCTTCACTGGCTCGCTTACCGTGAGCACGTGTCCGAACGTATTTCGCAGTTTCATGTGAGCTTGTTACGGTGCATTCGGTTGTGCGAGTTCTGGTTATAAACACTTTAAAGGGCCCCTAAACAACCGCTGTAAATACGAAGAACGAGCGCGTTATTCTGTCCTGACGTTTCCCGTATTTTCGACACAACCGGTGACGTCAGCACTCTGTTCCCGTGACGTTATCAGGAAATAAGCTCTCGATTGGTTCATATGAGAGAGACATCAGTTGTGAATTGTCTCTTACCCTGTTTTCCGGGCAGTCGCACGTCCGTTATGCCTTGTCTCGCGTGACTATCGTGCGCGATCAATCGATTTCTCTTCGTTTTTGCGCGTTTTCAACTGCGCAAGCGAAGATAGCAGCACGCAGCCGGAAATCGCGGAATCCTGATGTATGCTCAGCGCTAAGTGCTTACATTGGCCACGTGTTTTCTGAAGAAATAAGTGGCGAGGAGGAGATAGCACCTGCAGGAAGGATAGTGAACATAAGCGTGCGCAGGGTTCCCCTTCAGGGGGGGCGAAGGTTTATCGCAGCGCCCCCCCTCTCTATTATGTCAATGTATGGGGCTGGCTTTGCGCCCCCCCTGTCGCCCCCCCCTACAATGCATAGGGCTGGCTTTGCGCCCCCCCCTTCTCGCCTCCCCCCCGTGCGCACGCCTATGGTAGTGAAGTCGAGAAAGAGAACACTCTCTCGTCTTTGAACTCGAACTGGTTTATGGGCCCTTGAAAGTACAGCTTCAAATATTCGCGTGTGCGCTGTGTCCCCTGCTTCCACGGTAAACCGAGCCCATTGACTTACATGAACGGTCGGACGATATGGTGGATGCATTGGCCGTGCAATGTGGAGGTAAAGGAACAGTTGTACTGAGCCGCGCGTCCAAGCATTTACATACAGGATGTCGGTACGCGTTTTCCGGATATGCGTCACGCCGCGTCTTGGACGCGCGCAAACGAGTGCTCGTTTGCGTGCACTACACGTACACGAGCTGCTTGTTGTAAAGTAGCGTTTGTTTGCCGCCCATGTCTTGCCGACCATGCAAGGTCGTTCGTCCATATTAAGGCGCGTCACTGCCCGTGCTACGCATACTCATATATATGGCATTTTTCTTACACCGGGTATACGGTACACTGCGTCTTCAGTGAGCGCAGGCTGCACAGCGGGTAGCCTGCGCCCACGGAGCTGGGTGAAGCTTCTGGGATGATGCTAAGTTAGGATGGCACTGAACTAAGTACGCCTGCTGCCTTTAGTTGTTCGTACAATAGCGTGTAGAGAGAGAGAGAGAGATGGAAAGGGGTATAACAAGAGGAGATCTCCTTTTGGCTGCTATAGGGTCAGTTTGCCCCGCAGTTGCAAGCAGAGTACTGGGCTGCCACGTGGAGGGCCCGGGTTCGATTCCCATTCTGTCATAGGTATTTTTTATTTATTTATTATTTTTTCTTATTTAGTGCGATATTGGTTACGGACACCGGCGGCGGCGGCGGATAACTACGGCGCAAAAACGGCTCTTGTGATCTCATAACAGCTTTCGCTGTAAAAAACAAAACAAAAACAAAACAGGAGAGAAATAGAAAAGAAAATATTGAAAACACCCTCGCTAAACGGCCACCGGAAAGATACCGGTGGCTTATGAATATTCTTCGAGTCTGCGTAGCAGTCATGCGTCGCTTCAGTAATGCTCTCTACGCTTATACCAGCTAAAGGAGCGATGGGAACGGAGTTTCGAGTTACCGCCGCAGAACTTGTTTCAGGGAGGCTTCTCGCTCATCCGTCAAGCTCGTTGGTGGCCGGAACCCTTCCGGCCCTTATACGGTGAGCCATACAGGAGCATGCGTTTGCTATGCGGTTGCGTTGTTACTCCGGACCAAGCAAGCGTTAGCCCTGAGCGCAAAAGAAGTTCACGCATTCTTGGACAAGTTGACTTCGGCGGTATGTGACCGCGGGAGACGTTGCGGAGCTCGGAAACGCGAAAGAATTAAAGGGACGCAAAAAAAAGAAAAAAAAAACAACAATAAATCTGCTTGTAAAATGGTAACGTAATCGCGCGAAATTCAACTTTCGTTCAAGTATCGATGCGAGGGGTTGACTATATGATAGAAGCAAGTGAACATCGAAATGCTACTTTAAGGTAACTATCATTCATAGAATACTTTAATTACTTCTTCTGGATGACTCTGTTTTTCCACCATGTTTTGTCACTGTATACACTCAAGAAAACAAAGATCACGTGTTATTATTTCTGATGAGTCTTACTTCTGATGCAGCTTGGTTGCAAAAGGTTGCAGTCTTGAAGAAGGCAAATACGCTTGTCGAAACGTCGGCTCCAGCGCTCGCACCCTGTTTACGAATTTTTCATCGCAAGCTTCTGTGTTCCCCTGACCCCCCCCCCCCCCCCCCTTTTTTTTTTTGTTTATCCGACGGGGCAATGTCGTGTAGCTGTGCAGACACTCACACAATGTAAAGTATCACAAAGACGCTTTCCTTTGCCTTTCCTTGCACCGAAAGACTTGTCTCTCATCGACGTCCCACAACCAAAGGCTTCAGTTCAACAAAACAAGTTCGCCCAATGATAGGGAAGCTGAGAGGACGGTCGCTCGCTTTCAACTCGAATGCTTTTTGTTAGTACAACGTTCCCTGATCGTTTCAGATCCTCTTACACGAGATATATTTGCCAACTGAACCGTAACGTTACGCTTCTAAACTTGGGGTGCTCGACTGTGAACACTTAAAAAAAAAAAAAAAAAATCCCGCGTTTGTTCTCGAGCGAGGAGCAGGCGAGCCAGTGTTGTTCAAAGTGAAACTCACTGCCATGTGAAATAGTTCTCATAACGTTACTCTAACGACCCAATATGCATCCAAGCATTGTTATCAGCGCGGGCGTTATTCTGGTTCAGTGTTGTTTGCCGTCCTGTGCCCCCCCCCCCCCCCTCCTTACCTCTGTTTGTTTTGTTTTTGTTTCTGTTTACTCCCGGAAACGGGCGTCTGGCACGCGGGGTGTCTGGCACGTGCGCTTCCTATTTCCCAGCGTAATAGCGTTTCTTTCCCCTGACACGCATGCGCGATATCGCGGCGTGTCGTTCGTGTAAGAGCCAATCATAGAGCGAAACAAAACACGGAAAAGGCGAGGGAAATTGCGCGTTGCACAGTGCCCGCCTTGCCTTCGTGTCTTTGTAAACGAAGCACGCTCTTTGACGAAAAAATAAAAAAGAGAAAATTTCAATTTCTTCCGGTATGCAGGGTGATGCCGCGTGACGGCGAACAGCATGCATTCAACCGAGGCAGTGCAATTACGCGAAAGGGTGAGAACGATTTTTAAGAAAATATTTTGCCACTAAACAACGCAGCGCTTCAGGATTAGAGAACCATGGTAACCTTATATCGGTGAACGTTAAGATATAGAAATTAACTGAAAGTGAAGAATGAAGTACTGGCTGTGGTTTGTTACCTCCGCTTGTTGTTCGATGTGAATGTTAATTGATAATTCTTATTTGTGGCCTTCAAGGTCACAAGCCCGGGGTTCGCTGTATATACGCCTGTTTGCTGGAATTAATAATAGTTGCTGGGGTTTAACGTCTCGTAAGCACGATATGATTATGAGAGACTCCGTAGTGGAGGGCTCCTGAAATTTCGACTACCTGGGTTCTTCTAACGTGCACCTAAATCTAAGTATACGGGTGTCAAGCATTTTCCCCTCCATTGAAAATTCGGCCGTCGCGGCCTGTTATTCGATGCCGCAACCTTCGGGGTCAGCAGTCGAACACTGTGACCACTAGACCACTGTGGTGGGTTAAAGAATGAAGCAGGAAGAATTGACTGTGGAGCTGTTACATCCGCATGTTATTGATGCCAATATGAATTCTTATTCTAAGTTCGTGGCCTTTTGCGCTGTGGCAACAAACGCAACGCTTTGCGTACCCTATTCTAAATGTGTATGCAGTCTCGTTCAGCACACGTATGAAAGTCAACCTCTATTTATATTGGGCACCACGCCTGCGTTTCTTTGAGCATTTGCGACACCCACCTGTGTTAGCCTCGCCACCACTGTATGCACTAACTCGTTGATGTAGCGCTGCCACCATAAGCGTGCGCAGGGTTCTCCTTCAGGGGGGGGGGGGGGGGGCGAAGGTTCGTCGCAGCGTCCCCCCCCTCTCTATTATGTCAATGTATGGGGCTCACTCTGCGCCCCCCCCCCCCCCCTTAGTCGCAGCGCTCCCCCCTCCCTATTATGTCAATGTATGGGGCTGGCATTGCGCCACCCCCCTCTTAGGCGACTAGGGGGGAGTCCGCCCCCTCCCCTCCCCTCCCCCCGTGCGCACGCCTATGGCTGCTGCCATTTTGTCACAGCGTCGAAAGGAGGCGTGCCTTATGCCAATGTCAATAGCGCGATTACCGACAGTGCTTTTTCATTCCGTTCTTATCTCTCCATCTTGGTGACTATTTCCAATTGGCATTCACGCATTTTTTATGCTTACTCTTGCAAGCCATCATCTCGAATGAGTGTGTGCTCGTACACACGCCATGATAACCGCGCGCTTTTCGCTGATTCGATAATTGCCCTAGACGCCACTTTGGAGCCCTTATACGAAGTCGTCGCCCGTATACAGAAGTCGTCGATGTCGGTTGTTTGCGTTCCTAGCGCGTGATGGCGTGTCTGATAATATTAACGCTCTCGCGCATGCACGCACTTACGTCAAACGGAAGCCTTCGTCGCTTATCGTCAATTTCGTGACCCGAGGTTCGTACACATGATACGTTTGCTTGCATCGCTCGGTGTTTGGTGTAATTATTACGATTACTTCTGACGCGCTGAGCGTCAAGCAAGCAAGCGTCATATACGCACTAAGGCGGGAGCAATGGATATGAAGCAAGATCAAGCAACATTTGAAGAAATGCGCTCACTACATTGTAGCCTATTACGGCGGTATAAGCGTGTGTCCGCCTTACGGCAAGTAAAGACGTAAAAATGCGTAACTGCGTGATCAAAAACATTTTGAAATAAGAGTGAAACACAGCGATGCTTTATGCGAGAGCCACGGGTCTAATTTGAATGAAAATTAAGGCATGCATCTGACAGCGAGAAAGTTAAGTTATAGTGACTTGGTGAAGCAAAGTCTCAATTTAAGGCTTGAAACTTTTTGCGGAAGTTTCCCGGGAAGTGAAACGTCTAGGGAAATTGAAGTACGAAGCTCACAAGTACGTAAGCACATGTGATGCCTCCTGGCAAAAAGTGTTCCACTTTCGCCGCCTTGGCTACGAGGGCTGCTGGCTATCAGTCCCAGGAATTATACATACATAGGTATCTAACGAAATAGAAGGGGAAGCGCCTGCCGTCGCAGCTCAATTGGTACACCACCGGGCGCGTGGTTCGAAAGTTGCGGGTTCGGATACCAACGACACAAAAAGTTTTTTCCCCATTAATTCATTAAAATTTACGCCACAATTACTACACTACCGTTAAAGACAACAATTAATGCGCCCATGCTTTTCTTGGCCTGATTGTCTGTTGGATTCATTTGACCGTGTTTAGCAAAGAAACGAGCCCTTCGAAAAAATTCCCCCTATTTCGATACCATAAAACAAGTATCATAACTCTGTAAGCTACATACTAAATCATTTTGGGCGTACAATTTCACACGTGAATTCACAGCTTTGCTACATTGTTTATAAAAGCTTTGCGAAAGTCTCGCTCGCATTTGAGTGGTGTATTTCGGACGAGTGCAGACTGTAGCAGTGGTCTTGTAAACCATATGTTGGAACTACTGGAATCGCACAAGCTTGATACACGAGTTTTACTGTTTACGTAAAATCGTTACCATACTGATGAGGGTTTCTTGCAAAAGTTCTGCCAGTAGCACCAGAATGATTATTTCAGTGTTCGATAGTAATATCTGTACAAAAACCAACAATGCCGCAGCGCTGGCACGATTCATAGCTATTATTAGCACAGAGGATCACCCTTCGGCGCATAGCCACAAATACAAACGAAATGGTCGACGCGATGAAAGGTGCGACCGTATCTCCGTGTAATCTTCCGCTGCCGGCAGTTACAAATACCGACTGAAGAAGGTGCGTTCAAGCTACGCCATCTCAATTACGATGCTTAGCTAGGCACCAAGAACATTCGTAGTCGGCTCACGTGAATTGCGTGTCGTCGCCTGCATCTACAAATATCAACAGGGAAAACCTCCTGAACTGCGTGGCACAGCAACTCGAAGTGTGAATTAGGGAGGTATACTAGATTTCCCGCCTACAAATCACGTTTAGGACTTTCCCCGCCTTCTCAGAGGTGACGACACTCACGTGTGGTGTGTACTACGGGTACCAGAGTGCGAGTGCGCGACGAATGGGAGAATTAACGAGAATGGTTAGTGCTTGTAATTGGTACATAACTACAGGGTAACAGCGCTAAATTAAGACACGGATAGAACAGGAGAGACAACATAAGCACTAAAATGTCCACTAGAGGGATATAAAAAGCTGTGAATAATACTACGTTTCGCCACCGAGGTAAATTGGTATGTCCGAGTAACATCTGCCGCGTCCCTTGGGTCGGGTGACTCATTCATATGTCCGCAAGGTGGTGTCGCAATGTGGGGATGTCGCCGGCACTTATACTATGCCATGCATCGCGACGCTTCGCAGAGGCGTTGGCTGTAATGTTTCGCGGGTCTCGGCTTGTACTCGTAGGGCTGTAAGTACATCGCGACCGGCTCTCCTTTAGAGTACAGCAGCCGAACTGCAAGAAGAAAAAAACTCGCGACGTGTGAATTACGTTGTAAGTCTCCCAGTCCTCGTAATAAGACGTCGTATATTACCACTTTCGCTGAAAGCGACAGGAGAGGGAAAGAAATTACGCCCTATACGCTATACCAAACAACGAAGGAGTTCTCCGGTCTTGGTAACGGCTGTGCACCGCTTGCGGCTTGCCTATGGCTTCGGTACGTGGATTGGTATTTACTCTGGCGCTGCGCACATATCATCCAGCGTGCAAACAGCCCGAGCTGTTAATAGCGCCACGTGCGTAAGGGCTCGGCAGCGTATACTTTGCGACTGCCCTGCCTCCTTGAGGGAGCGGAAAACGCTAACACGTTGCCTGGTAAGGTTACGAAAGGTGGAAAACATTATTAGCTGCTGCTATTCTGAACGCCTGTTCTGACCGTGCAGCAGCAAAAAAAGCTCACAGGTTATGTTCTAGACTATTTGTAGACACTCACATGGTCTTTGTATGCATTTTCCTGAGATGACTTGAAGGCGGAAGCCATCTACATTTCCTTCTCAGTCGATAGTATTGATTCCCCTCTTTTACTCGAAAGCTTTCCTCGCCCAACGTGGTTCCGCACTGCCTCCGTGATCGGTACACCTATGACGAAGCGATGATGTCGTGTGATGACGTCATCATGTGACGTCACGTTATGTGACCCGTGACGTCATGATGACGTCACAGGATGTCGTCATAACATGATGATATTGCATCACTCGTTTTGACGACGCAGGCACTTGCATTTGATGAGGTAGCTTATAGGCCTTCGCGTTAAAACGCTGGGCTGGACTCGAGCCTTCTAGGGTTACCAATCTGTTACGCTTTTATTGGTACTCATAAACATCCATTCTTCCATTTTTGTCCACTTTCTTCCTTCTCGTGTGCAGATAAGCAGGATAGGAGAGCACACTAGCCTTTATATTTATCATAGCCTCAAGTGTATAGTAAAAGAAACAAAGTTAGCAGAAAAAGAGCGTTGGAGTTGATTAAATACGGCTCTTCGACGCTTTTCAGTTTGCCTTCTGGTGTTTAGAATGTTCGGACGTACACTTCGCGCGGATAACGAGCAGTGGAAATCGTCACGTCACCACTGCCTTAAGAGTATTGCTTTGCTTATCACTCGTTAAGTTCTGCAACGCTGGCAGCATCTACAAAATAGAAAGTGCGAAAGATGGCGCGGAGGATGCGCCTCGAACATTTGAACAGGAGTACAAATGGTACACAGTCCAGAGCGTACACCCAAGCAGTTCGCAGATATGTCGGAAACTCCGTCGCCAAATATGCGTCGAGTGTGGCTTCGCCATCAGACGGGAACGTTCCACGTCTCGAAGCTAGAGTTGCCACGCAAACGGGAAGCCCCGCAAACTCCAGCAACAGTCGAGGCGACATTACCAAAAGCACACGCGCTACAGCCAACTCCGCACAGCCAGTAGTGAGCGAAGTTCCACGCTAGCCGTAGCCGGCAGTAACGATAAGGGCGCTTGGAGAGAAACGGAACGCTGGTTTTCGGTCGTGTATCGCAGTCCAAGCTGGTACCTCCGCATCGTTAGCACGGCCATGTTGCTGCCCCGTGGGGCGTACGGTAACGCAGCGATGTTCGGCGGCTCAAACGAGTTTCTGCCGGAATCGTTTACTATCTCGCACGGCTGCGTGGTGAGGGATTTCGCGAAGAGCGTCTCCAAGCACCGACCACACGCTAATGAATAACGGTTGCGAGGCCGGAGAGTTTGCCGCCGATTGCAGTGGCCACGAGTATTTAATGAGGGTCGGTAGGGGAGCTGGCGCCGCGAATCCCTCCAAGTGTGACCTGACCTGGAGAAAAACGAGATGTCGCGCTTACGTTTATGCATCGAGACTATAGAGTAACTATTAGAATTTGAGATTAGTGGGAAGTGTCAACGGAACCTCTAGTTCTAATAATAATAATTTTTATAATAATAATATCTTGGGTTTAACGTCCCAAAACCACGATATGATTATGAGAGACGCCGTAGTGGAGGGCTCCGGAAATTTGGACCATCTGGTGTTCTTTAATTAACGTGCACTGATATCGCACAGTACACGGGCCTCTACCATTTCGCTTCCATCGAAATGCGACCGCCGCGGCCGGGATCGAACCCGCGACCTTCGGGCCAGCAGCCGAGCACCGTAACCGCTACACCACCGCGGCGGACTAATAATAATTGTTTGGGTTTTACGTGCCATAACCCCAACAAAATCATGAGGCACGCAGTAGTAGAGAACTCAGGTTAAGTTTCGACCACCTGGGGTTCTTTAACGTGCACCTAAGTCTAAGTACCCGGGTGTCCTTTGCATTTCGCCCCCCGTAGAAATGCGGCGACCATGGCCGGGACGCGAACCCGCGCCCTCGAGCTCAACAACGCGAGGCGTTACGTGCTTAGCTAATACGGCAGGTAAAAAAAAAAAAAAGAAAGAAAGAAAGAAGACGTATCACACTTGAAGATCTTCTCCAGACGGGAACGTCACTATTAACAGCACTGTTCTGATAACCGTAAGCTGTACCTTATCTGCAGGATAGCTCTACCTCAATTATTTATTTATTTGCCATTTGCACGCGGTGGCGCTGGGGTGGCTAAGCGCCATCTCAATTCAGCGACGACATGCTAGTATCATAAACGACATATCGAGGATGCCGTCTCCGTTTTTCTTTTTTGAGCTTGTTTTCAGTCAATGTTTCTGCTTATCGCTCTGCTGGTACAGCCCAACATACTTCGAAATATTGAGATTGTCATCTGGTCACGCGGCGTTTGTTCCTTCTTTGAAGGTTCGGTGTTAAGTAATGAGAAATTTGCGTCTTCGACATCGCTGGGACATTATCTGCAGTTTCCGTCTTAGGTCGGGGGGGGGGGAGGGGGGGGGGGAGTGGAGGGGGGGGGCGAAGACGCTGTATGCTAATCGTCGACAGACACAGGAACAGAATGCGGAATGGCCGGTGCACATAGGGAAGACATTGCGAGTTCGGAACTATCGCTTCGGCGATCACGTTCGATGCACGGCGCGCCTATCACGCGCCTATTGACAGGCCATTTTTCGAAGCGCGTGTCACGAGACTTTGGGGCCATTAATTTTTCTCGCTTCCCGAAAAGACAGCCGCGCCCTTCGACGCAAGGAGTTATGCTTGTCGTGTCCCAAGGATGGGACCTGACCAAAAATCTTGCGCAAGGAGCTCGCGGTATGTCTGCGTTGTGCTGTCATACATAGGCGTGCGCAGGGTTCCCCTTCAGGGGGGGGCGACGGTTCATCGCAGCGCCCCCCCTCCCTATTAGGTCAATGTATGGGGCAGACTTTGCGCCCCCCTCTCTCAGGTGACTAGGGGGGGGGGGGGGGCGCCCCCCTCTGCCCCCCCCTCGTGCACACGCCTATGCTCTCATATGTATGTCGTGGTTTATGCAATTACGTTTCATAGTTATATTTTATTTATTGTTTTACCTTGCAACGATCTGTTGAAGTCGGTTAACGCACAGGATAACAACTGTAGCTTGCGTTTCTCTTGCGTGACCTCGCATGAACAGCATGCCGAATTCCGAGATACCCGGCGCGATAACAAGCAAAATGTACAGGACTATCAGAGAATTTGTCTGGTCTTTTAAGCTTGAGGAAAAGAATATTAGAAGACCTAAGGTGTTCCATTTGAATTATCCGATAAAAGGAAGGTATAGCCATGTTTTGCTAGAAACACGCCCATAATGTGAGAAAAAATATTTCTGAACGTTTCCATTTTGCACGAACAATTTCATAGATAAGGCGAACGATGAAAGAGAAGTTGCAACACCATTTTGCAAAGTTTCCTTGTGTGGCACTATTCTCGACTTAAACGTCAGTAGTCAGTACATGGATCACCATCGTCATAATAATTGTCACTATTGTCATCGTTGTAACGGCTAATTATGCTTGTTATTTGCCAGGTCAGGGAGCTGGCAGCCACGCAAGTATTAGTCATTTAGCGGAGAAACTATGAGCGCCGTACTCGGCTTTGAACGGTTACGGAGGCGTAGTTTCTAAAGATTTTACAGGATTTGAAATATTGCTCAAAGGCCGGTTTTATATGCTCAGCAAGACTGCCAAACTTAAAGCTCCGGAGTGTTTATCCTTAAGCCCATTCTCGATTTGTGCTTTTGATAGACAAACGTCTTAACAGAAGCTAGCATTTATTTTTTTTACGCGTTCTAAACTTACGATTACGTACCGCGAACGTATCTAATTTCGTTGCTTCATTTTGAGACCAGACAATTGGCACGCTAAACAGCAAACACATGTTCTTAGCTCTTTCTGTTCAGCCTCGAAATGCATGTGTAAGTTATCATTGTTGCGAAAAGAGAGCACTGTCTGGGACACCGTTCATAAACTTCAGTCTGGGTTCCCCTCATGGATAGTTTTATCTTTTCTGTTCCCTTCATTCACTTTCCGTCATCCAGTATTTATTCATAAGTGACTTCTCCTTTTGTAAAGTGTCAATCGCAGACCGCCGTCGGGGTTGTTGTCTGCGGCAGAGGAGAGACTGTTAGAGTTAACATGTATACGCACAATGCTGCACGCGCTACGGAGCACAATGCCCCTAATGTATATTTAACGATTCTGCCTGCAAGCGTTGTTGTCGTTCCGCGGCGTCTGTGGCTGTTCGCTAGCCAGCGATATGCTCAGCGAATTGCGCTTCACGATGATTTCTTGGTTCTATACGTGTTTTATTTTTCTTGTCTGCCTGCTGTTATCGCAGGTTGGTTGTTTATGCAAACCAGGCATTGAAGTTTCATGATAATGAGCTCCGCGCTCCCAGGGTTGAGGCGGGAACAGATAAAGAAACACCACCAAAAGAATGCGACGAAACTCGTAAAGGGCAAGTGACGCGAATCATTATAATGGAGAGAAACGTAGCAGTACACGCGTATCGCTTTATTACAGCCTTATAAGAACAAATAGCCAACTTTCACCAGTGCTGGTTTTATGTCAGTAGATGCGGTAGGCGTCACTGAGGCAATGAACTTGTTCAGTATTAGTTAATGTTTTAATGTATATTTTGTCTTTATTGGAGTTTTACGTGAGAGTTTGTATGCACTGATTCAATCAATCAATCAATCAATCAATCAATCAATCAATCAATCAATCAATCAATCAATCAATCAATCAATCAATCAATCAATCAATCAATCAATCAATCAATCAATCAATTTTACTGGCAAATCCAAAGAAATCCAAATGCAAAGATCTTTGAAATCTGTGACGTCATTATGACGTCATCATGACGCAACATAATGACGTCATCACATGACATATATATACTAGATTTCCCGCCTACAAATCACGTTTAGGACTTTCCCCGCCTTCTCAGAGGTGACGACACTCACGTGTGGCGTGTACTACGGGTACCAGAGTGCGAGTGCCGTAATAAAGAGATCGCGCGACGAATGGGAGAATTAACGAGAATGGTTCATGCTTGTTATTGGTACATAACTCAATCAATCAATCAATCAATCAATCAATCAATCAATCAATCAATCAATCAATCAATCAATCAATCAATCAATCAATCAATCAATCAATCAATCAATCAATCAATCAATCAATTTTACTGGCAAATCCAAAGAAATCCAAATGCAAAGATCTTTGAAATCTGTGACGTCATTATGACGTCACCATGACGCAACATAATGACTTCATCACATGACATCGTAGCTTGATTAAAGGTGGGCCGATCACGGAGGCAGTGCATAACCAGGTGAGGTACACCTCCGATCTTGGAGGCTGTGGAAAACCACGTTAGGTGCAGAAAGCTCTCGGAGGGTGGCGGGGCGGGATCAATGCATCGTTCGAGAAGAAAAAAGAGATGCATGGGAGCAGCCAGCGGCGAGCCGAGGACCCCAGCGGGTCCTTCCCGGCTAGTCCCTCTGGACTTCAATAAAGTTCTTTGTCTGTCTGTCTGCCTTCCATTCGTCTTATAGGTGAATGCATATGGGACCCTGTGAGTTTCATTTCAAATTTTTTTTTTACCTCGGCAAATCTTTTTTTTTTTCCAACTTAAAAACTTCTGAAGCCCCACTTCTGAAGCTTCTGAAGTCCCATTTTACTTGCTATGGCGTGCATCGCAAAAAAAAAAAAAGAAAAAAAAAAAGAAAAAAAAAAGAACCGTAGTACTTGTGTTCTAGAATAAGGCTATACGTTGTGCTGTGCACTCAGTATACAGTCTAGATGATGTTATGCGACTTCGTGCCGTGGTTACGCAGAAATGAGAGGCCGGTACAGTGAATATAGTTATGCAAATGAACTGGTCTATCTGTATGCGCGGATATCCTACTACATTTTTCTTCAAACATTAAATTTAAAGCGTGCGAACACGAACGCAAGAGAATCCGCGTTTGCAAGGCTTATTTTTCTCGGCTTTCTGTCGTTATAGGTTTCTTACAGTGCAGTGCTAACAAAAAATGAGAAAGAGCAAACCATCGCGAAAACGAGAATTAGGATTACCACGCGTATCAGGGTGCATGTGTTTATAGGACGTGACACCGATGATGTGATATTGCCTGGCTGCTCTATTATATATATACATAGACGCGTATAGCATGACGGATGATGCTATGACTTTAAACATGGCCAGCACAACTGACAGTGAACTGAGCGGGAGTGGCCTCTTTTGTATTTAGACGCATTTATGACGCAGGGCAAGCATCACGAAAAAAGAAACAAAAAGAAATGCTAGTTTTGAAGCTTTCTGAACATTTCTTTTTGTCTATAGCCTGATTAGTCGCAAAAAAAAAAAAGTTGCAGACATCAGGAGTGCGGGAAAAGAGAAAATAAAATGTCATTTCCGAACATTCGTAAGTAGCTTGGTGAACTATCGCTAGACCTCTTACGCAAAAGATCTCTCGCGTGCTCATGTGACAGGCACATGACCATCTTAGTAATATTAATATAATATCTGGGGGTTTACGTCCCCAAACCACGATATAGTTATGAGAAACGCCGTATTGGAGGGCTCCGGATAAGTTCAGCCATCTGGTGTTCTTTAACGTGCAGTCACATCGCACAGTACACGAGCCTCTAGCACTTCGCCTCCATAAAAAAATTGCGACCGCCGCGGCCGGGGTCGAACCCGCGACCCTCGGGTCAGCAGCCGAGCACCGTAACCGCTACACCACCACGGCGGACCATGATTCTCTTAAGCGTTTCTTCAAACGGAACAGAGTCGAAAAAGACATCGGATGTAAACACGGACATGGAGGTATGGATAGCGCGTCTCTTTATTGAACTCAACTTCTTGAAGATGGTGGCGTTAAAAGATCTTGCTCTCCAGCTTCACAGGAACAATGTCAAGCTGTAGATGTATTGACGCCCGAAGGAAGCCAGGTAGTCTACAACATCCAGCGGGAGCTTCACCGCGTCGCTTTTACGGATGCACGTCTGTAAAAAGTAACACAAGAATAATTGTTGGGGTTTAATGTCTCTAAACCATGACATGACTATGAGAGACGCCGTAGTGGAGGGCTCCGAAAATTTCGACCTCCTGAGGTTGCTTAACGTGCTACTAAATCTAAAGCACATAAGCCTCTAGCATATTGCCTCCATTGAAATGCGGCCACCGTGGCCGGCATTCGATCCCACGACCTTTGGGTCACCCGTCAAGCTCCATCTAAAGGTAGCGACGAATTTCTCTTTGTCAGCACAAAACGAAAGTTGGAGGCAAAGTTGGCACTAAACGATTTTCGCGGACCAGCTCTAAATGAAGCTATCTTCCCCGCTTTTCACACGGATCAGCGCGTACCTGTACCTCAGTGGCGTAGCCAAGGGGGGGGGGGGGGGCTCAAACCCCCCCGAAATTTTTCAGTTTTGCTTGCGTATATATGCACGCACACATACAAACACACGCACGAACATACATAAAGTATGGTTGAACCCCCCCCCCCCCCCCGAAAAACATTTCTGGCTACGCTACTGCTGTACCTCAATGCCTGTAAGCGACTCTAATGCATGACTGCGTGTGTGTGACGCTATAGCTGAATGTCTAATGCGATGCGTTTTATAATTAATCAGTGCACAGCTGTTCAATACATCGCTGTTGCTGTCAGTGCCTTGTATTTCGGGGGGACACAGCTTATTTTTCCGCTTCTTTTTCGACTGGCATTCACTGGAATTCTTTTCTCGGTACTCTCCCCCAAAGAAAAAAAAAGAAACGAAGAAAGAAAAGGCATTCTCAAACACTCCAAATCATATTCTATTTCCGGTGATTGTGAATAAGATAGCGCGATGCCTTGCACGTAGATAGGTATCACGAACACTTCGTGTTATCTCAATGCC
This sequence comes from Rhipicephalus appendiculatus, assembly GCA_030522465.1. NCBI lineage: Eukaryota > Metazoa > Arthropoda > Arachnida > Ixodida > Ixodidae > Rhipicephalus > Rhipicephalus appendiculatus. The sequence goes on along the minus strand of JALIZH010033007.1, from coordinate 11,281,332 downwards.
CCCCCCCCCCTCCCTACCACTGCGCAAATACACTGAATTGGGCAGGAATGTAGACCCCTGTCTTCCTATTCCCGCTTCTGAACATTGTTACAGACAAGTGCTTCAATATCTGAATGATAACACGTCAGCTACAATACAAACCTGTAAATATATTCTCCTTGTGTGATACATGCACGCGATTAGCTACGGGCTATATGGACTCTATAAAAATTTATGGACATATTAAAGTGTCTGTACATATTTCGCAGGGGAACCTCCTATGCCGCAAAAGGTACCTCTCGATGAAATCATCTGGACACCTCTTCTTTCGCAACGCGACTGAGAGTGCCGGAGCCTCGCGGTTTTATAAGCGTATACCTTAATTTAAAAAATATTTGCTCCATGCTTAGCGTGCAGCACGACAGTCCACTGTCGGAAAAAAAAAAGGCCTTCTGACTATTTCTTGTGAATCCTGACATGCCAGATATATGACTCACTTTCGAGAGACACTGGAACTCTCTTTGCAGATCATTATACTCTCGTCAGAGAGTCGTGGGGCCCAAAAGAGAGCTAACGTGTCTTTTTAAAGAGAGTCATAAATGGGGCGAGTCAGGATTCAGTGAAAAAGTATAACGGAAATATATATATATATATATATATATATATATATATATATATATATATATATATATATATATATATATATATATATATATACACATATATATATTTATAACCCTTGACCTCGCGCCAAGATGGGCGAGGGCGAGGCTCGGTGGAGAGGGTTAACCAATCAGAGGTGCGCTAAGAAGGGGACTGTCGAGGCTCGGTGGAAAGGGTGAACCAATGAGATTCACACAAAAATGGGAGAGGGTGAGCCTGCGGAAAGGGGGGTATCACCTTCGCTGTTTCGACAGTGTTCGCGAAGTGGAGCTGGCCGCAGTTTTCCCTTAGTGTGGTCATATAGCATTAATGTTAACGAAAGTCCATCAGATAATAAGGCAAGGAAGGTATAGGGGACGTTGATTGTACTGTTTTAACTAGTATTGTAGTAATTACGGTGTAAATGTGAAGAAAGTAAAGTGAACGAAAAGGCAACTTGCCGCCGACAGAAACCGAACTTGCAGCCATCGGATAATACGCCCGATGCTCTACCTGGCAAAAGAAGTGTTTCACAGTCGCGGTCATGGACGCGAGCGTCGCTGACTAACTCTCCCAGGTTTGCACGCACATAAGTGGCCGATAAAGTGGACGAGAAGACGACCGCCGGCGTATCTTAAGTGGTAGATTATCGGGCACGTTAACCGAAGGTCGCAGGTTCGGTTCCTGCCAGCGGCAAGGTGCCTTTTCGCCCACTTTACTTTCTTCATATTTATATAGTAATCACTGCAATACAGTTAAAACAGTACAATTAATGTATCACATCGCTTCCTTGGCTTCATTATCTGTTCGTTTTCATTAAGGTTGCATCAACTAATAAACGTGACTTTGAAATTCCATTCCTTCGTTCATAGCATTAGCGGTGATCATCGTCATCATCATCATCATAATCGTTATCATCATCATCATCATCATCAGCCTGACTACGCCCACTGCAGGGAAAAGGACTCTCTCATATTCCGCCAATCAAACCGGCAGGATAACCGCTGGTCATTAAGGGTAACTGACTGGATTCCAAGAAAAGGCAAACGCGTGAGGGGGGGGACGTAGAAAATTAGGTGGGCAGGTGAAATTAAGAAGTTTGCAGGTATAACGTGGCAGCGGTGATTTTACGACATCTCAATTCTTTCGACGTAAATTCCTTTAATTGCACTCACATATACGGATCTATACATCTTATGGGAGGAGGAGGAAAAAGAGAAAAGCGGAAGGACAGGGAGGTTAGCCAGTTCTCAGACCGGCTGGCTACCCTGTGCTGGGGGGGGAAAGGGGTAAGGGGAATAAAAGCTTTGAGAGCGCTGATGAGTTTCTTACGGACGACTAGTCTTAGAGACAGACTGTAAGCAGTGCCGTTTACCGTATCATTGTTCACTATATACATCTTATGGAATTCTGAAAGAAGGCATAAGCAGCGACGCAACTCACCATGAACTGGATAATGGCGTAAGACTGCCCCGCAGAGATGTTCGCTGACGTGTAGAACACACTGTCCTGCAGGAACAGAGGTATGGAACAGAAACAGTGCGCACCTTGGTTTTGTGGTTCCAGACGGAGCAAATTGTGGCGTCACATATCGTTTTCAATGCGGCCTTCTCCGGGGAATGCCCACACTGTGATCATCCGCTTGCGGATACATTCCACATGGTGTGGGCATGCCCATCTAACCCGGCGGTCCCCCCCAATCACCTCCCAATCACCCCCTACCCGAGAGAGCTGGGAGGCTGCCCTGCTCGGCTGCTCGGCCTTAGAGGGTCAAAGAGCCCTCGTGGCCAGGGCGCGTGCCGCCGCGGAAGCCACAGTGGTCCCGGACTAGGGACTCCTCCTAGAGTTTGTACAGGGTCGGCCCTTAAGACCGCCCCTATCTCTCTTGTAAATAGTCTAAATAAATGTTTTTCACCACCACCACCACCACCACCATATCGTCACTGCTTTACCTTGTCTTCGAGCGCCGCAGAAAAGCAGTCAAAGAGCTGCAAATAACGTACAGAAAGGAATAAGCACTGGGAGTCAACGTAAAAGTAAAGCAGGTCTCACACACTCGTAAACGTGAGAGGTCGCAAGATATACTTCGCTTGCTGTTTCTTCTTCCAGTGACGTCCAACACGAATTGTAGACATTGGCAGGACGCGTTCACGACCTGTAACGAACGCGATGTCGTCTAGTTAAGCGTCAAGATAACCGAGTTCAGGGCTTCCTGTAAAGGAGAGGAGTTGAGAAGGAGGGAGCGCCTCGCAGGTTGCACGAAAAGAATGCTTCGCCCCCTGACAATAGCTTGTAATACCAAGTTGAGCCTGACCTAATACCAAGTTGAGCCTGACCTTACGCATACACGCACGCTCACTCGCACGCACGTGCACACACCAGTTCCTGCGGTTTATGAACTCTGTGTAATCGGCGAAGTTATGAGACTTCAGCCAGTGGATGAGATGTTAATAACTAAATATAGATATTGTCGCTGATAAGCTCGCAAGGCGTTAAAGGCGTCGCAGTGTTTTCTGAAATCGTCTTCCGAGCGAGTTTCCGCGAACTGCTGCGCTGTTTCTTACTCCTTGCTTAGTCAAAATCCCGTTGATATTCAGTCAACCAAGGCATTACTCAAATTCCTAAGGACAACAGATTTGCATGAGCGGCTGTAGACTCTTAATGATGTCCGTATACTCCACAGGACTGCCGATCTGCGCTGTGACGTTGTGTGTGTGCGTGTGTGCTCCTCCTCTTTCTCTTTTTCTTTACTCTTCTTTCGATCGCCCCCCATCCCTTCCCCCCTGTGCAGGGTAGCATACTGGTTTTGCCTAACTGGTTAACATCCCTGCCTTTCCTCTTTCTTTTTTTCCTTCCTCCTGTTAATATTTTCGGGGCGCTCATTAAAAAAAAAGTGTTATATCACTCATTTTTTTATGGATGCCTGTCCTGTTCATCTAACTACATTCCTCCGTCGCCGGCAAATCAGACGCTATTCTTGGATTAGATTTCTTTATGATTTCTTCCTTCAGGTCTATGTCGTCCTTCATCCGGCGGTATCTCGGCCACCTTATCTACGATATAGACCACTTGGCCAGATTAATTAGGCGCATCAAATATCTGACTCGCTCGTTTTGTCTGTAAATTTCTCGTGTTCCGACTTGGCATCCCCGTAATCGCAGTAACCATATTCTGACCCTTCTCCAAAGTGAACTTAAATCTTGTGCGAACTACGATTCGTACGGCTGTATTTTCAAGGGCTGGCTTTAAAAGGGCAGATATGTAGCGCACCGGCCACATGTCACGATGAGTCATATATTAGTTCGTACATGAGAGACAGGGAGATAGAAAAAAGAATGGCGAACCTTGCACTAAACCGCGCAAGCCTTGAAACAGCGAAACTGGATGATTCTGAAGACTAATATAATTGTTTCTAGGTTGTTTCTAGGCCTTAGCTAGGGGGTGCAGATTTTTTCTAGGTTGCTTGGTCGTTGTTAGGCTTTATCTAGGTGATGCTAGGTTGTTTCTACTTGATTCTTGAACCGCATGCAGTCACAGACACTACACGGGCACGTCGTCGTTGGCGTAGGCCTTCCATCACTTCGGGGTCTTCTCGCTTCCGCCGTTACCCTTCCCGTTCCTTAGTATTCTCTCGTTGTGCGTACTAGGGGTCTTCGCAGCCATTTGTTGGGCTAACTGTTGCGTTCTTCCGTTTTAGTGGAAGTTGTGTGTTGTCGGATTTACCCAACTTCTGTGGCGCATACCCGTTTATGATGGTGGTAGTTCTTTGGTACGGGTGAACAATTAACGACTGCCTGAACAGCTTTGCTCTTAAAAAAACGAGGAAGTGACCTACTTACTCTCTGCACTTCTTGTCGAGGGAGCATAGCCAGTGCTTTGTGGAATGTCTTGCCGCATTGATCTAGCACTTCTCGCAATATTCCTTTCAATTGCAACAGCCTTGCCCCTTGCGCTGAAAAAAGAAAAACAAAACACAAACGACAGGATTGGTGCAGCTGAAGATCTTTCTCACCATTTCATTTGTCCGGAAATCTTTGTTATACGGCTTCCCGTGTGTTACAGTGCCTTTGAAGCGCTCTCTCGCTCACTCGCACACTCACTCGCACACTCACTCACTCACTCACTCACTCACTCACTCACTCACTCACTCACTCACTCACTCACTCACTCACTCACTCACTCACTCACTCACTCACTCACTCACTCACTCACTCACTCACTCACTCACTCACTCACTCACTCACTCACTCACTCACTCACTCACTCACTCACTCACTCACTCACTCACTCACTCACTCACTCACTCACTCACTCACTCACTCACTCACTCACTCACTCACTCGCACACTCGCACACTCACTCACTCAATCACTCAATCACTCACTCACTCACACTCACTCACTCACTCACTCACTCACTCACTCACTCACTCACTCACTCACTCACTCACTCACTCACTCACTCACTCACTCACTCACTCACTCACTCACTCACTCGCACACTCACTCACTGAATGAATTAATGAATGAATGAATGAATCAATGAATCAATTTTACTGAGACATAGCTGTACGTAGATTCCGGAGATATATCGCTGTACTAGTCACGCCTGATTGCCATTGCTACAACTGCAATACACTGTTCAATAGAACATATAATGTTTCAGTAATAAATAAATAAATAAATAAATAAATAAATAAATAAATAAATAAATAAATAAATAAATAAATAAATAAACATCAGGCCTGCACGGAAAGCGCAGCACAGTCACAGCGAAAGCTGGATGAACGGCTTTCTTAGAGCCTTCTGTACACTCTCTTGGGGCCACTACTAGAAGTGGGGACCTTTCCGGGCCTTCACAAGGCTCGCACCAGCCACCTACGCGGCCTTGACTGCCACCCCGGTCGACCGCCAGATTAACGCGCTGGACGCACGGTCCTTTGCATCGACCGTTCCTGGCCTTTATACGAGAAACTGAACTCTTTCTTTTTATTTAATTTATGCCTTAGGGCATACTGGCGCTAATAATAATAATAATGAAAAAGAAACTACTACAAGGTACATTTGGATGGCACCCACTACGCCATTATTTGTTATTCTGTGGAGAAGTGACGTATCCGTTACGCGTCTGTAAGACATTGTGTGCACTTTGTTGATGCGCTGGCCGATGACGATGAAGAATCATAGCTGAGGCCTTTGTAATGGGTTGAAAGCTTTAAACGACCCACTGGTTACTTAATTCGCACTGTGTGACGCCCGGTCGTTATTTTACTCTCCTACCACACCATATTACATATGTTAACGTGATTCCTCGGCAGCTAGTACAGGTACAGTTGCGAGGTACCCCCTACGCCCTAAATTAATCGTAATTTTTGCTTGCTTGGGAAGCGTCTACTGTGCCATTATTTTTCATTCTTCTGAGAAGCATGCTACTCGCTATGCGGCTGTTAGGCATTATGTGCACTTTGTTGATGCTGTGACTGATGACGATGAAGAATTATGGCTGAGCCTTTTGTAATGAGTTGGAAGCATTCAACGACGCACACGTTACGCAATTCGCATTGTGCTATGCCTGGTTGTTATTTTACTCTTCTAAAACGCTCTATTAGGCCTACACATGTTAACGTGATTCCTTCCACGACATGAAGCCTGCATGGGGTCTTTTTGCGAAGAACTATCAAGCACCGGCGTGGTTCTGTGGTAGAATACTCGGCTGCCACGCAGAGGGTCCCGGTTCGAATCCCATTTTAGCCTGGATACTTATTTCGTTTTGTGCTAATCTCGCTCGATAGCGCTTACGGGCCGCCGGTGGCGGCGGACGACTACGGCGCCAAATACGGCTGTTGTATGTACCTTCTATATTGCTGCCATGATGTTGGGATAGCCGGCTCTTACGTAGCCTACCTTCCCATATTTTTCATATATAAATAAAAAATAATAATGATCCAATAACAGCTATTCGCTCAGTGGCGTAGCCAGGGGGTGGCACACCGGACCCGTGCCCCCCCCCCCCCCCCCCCCTTCCCGAATTTTTTTTTTTTTGCCATGACATAAAGAGCAAAAATGACACTCGACCACATCTGCCTGCCCGGCCCCCACTTCAGATCAAGGTTGTGCCCCCCCCCCCCCCCCCCCCTGAAAGTAATTTCTGCCTACACCCCTGCTTTCGCTGTAATATAAATTTGCACCTGCAGGCAACGACCTCTCGCATTTGCTCAAGCGTAAAACGAACTGCGACGCTCACCGACTTGGAAATGTCTGCAGCAATGAACGTAGCTGCCTAGCAGCGCGAACAGGACGATCACTCCACATCTGCACTGCGATATCATCGCCACGCTCTTGGTAAAAGACAACTGGAGGGGCTGTCAGTCTTTTCGGTCCGTCCGCAAAGCACCAAATGCTTTGAGATGACAGAAGATAGAGAAAGTAATGGAGTGATGGCACAGCAGACAGAGAGTAGCAGTGGGTGACATGTCCCGTATACGAAGATGATGAACTATCTGGGAAAATGTGGCGATCCGCGCTTGCGCAGAAACTACAATGAATCGGCAGCTATGTGTACGTTTTGCCCTCAACGCGAGGAAGATTGGCAGTGCGTACGGCTTGTAGTCGATAGAAGCATGAGGTTTGTCATTGCTTTTCGTGACATTACGTCGATTTCATGTCGACCTTAGTGTTCGATGGCAGTTAAGTAGATACGTTTGGAAACGTTTTTACAGCGCACGAATCTGAACCGTACACTCCGCTCCTCTGTTTATCTAGAAACTTTCACTGTTTGCGCCCATATCGCTCATTCCATCGCACGCAGGTGCATCAGCGGAGGCTTAACGAAAGTGCTTGCGCTCGCAAACAGCGCAAAACGAATGTGAAAGCCTTGTTTCAGCAGCTGCGCAGATCGAAGCTCGTGCGCTAACGTACGTGACTCAAGCCTCGGGTGAAACTTGAAATGCGTTCGTTGTTACTTCGCTCCGGCAGACCTTTCGAAATGCGTCGCACTCGTATATGTCTGTCACCTTGTTATTTCGAAATCCCAAGCTTTTTCAATGAGTGTGTGTGTGTGTGTGTGTGTGCGTGTGCGTGTGTGTGTGTGTGTGTGTGAGTGCGTGCGTGCGTGTGTGTGTGAGAGTGCGTGCGTGTGTGTGTGTGTGCGTGCGTGCGTGCGTGTGTGTGTGTGTGTGTGTGTGTGTGTGAGTGCGTGCGTGCGTGTGTGTGTGAGTGAGAGTGCGTGCGTGCGTGTGTGTGTGTGTGTGTGTGTGTGTGTGTGTGTGAGAGAGAGAGAGCGGTCAATTGTTTCGCTCCTAGACAGGTAAATTGTGTTATAATTTTTGCAGAGTGTGGGATCCATGTTGCCGCCACGCACGTTCAGAGATAAAGCCCGCCCTTTAATAGTGTTCGAAGCGCTTGTCTCAGCATCTCGCAAACTGGCCACACCGCGACCAGACTCGGCGGTCGGGATTGTCGCGATACGGGTGCGCACGTAGGGTCGTGCATTAGATGATATCGCCGATACAAGAGCTGTTGTGGGTGAATAACGTCTTCTTGACCGCACAACTTTTTTAATCTTTCAAAACAACTCCTCGCCTGTCACCAGTCTCTATCACATTTTTCTTGTTGTTTTTCTTTTTCTTGTTGTTTTTCTTTTCAGCTATCGCGAGGTACTAGCGTTCGTCGTTGGCAGCATGATTATCGAAGGTTCAATGGATCGAAGCTGTGCCGAGGTCAGAAAGACGCTCCCGTTTGCCTTGTCGACAGCTGCGACGTTCTCCCTTCAAAGTTGTATATGCGCTGCGTGTACCGGTCGTTACCTGCAGCTTGACAATTTGCATTTATGGTGGTGTTAGCCGAATTCGGAATGCAAAGCTGTTGTCTAGCTTGTTCCTTCGTGCCGCTCAGTGAATCAGTTTAATATTGTCATTTGGAGGGGTTGAGGAGGTGTGTGAGCTTTGCTCTGGTTTGCTGTGTGGATGAAGCCTGGCTCTCTGTACATGGCGTACTATATTCGAAGGGAAACTAAGGAGAAACGCACTCGAACCCTGTTGCAAAAAAAAAAAAAAAAAAAAAAAGCAGCACCAAGACCATATAGTAGCTTGTTATATCCGATATTCGCTGTAACAGTAGAGATAAAAATCGGCTTTAACAAATTGGCAGTGTGGCTCTCGCATAAATGTTACGAACAAAACCGCATTGTTTTAGGCTTCAAGCTCCCTATAGGTAAACGAGGTAATCCTTGCGTGTCTTCTTGTGGCATTTTCATTCTAAGTAAGCCGGAACAACAGAAGGTGAAATTACAACAGAACAAAGTTCTTTTGACAAAACGGGCCTGTACTGACATAGATTTAATCAAGGATGTGGTTGTCAATTTCGTGAAAAAAAAATGTGCTTGTGAATCATCTTTCAAAGTTTATTTTGCTTGTTATACGACCTTTTCGATTTAGAGCTTTGGGCGAATGAATTATTTCAAAGGGCCAAGGTGGTGAAGTGGACCTACTGAACTTTTGCTGAACTTCGTCTTGCTACAAAGCGGCTGCAGGCCACACGGAGCCGAGCCGAGCCGAGCCGAAAAAACGAAGCTTAGACATATCCATCTAATAGCACCCTTCGTTCACATGCTGGCTGAAGCGCCATGCGTTGCAGCTGCCATAGACACTAGCGCCAGATTTCTCTCTAGTGTATTATTACGAAACTCATGTCTGACGGGGCAAGGCCGGCGCTGGTTCGTCATCGAGTAAGTTGAATGCACTGCGTTTGCAACTAAGCGCGACGATTCAAGCGGACGTCGCTCGCGGACAGTTATTGTTCGGAAATAGCTAACCCGTGCAGCACTGTCGTAAACCGCGCTGCGTCACATTCGCATCCACGCCCGCTGCGGTTTTACCGCTATGTATATTCAATGATGAAATCTGGCGTTGGTGCTATTGCCCGATTCAATCGGACATCGCTCGCGAACACTTAATGTTCGAAAATAGTTCACCCGTTCAGCACTGTCGTAAACCGCGCTGCGTCACATTCGCATCCACGTCCGCTGCGGTTTTACCGCTATGTATATTCAATGATAAAATCTGGCTTTGGTGCTATTGCCCGATTCAATCGGACATCGCTCGCGAACACTTAATGTTCGAAAATAGTTCACCCGTTCAGCACTGTCGTAAACCGCGCTGCGTCACATTCGCATCCACGTCCGCTGCGGTTTTACCGCTATGTATATTGAATGATGAAATCTGGCGTTGGTGCTATTGCCCGATTCAATCGGACATCGCTCGCGAACACTTAATGTTCGAAAATAGTTCACCCGTTCAGCACTGTCGTAAACCGCGCTGCGTCACATTCACATCCACGTCCGCTGCGGTTTTACCGCTATGTATATTGAATGATGAAATCTGGCGTTGGTGCTATTGCCCGATTCAATCGGACATCGCTCGCGAACACTTAATGTTCGAAAATAGTTCACCCGTTCAGCACTGTCGTAAACCGCGCTGCGTCACATTCGCATCCACGTCCGCTGCGGTTTTACCGCTATATATATATATATATTCATTGATAAAAATCTAGCGTTGGTGCTATTGCCCGATAGACAATTTGTGTCTAATCATTATCGCTCGTTCCCCTGTCTTTCATAGCACCTTTATACACTTAGTAAAGTGGCGACGATGTTCGGTTTGCACAGACGATGTTGATGTAAACAAAATCATTCCTTCATTGTTATCAGTGTCATTGTTATTAACCTATTTTGTTTTATCAACGTGGAAGACTTGCAGAAGCTTCACAACGGTTCGTGATCAGGCGGCAGTACATGACGCTATGGCAGAATTATTAACGAATGAATGAATGAATGAAAATATCGTTAGGATTCAGAGGTACCGCTGCATTAAAGAGCCCTTATTTCAGAGTTCCGCTGATGAACTTTCCAGGTATTGCAGGAGTTATTCCACCAGGTAGCGCTGGTCATGTCGGGTCTGTTGCATCGGGACAATACAAAAGCACAATATCGTGCAAACAGATAGGTACAGTATCATGTATGTAGATTAACAACAATACGTACTGATGTTCTTATCACTATCCAGAACAGCAAGCATTTAGATCAGGGGTCTCAAACTCACCTCAGCCAGCGGGCCGCAGTCACGCTAATTACTCTCGCAGGGGCCGGGGCAGTGAAGGATGTAGGTAAGAGCGGGGGGGGGGGGGGGGGGGGTAGAGTTTGTTGAAAGAAAACTTTCCCGTATCTCATATAGCGGTCATTTCTGAAGGAAATTAGTGCCAGGATTCCAACAACATGTCGATACCGATCTCCAATTGACTCAAATCTGGACGCTGATTAAGAAATGCAATTTTCGTTTTACTATTATATTTCAAAACAAAGTGACACATGGGATGCCTCACGGAGTCAATGCTTTAAACCAGTCAAGTCTGTTTATCTCATGAGCATACTTAATAAGAAATTGTTGAAAAATGTGTCGTGGAGATCGTCATGTGCGGGCCGCGAGCCGCATTCGAGAGCCTCGCGGGCCGCATGCGGCCCGCGGGCCGCGTGTTTGAGACCCCTGATTTAGATTATCTGCCCTGCCGCCCGAGGAAGATAATACACCTGAAAGCCATTCAATATGTACTTGTCTCAAAAAGTGCAAGCGTGTGGTTCAGTAGCAGTGACTGTTGAGGTAGTTGGTCTTGCGCTATCGCTATGTTGATTCATCGCAAATTATACGAACACAAGAGACAGGGCGCACAAGGGCAGACGCTACATAGCGATTGCGCACGTGTAAGCTCTCAGGATCTCGTGCACGCATGCTTCCACATGAAACAGTCACACATGAAGAGGAAGCTCGCAAACATGTTTATTAAATGGATTTCTTAGCGAACTCCGGGCGCTTTGATCGTTTCTATCTATCTATCTATCTATCTATCTATCTATCTATCTATCTATCTATCTATCTATCTATCTATCTATCTATCTATCTATCTATCTATCTATCTATCTATCTATCTATCTATCTATCTATCTATCTATCTATCTATCTATCTATCTATCTATCTGTCTGTCTGTCTGTCTGTCTGTCTGTCTATCTATCTATCTATCTATCTATCTATCTATCTATCTATCTATCTATCTATCTATCTATCTATCTATCTATCTATCTATCTATCTATCTATCTATCTATCTATCTGTCTGTCTGTCTGTCTGTCTGTCTGTCTGTCTGTCTGTCTGTCTGTCTGTCTGTCTGTCTGTCTGTCTGTCTGTCTGTCTGTCTGTCTGTCTGTCTCTGCGTCTGGGTGCTCTCGCGATCGGCTCCTTAACTTGGTCTAGACCAAAATTGGTATGGGAGGTAAGGGGGGTTTGACGAATATGACTGTCTGGTCATAACATGAATAACGTGAAAATCCTGTAGCTTTCTCGTCAAACCCTTACCTCTAGACACGTGTCGCACATACTCGTATACCACGGGCCGTGGTATGCGGGTATGCGCCACAGGTGATTGACAGTTATATCTACCAAGGAACGGCGAGAATAGACATTGCTAGTTTCAATGCGGTAGCGTCAAGAAAAACCGACTTGGTCAGCGTTGACCCTACGAATGCAAATAAGAAAAACCAGGATCTTGGCAGGAATCGAACCCAAGCATTCTGTGTAGCGGTCAGGTATTTTACCACAGAGTCACGCAGGTCTTGAAACTGCTTTGGAAGCAGGTCCCATGCAAGCGTAACGTTGGTGCCACGTCAACTGATGTTGCAGTGCTGGCTATCTAATTTTATAACAAAGCAATAAACATTACATATGTACTCCTATGGTACAGGTGTTAGGTCCGGTTAACGTCGAATATGGCTTTTCTAGCAGTCTGATAAACACTAGATTTTTATTCTTATGATTCAGTAAGCAACATTCAAGCGTTGCTTGTCACCGGAGGAATACGCTGGTATTCCTCCGGTCACCTAAGGGGGGTGGGTGCGCATAGTCTGCCCCATACATTAACTTGATAGGGAGGGGGGGCGCTTTGATGAGCCCCCCCCCCCCCCCCCGCCTCTGAAGGGGAACCCGGCGCACGCCCATGAATATAAAGCTAAGTAACGCACATATTCGTTTCCACCGTCTTCAGTTCGGGTCGTAATGGCATAATTTCGACTCTAATGCGTAGATCAGAGCCAACATTATCTTTAGAAACCAGATTCGTCGTGACATGACGTGGTTATCTTGAGCTATTGCGAATAGCTGTCATTATACTAAAATTTTGATGTCGCGTTTGAATCCGTGGGTACTCCACTCTTCATGAAAAAAAAAAAAAAACTACTCGTATGGTAGTTTTCAGCGCAGAACACGAATGAGTGTCTTGTTTTTTTTTTTTATTCGAAAGACTGCCCTCTGGAATAGCATTAGTGCATAATAACACGAGAGGCGCGTTACATGTATGAAAAGAAAGAACAGAGGAAAATAGAACAGAAAATAGGACAGGCCCTTCCACTAGTGTGAAGATGGAAGCCAGGGAAGCAAGCACCTGCGGCGGCACGTTCTGCGGCGACGACTTCACTTCGTTTTCACGCCCATTCACGCTTCTGTGCGTGTTGTCGCTCCTTCGATTCCCGCTGTTCTTCCTCCAAGCGAACGACACGCGTCGACACAGGCATATGCAGCGTCGCTGTAAAAGCATTCGTGCGCTGTGCTAGACACCATCATGAACTGCTACCAACATTACCAAGCGTCTACCCTTATTAAGGCGAAATCCTTAGGTACCTCATCAAACGCGAAATGTGACCGTTTGTATAGGCATCCCGCATCGGCGGCATCGGCGTACCACGGCATCGGGGACGAGTGATGGAAAAAAACAAAATCACTTGGTGACGTCACACATCGCCAAAATTCGTCATTGTGACGTCATACGGGGACGGCACGTCACGTGACGACGTCATCATATGACACAGTAACTTGGTCAAAGGTGGTCCGATCACGGAGGCCATGCAAAACCAGGTGAGGTGCCTCCAATCTTGGAGGCAGTACAAAACCACGTCAGGGGCAGAAAGTTTTCGAAGGGTGGCGGAGCAGGATAAATACATTGACTGAGAAGAAAAACACGGATGTTGCCTTCGAGTCGTCTTAGATAAATGCATAGGGAACCCTGTGCGCTTCCCTACGCCGGCGCTGCTGCCTATATAGTATCGTGTTCGATTCGTTCCGTAATACTGATCGCGGGCAGCAAGTCACACCGAAATATTCTCCCACCTACTTGATTCGCGCAGTTGGGTCTGGTGGCACGCGATCGATCGACCATGGGCGCGGTGAAGCGGTAACTGAGACAAGCGGGTAAGGTTTCCGCAAATAGCAATCATACATTACAGTACGAGAAGCTTGGAATAATAAGCGAGGTGCGAGGGTCGCACTATACGCAAGATGGATGTCGCCCGGTGCCACGCCTTTCGCCCTTCGGGGAAGAATTACGTGTGCTTGCTTCGTTTTATTTATGCAGCCACAGCCGATGTTCCGCATCGGTTGTCGATATGACGGCGGTGTTCTGTTGGGGCGCCACGCAGGCGTCGGATTTCGCGACTCTTGTCTCGGCGTCCGAAGCGAACGTTTTATCTTTGCCCGTACGGGTTCCCGTTCCCAAGCAAACCTCGCTGGAGGTGAATCGAGTTGTCGGTGAATTCACCGCAAAGCGCCATCCCCCGTAATGGCACGTAACTGCATAATAATCCGTTGTCTTCCCGGAGCAACAGCGGGGTGTTAAAGGCGATTGAGATAAAGGGAGCTGCGCCATTCGATCCCAACAAATGCGGGCGATCTTCTCTCGCACTTGCGTGAGCACAGGAGCGGCGCGGCTGCGCGCAATATATACCGACACGTGCGCCGAATATGGGAGTGACAATGACAAACATGTAACATATGATCGTAGGTATCGTATACACATTATTGGGCATTAAGAAGATGACTTCATGATCAGGTACAGAGGACAGGTGCTGTGTTTTATGAGTTGAATTGGGCAGGGATGTGGGGAGGGAGCACCTCTTCGATGCTGCAGGAAATGCGCTTGCGAAGCTCTAGATGATGCTGATCGCATTTATCGGTCCGGTATTGCGTATTACATTTTGGGTGGTTCGAATGGAACATTTATCTGCGCTGGTATACCAATTACAAACAGGTTGCCCCTATGACATGCGGATCCCTTTTTCTTTTTCTCCTGCTTACTTGATACGTAGCTGATACGGTACGTGCTACTACCTTGTTACTTGTCTTGGTGTGGCCGTCACAAAAGGGCACACATGATCGGCTGCGGTGGAATCGGTCCCCATTGTGGTCACTGCCAATTACCTTGTGGTCCCATTGTGGCCACTGTCAAAACACTTGAACCCATATTTTGCGCCCGTCTAGCATATACGCACAGGAACGTCACGAAACTGATTTCCTCGATTGCACGAGTTCATAGTAGACCATCAACTGATGAGGTTGTGTTAGGTCCTTGACCTGACGCCAACAGCGCAATTATGGTTATTGGAGTGGTCGTAGCCTTCCTGCAAGCCACTGGATACATGACTTTAGACTTGCCCCAGCGTGACGGGTACTGTGTAAACTCACCTCCGTAACTTACCATAGTTGTTTAGTACTCTTTTGCTTCCCTGTCACCCTTCCTTATTGTAGAGTAGCAGGCCAGAGCAAAACTATCGCTCAGGCCGACATCCCTGCCTCTGTGTAAATCTCTCTTGTCACTCTCATCATCACGGCCGTTCTTTCTTTTTTGCTGTATACTACTATCACGAGGACACAAGGACAAGAAGGAGGATGACACGCTGCACTATGTGTCGTCCTCTTTCTTGTCCGTGAGTCCTCGCGCTAGTAGTTTACTGTCATGAACTTCCAACAAGTCCAAGCCGCCACCCTTGTGAGCGTTTTCTTGCTGTTGTGAATATTTCACCCAATTATATCTAAACCTTTTGTGTAGGTTGTGATGGCTGAACGAAGCGCCGCATTGTCTGTGAGCGAGTGCAGTGAAGAAGCCCGACAACCGGCCTAAAATTAGTACTATTAAAGCGAATAGCTTGCGCGCAATGGTCGTATTTCTTAGACTGTGTTGTCGTTTATATAGACGGTCTGTTCCACCTTTCGATCTGAACGGCTTTTGATTCACTCAGCTGGTGAGAAGTCGTGCCGCCGAGGCCGATACGGGACGTCGGATAAGCATGTTTAATTGCCCGAAGCTTCAAGTCCAACTGCGCACTTTTCTCACTTAGAAATCAGTGGATTCGTCATAGATTCTGGCTAAAGTCAGGTTCTGGCTAAAGTCAGTCGCAGATAGACGAATATGATAGCCGAATAATACTGCTGTATGATTAAGGCAGACATACATCCAGCAGCATTAAGCCTTAAATTATTTTCAGTATCTCGTACCGCTGTTTTGACTGCAGCCTCGGCAGTCAGCCTATAGCTGGGCGCTATTGTCGGCGAACTTCTTGAGATCAGCAAGGAAGCAAACAGAAAGGGAGAAGGCAGGGAGGTGAACCAGACAGACTGCCGGTTGGCTACCCTTCACTGGGGGATTAGGGAAGGGAATCAGTTTGATTCGAACAATAGCGCAGCGAAATACAGCTGCGAGAATTGGCACCGAGTTGCTCCCTGAGAATTCGATGTTGTGGTCGAGGTTGCTTTTCATCGACATCTGCGAGGTCAGCAGCCAAACCTTTGACTTGTTATTTGGATTACACGCTTATTTGTGTTTAAGAAACGTGATTCTGGGAAGGGTAGATTTCCCTGCCCTTTCTGTAAATAGCATCGACCTGCTTCCAAGGAAAATGGACCATGGTTATCACAGCCATTGGTTTGTAACCGTGACCGAGGTCCATATTGATCACACAGACGTTGCAACTAAAACAAGTTTATTTCAACGTGTAGTGGATTCACCGCAGAGTTGAATGCGTCGAACATGACTGCTAAAAATAGAGATTTTACCGATGTGGCAACTGCGACATCGCGTACTGCGCACACAAAGAGCACATTCGCGGGCTGGTAGAACTACTGCGTTAGGTCTACTGTGTCCTCTGTGCACCCATACCGGAATTCTGCTCCGAGCTACCGGTACAATGTAAGTCCATGCATTAGTCCTGCTAAACCAAACTGGTTTCTTTACACGAAAACCTGCGCGCTCTTTTTTCTGACGCAACTACCATGGGCGGATGCATTCCTTGTGAGCCACGATTTCGATGGTCTAGAGGGGGGGTCGCCTAGGTTTTTGAAGGGAGGGAAGATGGCTTTGTCTCTTGCCCGGAAATGTGTGGGTTTTCCAGCTTGAGTGTCGACGTCATGCATCCAAAGAAACGTGAGCACTGTATGGCTCGAGTGCAAGTAGAAGCTTCAATGACTACAGATCATTTAATGGTAGCAGTGTTAATTGCATCGTTGTTAGGTGAACACTGTCAGTCTGGGAGCTAGTTCACGTAAAGCTCGTGGGGCGCCATAAGAGGCAGCACTCGGATCAGCTCGTCGACCCCTTGCTCGAGGGAGACGCTCGCCCGGAAGCCCAGCTCTCGAATACGCGCGTGCGACACGCGGTAGTCGCGCCGGTCCTGGTCTCGACCGGTCGCTCCCAACACCAGCCGGGTGTCTCCGGCCCGCTCGCAGATGAGCCGCGCCAGCTTCGCCTTGGTCACGTTCAGAGTGTCGTCTCCCACGTTGAAGGCGCGACCACGCATCTCGTCGTAGCGGTCGAGCGCCAGCACGAAGGCCCTCGCCGCGTCGCGCACGTGAAGGAAGGTGCGCCAGAAGTGTGGCTCGTACACCTCCAGCTCGCCGTCGCGCAGGGCCCTCCGGGACAGGTCGTTGGCGAGAAGGTCGACGCGCATCCGGGGAGACACACCGAAGACGGTGGCTAGACGCAGCGCGACGCCTCCGCTCTTGAGGACCAACTTTTCGGACTCCGCCTTGGTGCGGCCGTACACCGAGAGGGGCGAGACCGGGGTCTCCTCCGTGCAGAGACCTTCAGTGACGGCTCCGTAGCACGATCCGGTCGAGGCGAACACGACTCGCTGCGACGGTGAGAGCTGTTCGAGCAGCGTCCGCGTGCCGCCCACGTTGACGTCTTCGGCGAGATCGGGGTCTCGGCTACACGCCGGGTAGCCCACGATGGCCGCCAAGTGCACCACGGCGCCAACGCCCTTGAGCGCGGACGCCAGCGCCGCGCCGTCGCGGACGTCGCCACGTATCAGGCGCACGCGGTGGGCCACCGGAAGCAGCGGACCCAGTCCGTAGGAGAAGGTGTCGTACACGGCCACGCGCCAGCCGCGGTCCAGCAGGAGCGGCACCAGGCAAGAACCCAGGTAGCCCGCGCCACCAGTCACTAGCACTTCCTTGGCATCCGGCATCCTGCAATGCGCACGACGTTCGCACGCGAGCCAACTGATATAGCGCCTATAGTTTTGCTACCTACAGATATCTTTAACAAGAATGCACCCAGCGTACTTTAAGAGAGATAGAGAATGATAGCAATTCAGTTTCGTTAGAAATTGTGGAGACCATTTGTAAGATGTAAGGAAGATTGATAGTACAGGCGATACAGATGGGAAGAGACTCGAACAGCGCGGTGCGTTAGTGCTCCGCTGCGCTCTTATCTTGGTGGCAATAAAAAGACGCTGGAGTCGTCCTTGAACGTATCGTGGATGTCTCTAGTGTTCTTTTAGCGCCATCCTGGCTACAACCGCTTAAGAAATTCGAACAGCGGAGGATGCCGCACTGCTTGCGTTTCCTTCCGTCGCAATAGCACTACAGCAGCTCAGGGTGCATGCACAACAAGGAAGACCGTCCAGGAAAGACAAAAGAACAAAAACGAATGCGATACATACGCCAGTCCACTCATTCGGCCTTTATCGCTGACGCAGATTAGAATATGTGCATGTATGCACGCACATATCATACCGTTGGAGATAAAAATTCTGTAGCAGACACTTCGACTCAAAACACGAGAAGATACATCCACTCTCTTTTATCACACTCTTATTTTGTGCCATATAAGAAGTAGTATTATCACATCGTTGTTGAGTACCGCTACGCGGAAGCAACGGCAAATTTTGTATTACTTTCTCCTAACCCATTCAGTTTACCTCGTATCAATTACTTCTCAACAGTTTCTACGTTGGCGTACAGGCCCATGTGCTGCAGTTGGGCTCCCACGCTGCAACTTCGAGTGGTCATGTTAAAGCTTGTTTAGTTAGACGTTGTTAAACTTCAAGAGCAGGATTACGACGAAAGTATCCAATTGTGCGGATATCAACAGCGCAAGGTTCTAATCAAAGAAAAAAAAGTGGTTGAAGCTAAGCTTAGTTTTCGAAACAGGGACTTGTATACCACAGGGCGATTTCTCGCATAGAGACGTCGGCTTAGCCATAAAAACACCCATTTGTTCTTATCTTTATGAATTATATCAATTATACGAGAGAAACCAGAACGAAGACAGAAGGAAATGTACGTTAATCACGAAGTCTAAGATGTAGTGCACCATATATCCAAGATTGACGAAGGAAAAAAAAAGAACTGTTAGTTCTGAGCAAGTAGCTGCCAGAAGCAAGTTACCACGTCATTCTTGATATTTCGCAATCTAAGCTCGTGAACATAAGGAAATTGTTGCTTCTGTAATCTGAATGGACAACAGAACGCTTATGCGGTCTTGGGTATTTCGGGAAACGATATACGGCAGCAATCTATGCCTCACTGAAAAACAGAGGCTTGTATTGATAACTATGTGCTGACGCGACTTTTTTCTAACTTGCGCATAGGCACGGCCGTAAAGTAAGTTTTATGCGCCAGCATTCCGAACTCCCTTCCTGCAAATTTTCTTTTTCTTTGCTCAACCAATATTAAGCGGAACGCGCAATACTTTTCGTTCATAAGGGTCGTCTGTTGTTGGCCGGTCACTTTCGCTTGTATGTCTAACATCAAAGTCGGATGGCTTCAGCTAAGTTCTCGCGTAGGACACTTTTTAAACTTATACGGGCCGAGTAATCTATATCAGTCTATCTCTGAGTTTATATTCTACTTCTCCTTCCAGCAAATTGATGAATATCTTAGTTCCAAGTGTGTTGTCTAAAGGATAGAATTTTCTGAACATCAATGCGCGCATTCGTTGTCTAAGTCGCAACGTAACACTGGCCGGTACGTACCTTCTGGTCACACCAATAGTCGCCGGTGCTCTGGTCGTCGCGGAGTTTACGCACGCCTGCTATGCATGCACTTATCGCCGCCAGTGGCGCTATCGGTCGGGTCATCCGGGCCACTCGTCACCATTGTTCGGCGCCACTATCGTGAGCCGTGCTATCGCGGAAGGCCTCCGGTCCTCGTGTCAGCTGGTCGGAATGGGTGTGGCATCGGAGGTTGTTTTTATCGGCGAGCCGAACTTGACGATGACGCAGCAGGCACTTCAGTCTTGGCATTGTTTCGCGTGGCTTTCACCGGGTGAAACTTATTTGAAAGAAGGCTTGAAGGTTAACCACACTCTCTTCCGGTTGGCTACCCTGCAGAAGTATGGTTAACTGTGCCACTTGGTAACGGTTCATTGCGGAAAAGCGCAGAATGCGACGAAGCACGAAAGATAAGCAAAACACGCAAACAAGCGCTGCCTAAAACGGTGGAGAGAGAGAGAGCACTACGCTCAACGCTTACAAATCGAAATGTACAGTCGGCCACAAAATAATACGGGCCACACGAGCCCGTGCCGAAATTGCCGTCTAGTGGTGAGCCGTCTGCTGTCGAGAGAGAGCGAAAGAGAGAAACGAAGAGGAAAGGAAGGGAGATTAACCAAGCTCGATTAGCCACCCTACACGGGGGGGGGGGGGGGAGGGGATAATAGAAAGGATTGAGAAGAAAGAACAAGAGAAAGAAAGAGAAGAATGAACAATTAGCTTGAACACACAAAACACGAACTCGCGCTGGTAGTTCACAGGTGCTCGTGAAGTCCGGTCGTCTTCAAATAGCACAACAGCGCTTTCGTGGTCTTGTGCATGTACGAAACCGCGGGCCAAGGTTCAAGGATCTTCTTTTCTGATAGTGGTCTTGCCTCAAGACGATGGAGCTTGGCTTCCAGACTACGTTGTTGAGTCTGTTATAGGATGGGCAGTGGCATAGAATGGGCTCAAGTGTCTCCTCGCAGGCGCGTAAGTTGCATCTGCTGTCGAGAGCATTGCTCTGGCGAATACGCGGCCACAGCTGTGCTGTCGACAGCAGGCGGCTCACCGCCAGACGGCGAAGACGGGAGTTTCGGCGCGCGGACGCGTGGTCTTTACTATTTTGGGGCCGACTGTACGTGGAAATAATACCGTGAGCAAGGTTGAAAGCTGGGCAAATTGGAATGGATGAATACTCCGAATCACCGCGAAGAATGACGGAAATCATTTAGTTGGAAAGGACACAGGAACAGGACTAATTCCTTCAGAATCACGCATTTGCTTCCTTAGAGCTTCTTGTCTTTGCTGCTGTATATACTTCGTATACGTGACACGGCCAATATGTTTGCATAAGTGTTCCACCTACTAAACTAAAACTACATGCGGAGTGAGAGTATGAGTGAACTGTCGTCAGTCACGAAGGTCCATCGCCGATTTTTTTTGTCCGTTGGTGGTTCGCACGAACCTTGCACTGTCTCGCCGATAGTATCGCCAGAATCAGCCACTTGGTGTGACAAGCGATAAGAAATACAATCGAAAAGCGCACTCTGCCGCAAACGAGAATGTCCCGAAAAATTGCGAAACACTGTATACACTCAGCAAATAGCTCCTGTCCTTTTATGTTCTCCGATAAGACGCAGTATACCAGGCAACGCTCATACAGTCGCACGTCATAAGCTATCGCTGTGTTTTGTTGTTGAGTGCCCCAAAGGAGGAAATATAAATAACCTAGAGGTCTCGATATGACGCTATTGTCTTCAACAAGCTCGCTTAGTGAAGAAATACATCGAAAAAAAAAAAAAAACAAAAGGTGGTCGGGACGTTATAAGCCCACACATATTTAACCAATGAGGGTCATCGAACGATTTTAAAGTATAGCACTGAGCGCGTGTAACGATACCGTTCCTAAATGAAAACAGTGTTATGTTTACGTATTGTCACTTGGCAGGATGTCATGTTTTTTTCTTTTTCTTTTTTTAAACAAAGATGAGGTTTCGTAGAGCTTTACGGCTTTGATCTGTTCAACGTCAAGCACTTGCTGCTGTCATTTTGGTATTCACTTAGCTTACATTCATGACTAGCAACATCAAGCGCTGCTGTCATTTTGGTATTCGCTTAACTTACATAATTCATGACTAGCAACGTCAAGCAAGTGCTGCTATCATTTTGGTATTCGCTTAACTTACATTACATTCGTGACGAGCAACGTCAAGCGAGCAACGTCAAGCAAGTGCTGCTGTCATTTTGGTATTCGCTTAACTTACAATCATGACGAGCAAGCGTCAAGGAAGTGCAGCCGTCATTTTGGCATTCGCTTAACTTACATTCATTCATTACGCTTACCTTACGGTTCATGACGAGCGAATAGCAATGATTGCGCAATGGAATGTTTGTTTGCTTTTGTGTCCGATTTAATTCCTTTTACCTAGCCACCACGGTTGTCTAATGGTTATGGTGCTCGACTGCTGACCCGAAGGTTCGCGGGAAATCGAATCCCGACCGCGGCAGCAGCATTTCGGCGGAGGCGAAATGTTAGAGGCCCGTGTACCTAGATGTAGGTGCCCGTTAAAGAACTCCAGATAGTCGAAATTTCTGAAGCCCTACAGTATGGCATGCTTCATAATCACATCTTGGTTTTGGCACGTAAAACCCCAGACATTAGACAGTTATAGTATAGCGAGCTTAGCGGGATAGCGGGCTTAGCGGAATAGCGGGATCGAAGTGCGCATGCGCTGTACGCTAAAAGACCCGTAGCGCGTACCGCACGCACGCTATATTTCAGATTTAGCGTTACCGTGTTTGCGTGGTCTACGTAGTGTACGTAAAACATGGCGGCGGTTTTGGACGCCCGCTTCGAACTGAATTTAGCGTTCGTGGGGACGGACCCACTTCTTTCGTAGCTAACGAGTGTGCAAAATGGCTTCGCTTGCCTTCAGGTAGCTTCGACGACCGAGTATTACGGATAACTCAGCCTAGCTTTTGAGATCGCTTCCCATTTCGAACGTCCCTAGGCCCAACTAGAAGATCGGTGTAAACAAATCTGCAACATAAAAATTCGCGCTTTTGGTGCGTGGTTCATACTTATTTACTTTTATTATTACTAAATAAAAGTACTAATATTGCTGCGCGCGGAGATGCAGGCGAGAATTCTCAGTTTTTTTTCTTTTCACTGTTTTTAATGCATTCACCCTCCGCTAGGTGACGCCACCGTGCCGGCTTGGGTACGTAAACGCTATCCCGCTAAACCATAACGCGCTGTCCGAAACGAACGTTTGCGGCACGTTAACGTTATTCCCTTAACTCCCGCTATCACGCTAACGCTATACCATAACTGTCTATAGACAGTTATGGTATAGCGTGCGTGCGGTACACGCTACGGGTCTCTTAGCGTACAGCGCATGCGCACTTCGATCCCGCTATTCCTCTAAGCCCGCTATCCCGCTAAGCCCGCTATACTATTACTGTCTATAGACAGTTATGGTATACGTGCGTGCGGTACACGCTACGGGTCTCTTAGCGTACAGCGCATGCGCACTTCGATCCCACTATTCCTCTAAGCCCGCTATCCCGCTAAGCCCGCTATACTATTACTGTCTTATTAGGCATTTTCAGAATAACGTACGCAAAGATAGCGTTTGTCGCTTACGCGCGCCATTTTCGTTACTTAACGGAGGATCGCAAGAGGATAGCGTACGACGCATACGCAGTTGGCGACAAACCCTGACACAAAGCTTTCCGTACCCTATTCTAAAGTAGTCTTATATTAAAACCTGTCCCCCCGCAACACATTGCTGGTGTCTCTTTCTGGGCTTCATTGGGCATCGCTCACGCGTTATCACTAGTGTGTTTTATGTAAAGTGACTTTACAAAATAGGCTAGCTATGTTCTTTGCGAGTTGTTTGAAGTGTATCTATGTAAAGTGACTTAACATTGCATTGAGTTCGATGGGATGGCTGTCGTTAGCTGTCTTTAGTGCCGTTATGTCACCCGACGTTTTACGTGTATGTACAAAATTAATAACAGCTCTTGTTTATTACCTGTTTTTATTAACTTTCTTCATTTCTGATAATCATACATTGCGCGTTTCGCGAATAAGCAAGTTTGAAGGGTGTCAATGCCTCCATAATATAACTCGACAGCATTAACATAAAAACACACATATTCTTCAAAACTTATCTACAACGAGCCATGAATCTTCAGCGTACCCTCTCCCTTTCCACCGCAGCGCCTTCGGCGCATTACGAAGTGGAATAAATGTAGTTTCATTCATTCAGCGTGCTTTTGTCGTCATCTCTAGTGAGATATGTGGTAGACATTAACGACATCGTTTGGCCGTAGGCAGCGTGACGCGGGGTGTTGCTAATGTAACTTAAACGACGCAATTTCCTCAGGAAGCATTGCAGTTGTTCCTTGCTGTTTTTACTCCGCCAACCAACGTCACTAACCTCACCAAAGTGTTCTACAGCCGCGACGCATAACGCTGTCGCAGACTGCTTATCACTGCATGTTAAAACACGTTGCAAAAAGTAATACAGAAACCGGGAAACGCAGCGCACAGTACACAACGTCATCATGTTAGATACGCTTTCTATGCGAATACGGAGAACGTCGCTCTTCCGGGCGAATAAATTGCATTTCTCAACGTATTGCTTGGCGCAAGAAACGTGACCAAATTGAATGCTTCGACAAGCTCGCTTCCCTATATTGAACCAACGTCGTATGCGTGCAGCCCTAGGCCCATAACAAAAGTGGTTATGCAAATATCTAGCCGTCTCGCAGTTTCCCCATCTGTATGTATTACACGATAGGCGAACAACGTTCTCTTACATTTCACGGGAATAGCTGCATGGAACCTCGTGATGGAACAGCATACCCTTTTCCGCGCAGGAACGAGTTTTCTGCATGAGCAGGCATACCTTTTGTTTGCTTGTAACTTGATAGTTATGAGCAGGCATGCCTTTTTGTTTGCTTGCGACTTGATAGTTGTTGGCGATGCGTTGGGAATTCACGTCTGGGTATTGTATCAATATCCCGCGCTTCGTCTATAGAAAACGTGGCCTTTTTTTTCTAGCCAGTCGCAATAGGGAATACTGTACGATTATCTTCGTCTTCTCCGTCTTTTTGCTGAATTACTCCTCTAGTCTCCCGTTCGCCTCGGTGTGGTTACGGCGCTCTGCTGCTGATCCGGAAGTCGCGGGTTCGATTCCAGCCGCGGCGGTCGTACTTAGTTGGAGGCGAACTATACTCCGTTTCACACAACAGTTGCAACGCTGTGGAAGCTATGCAAGAAGTTCGGTCAGCAGATTTGTATAACTCCGCGCGTCTCGTGGTCAGGCTTTCATTGTTCCAAAAAGCTCGCGCGAGCCGAGCATCCGAGTGACGAGTCGCGACGGGCTGCAAATGAAACTAAAAAATAAATAAATAAATAAATAAATAAAAAAATCACGCCATATCCACGAAGTGAATGATGATGAGTGGGCGAAGCTCGATCGTTTTCATCCACGGCAGAAAGATAATGTGTGGTCTGGAACGCGCTTATACTTCATGGTCATCAGCGTCATCGTCATCGTTATCACGTGTAGTGGGTACATTCCACTATACTGGAACGCGCTTATACTTTATCGTTATCACGTGTAGTGGGTACATTCCACTATACTGCGTCATCGTCATCTTTATCACGTGTAGTGGGTACATTCCACTATACTGGAACGCACTTATAATTCATCGTTATCACGTGTAGTGGGTACATTCCACTATACTGCGTCATCGTCATCACGTGGAGTGGGTACATTCCACTACACGTGGCTACCTACCTACCTACCTACCTACCTACCTACCTACCTACCTACCTACTACTACTACAGAGGAGGGACAGACCCACACCCTAAGGAGCTTCGCCCCTAAAATCACGCCATATCCACGAAGTGAATGATGTCATCGTCATCGTTATCACGTGTAGTGGGTACATTCCACTATACGTGGCTATCTACCTACCTACTACTACTACGACAACTACAGAGGAGGGACAGACCCACACCCTTAGGAGCTTCGCCCCTAAAAACGAAAGCAGCTAGACGCTAAGCGATGCAGCCGCATAATTACAGACGTATTACAGCGTTTGTTTATTTGTAAGGGTCAATACATTTTCAATTACTACTCGCCACAAAAAAAAGAAAATTCTATTCTGGGTGGTAAAAAACATTCAACTCTTCTTCATGCGAACGCATCTACTAGAAGTCTCGCTAGCCTCCACAGCGTTGCACGTGTGAAACTGAATAGAGAGGCTCGTGTGCTGTGCAATGTCTGTGTACGTTAAAGAACACCATAAGCTCGAAATTTGCGGAGCCCTCCACTACGGCATGTCTCCACTACGGTGACGTAAAACCCCGGACATTGCTCTTAGTCTTGGCGTCCTATAGTCTCTTAGTCTCTTGTCTCAGTATCTTCGTGTCTTATTAAACGGTACATCTGCTTTCACGAACACGTCGAGAACTTATCGAATTTCTTTGTCAGTCTATGGAGTGGTGCGCGGCGATTTAAAATATTGAGCCAAAAGAAAACAGCATTGCGCTATCCTATCGAGCAGCTTTGTTCCCGGAAGCCTTCAGAGATTAATTTCCTTGTTCGTTTCAGGGGCGCTCCGTGGTCCCAGAACATCAGCTCTTAAGACGTTTGGAGAGTGTTACATGGAGGCAAAGCCGTAATGCTTCTATCTATTGGCACACCAACAATGAAAGGGGTGAAACTACAAGCAACATACTTCCGCATGAATATCGCCCATGTTGTCGTCACTTGCTTACTTGCTTGGTGTTGGAAAGTGTTTTCACGAGGCCTGACACGGAAAGATCAATCCACCGAAAGAAATCTTACCTTTTCCCTGTGACGGCGGTCAAAGCCCTCAAAAGTAGCGGAGTGCGAACAACGCATTTTTTTTCCCTGAAAGACAATTTCCGCATTATCCCGGCTTCTTCCTGAAGGCTGATTGCAAAATCCTGTAGCTGTTTCACTAAGCTGATTCAACGCATCAGCAAACTTAAAATGTATCCGCAGTTCCCGTGCCGTCAGCGTAACACACTTTTTCTTGTCGTACTAACGTACATAAAGTCTTTTTCCACGCAAAAACCAGCTTTAGAGAAGACATATCGGCGGGCATGCCTGCCGGCATGCGCGGGTTGATATTTTTCGCTGCTTTTCCCGGTTTTCACTGCATCCAGGTATATATCTTTTATATACCTGCGACCTTTAACAGCCGCAAGCCGACAGTTATATAGACGCAGTATATTGCGAAACTCCAAGCATGCGAGGGATTCCGTTATAAGCTCTCGTACTGCAGGTACTACCCAGCGCTGTCGCGTGTTACAAAATACTCTCCACGGATACGCCAGCGTGGGCGGACAGGTGCGTGGGTTGACGCAGGTTCAGCGTTGCGCGCAGTTGCATCGAGAGATGTATCGCTGCCGAGTTTTTCACTGTCGTCTTCGCCGTGTTCTCTGCGGTATCGGCGCTCGCCCCCGCACCGAATAACAAAGGCTGGAAAGCTTGGGTTCAATGGAGCGTATCTACTTCATCCGTTAAGCCAGGGGGTGTAATGACCTTTACAGTACAAGTTATTCAGTGGGCGCATTTCATCATTTCGGGTCTGCTTGTTTACTTCTACCTCAAGCTTGCTGCAACCACGAGGAATATGACGCTGCACATTTAGCAATATCCGTGCACTCATCCAGTGGTGCAGCAAGATAAATAATAAGTTTTAAAAATGTATCAAACAAAACTATTGTAGCAAACTTGTTTACTTCTACCTCAAGCTCGGCTGCACCCAGCTTCATGTGGTAGAAAATTAAACAGGGCGAAACAGGACCGGCGTTTTCGGAATAATTTTTTTCCCACTTCCTTTCTCTCTCTCTATGAGGGAATGAGCCCGGTACTGACATGAACAATAGCCGACATGCACTTTGGATCAACATTTCTAGAACCAGCAGAATTCTGGTTTGAGCTAGTTGGTACTGGTTCATAACTGATGATACTTTTGGCACAAATCCAACTAGCTCAAACCAGAATTCTGCTAGAACAAATTTACTTTCGGCGCCCGTCCTGTTCTTTTGTGTTATGTGTCCTCGTTTGATTTGCGCCAAAAGTATCCTCAGTTATGTTCTAGAACCAGTTCTAAAAACGTTGCTTTGGATGGCCGTCCGCCTCGGTGGTACAGTGGTTACGGTGCTCGGCTGCTGAACCGAAAGTCGCGGGTTCGATCCCGGTCGCGGCGGACCGTATTTCGATGGAGGGGAAATGCTTTAGGCCCGTGTACTGTGCGATATCAGTGCACGTTAAAGAATCACAGGCAGTGCAAATTTCCGGAGCCCCCCCATTACGGCGTGCCTCGTATGATCATGTCGGAGATTTTTACTTCGGCTGGCGCCGACAATGTAATATCTCGGGATGGTGTCTTTCTTGAACGTTCATGTGTTTTTTTTTCTTCATTGTTTATTTTTCTTGATAGAATTGACAGTTAAAATTATCTAACGCTGATTAAAGGACTGCTTCTATGAAGTACTCCGGTGCGTATGCTGAAATTGCGAGAGTGAATTTGTTGAACACTCAAAAGCAAGATGACCAATGGTGACTTCAAGTTGAGATCCGAGAAAGAATATCGGGTAACTTCAGCATTCAAGAATTGCCACACTTTTTATTATAAGTCAAAGGGCTAGAAGAAGACATCTTGAATGTTAGATGAAACTACACAAACATTTAAAATGATGCCACCAACAGAAACCCTAATCGACTGTACTCACAGCCAAATACAAAATACCAAGTTAAAATTAAACTTGCTGAGATCATCCTTTGTTAATCAACGTTTTATTCGCGGTTTCTTGTTCAAGAGAAGCATTTACCACACGCTTAACCAAATCAGGTACCATTAAAAACTTTATTATTTGAGCTGCCTTGTCAGATAGGGAAGATTTGGTGTCCACAACGTGGAACTCGTAACCATCGCTTCCGTCATCATCATTCCAATTACGCCGTCCGCAGGCAGCCCCCCAAATACGAACAACGTGTCTCGGGTGGTAGTTTTGTTTTGGGACAGCGGTCCATGCCCGGACACGGGTAAGCCAGAAGGCGGCTTCGCTCTTTCCTTCACTGGCTTAGCGAGTGCGTATAGCCGGGCTAATACGCAGTCACCCATGCTCACACACCTTAATGTCATTCTGTTGAGCTTGTTCACACGCTATAGCGTATCAATCTATCGCATATCAACGCTATAGCGTCAAAAAAGTAGATCTGCATTCAAGTATCTCCGGCACTCATTCCGAATGCAGTGGCCACTGGAAACTGGTGGGCAACATCGCGTCATGTGAAGCGTCGTCCTGGACACTCCATTGTCCAGCAGAGGCACATCCCACAGGAGTCGACAGTATGCATCGTGAGAAATATCGCCAGTAACTGCCGGTTCATAGTACTCTTGTGCCTGGAAAAGAGAATGCGTTTTCTTCAGTTATTCTACTAAGCAACGTCACACTTGGATGTGTGAAGAAATAACAGTCTCGTGCTGACAATGTGAGCACGAACATTCGCGAAAATGCCAAGAAAAAAAATTTTTTTTTGATGGCATGGATTTGAGCAACCATCAGTAGCCAATTGTTCACCATGATAAAAAACAGCCAGTTTTTGAACAACATGCAAAGTGAATATAGTCAACCATCAGCCACCGAAAGAGCAAACGTTAACTGCAACTCGCGATTTCTGAATAGCGCAAAATACGAGTCACGAGCAAACAACGCAGGCACGCGACCAAGATGTTCGTCTCGTAATTATCTCTACTCACCTTTTGCGAGTAATTTATCCACTCACCTCACCACCGGATTTTTTTTTTGAAAAGCGTGTACAGTGTGCAGGCGAACCTGCAAAATATCTGCTAAGTGGTTAAAACGCAATCTGCTACGCTGAACACGTGCGAGACAGCGAATGTGGTCGATGAAGGCAAGTCAATAAAAAACAAACAAACAAACGAGCAATCAAGTGCAAGAGATTGATCGCGAAATCAGCAGCAAGCAGGTGGGAAGCGATCAAACCAGGCCAGCAAGCCTTGCACACGCGCAATGCCACTACGCAAGCAGCAAAAGTCAAAAGCAGCGAGCATATCGTCGTTGAAGCAAGCCAGTATTCAAAGAACTCACTAGGCAGAATGGCGAAGTCAGCACAAGCAAGCAGAGAGCTATGAAGCCAGTAAGTAAGGAGCCCACAATTAGCACTTCACAAAGCCAGTATTCAAAGAACCAAGCAGGCAGAATGGTGAAGTCAGCACAAGCAAGCAGAGAGCTATGAAGCCAGTAAGTAAGCAGCCCACAATTAGCACTTCACAATTTAAGTCGTGCAAACAAACAGGGTAGTTCTCGTGCAGACAAGCCTACAAAATGGTCACAAGCATAGGCGTGCGCACGGGGGGGGGGGGCAAGGGGGGCGAGAAGGGGGGGGGCGCAATGTCAGCCCTATACATTGTAGGGGGGGGACGATAGGGGGGGGCGCAAAGTCAGCCCCATACATTGACATAATAGGGAGGGGGCGCTGCGACGAACCTTCGCCCCCCCCCCCCCCCTGAAGGGGAACCCTGCGCACGCTTATGGTCACAAGGCAAGGAGAAAGTGTGCACAGGCAAGTATGGTCGATTAAGCAGACAGGTAAAGTAACATGCAGGCAGTCGGTCGTCTAGCATGGCGAAACCAGCGGAAAACGACCACAAAGCCATGAAGCAAGCAATGAGCCCCAATATAGTATTTAATGTCAATTTAGCAATAAGGCATGGTCAAGCCTACAAGACTTTCGCAAGACAAGTATCAATAGTCAAAAGGAGCAACAAGGGTGGCTGCAGTTGATCAGGCAAGTCAGTAAACGAACAAGTTGGCAAATCGGACATTCTTCTTGGCGAAATAAAAGTCAAGCGAGCCGAGTCAAGCAGAGAGACCTAAATATAGCTCATTGGACAATATCATTCGCGGAAGCAGAGAAATCATTCGGCATGCAGGCAAATCAACGTGACAGTCGCCAGACAAGGAGCAAAGGAGCAAGAGTGAAAAAAAAATGCGACCAGGTTATTTAGTGGATAGGGCAAGTTACTAAATGAACATGGAGGCAGCATAGCAAAATCTGCGCAAGCATGTAGGATGACGCAAACGTACTGGGCAGCGAGCGCCATACCAAGCACATTTGCAATATCATTTATGCTGGCAGACAGAGTACTCATCGTGCAGGCTGTCTTAAAGTCACTAGACAGACAGCGACAGTCAAAGTATAGTGAGCATAGCCATTGAGGCAAGACAGTAAAAAGCAATCTAGCAACACAGGGATATCTGACGAAGTAAGCGGGAAGCCATGAAGCCAAAAAGCTACTAGAGCTACCAGCCTAACATATCCGCAATGTCAATCGTGCAAGCATACAGGGCACTCAGCGTGCGCGGCCAAGCCTATGAGATGGTCACAGGACCAAGTAGCAATATTTAAAAGGAGCGAGCAGACGAGCACAATCAAGGACGCAAGCCAGTAAATGAAAAGGCAAGTACAATAGCGAAATCAACTGATGCAAGTAGGAAACCACATAACAGGCTGCGCATGCGCAGTGTCAACCATGCAAGGAGGCAGGGAACTTACCGTGCACGCGAGCCTACGAAACGGTCACAGGACAAGTAGCAATAGTCATATGGAAAGAGCAGACGAGAAGAGTCAGTGAAGCAAGCCATAAAAGGAACATGAAGCAGTGCAGCGAAATCAGCTGATGCAACCAGGAAACCATGAAACAGGAAGTATATGTGCAATGCCAATCGTATAAGTAGACACGGAACTCAGTTTGGGGGAAAGCTCACGAGACAGTCACAAGACAAGTAGCCATTGTGAGAAGTAGCAGGAAGACAAGCTTAGTCAAGCAAGCAGTAAAGAAGCGAGCTAGGGACACGGTGACATCGTCTTAACAACCACTTCACGAAGCCAGCAAGCTATCAGACCACAGCCTAGCATATACGCAACGTCAATCGTGCAAGTAGACAAGACATTCCAGCGTGTGGGCAAGCCTACGCGAAAGTCGCAAGCAACAATAGTCAAGACTCAAAAGTAGCGAGGAAGCGATCATGGTCATTAAGGAAGTCTGTAAAGGAACAAGCAAGCAACACAGTGAGATCAGCTGATGCAAGCAGGAATCCGCGAATCAGGAAGCACATGCAACGTGTCAATCATGCAAGTAGACAGGTCACTTAGCGTCCCGAGAAGACTACGTACGGAACAGTCACAGTACAAGTAGCAATAGTGAAAACGAGCGATTAGACGAGTATAGTCAGTAGAAGCAACATAGTGGGATCAGCTGACGCAGGCAGGGAACTACAAAACAGCAACCACATGCGACATGTCAATCATGCAAGATGACAGGGGTACTTAGCGTGCAGGGTAGGCTACAAGACATTCACAGGACAAGTAGCAATAGTGAAGAGGAGTGAGACTAGTACAGTCAGTGAGGCAAGCCGGTTAAAGGAAGCAACACAGCGAGGTCAGCTGATGCAAGTGGGAAACCACGAAACAGGAAACGCATGCGACTTGTCAATCATGCAATTAGACAGGGAACTTATCGTGTAGGCGAGCCTACGAGACTCACAGAACAAGCAGAAATAGTCAAATGGAATGAACAGACGAGCAAAGTCAGTGAGGCAAGCCAGTACAGGAACAGGCAAGCAACATAGATTAGCTGTGCGAGCAAGAAACGCACGCAACGGGATGCACATGTGACGTATTAGTAAGTACACATTTTTTTCATTACATTTACTACTAATAACATCCCCTATACTTTCCTTGGCATTACTTGTCTGTTAATTCTCGTTAATGCAAGTACGAATGTCTCTTAAGTGTGTTGGGAAGGCAGCGAAGCATTCACAGGACAAGTAGCGCTATTGAAAAGGAGCGAGTAGATTAGTACAGTCAGTGAGGCAAGCCAGTTCAGCAACAGGCAAGCGACATAGAGAGATCAGCTGTGCGAGCTAGAAACGCACGTAACAAGACGGACATGCGACGTGTCAATCGTGCAGGTAGACAGGGCACTTAGCATGCAGGGAAGGCTACCAGAAAGTCACAGGACAAGTAGCGCTAGTGAAAAGGAGCGAGTAGATTAGTACAGTCAGTGAGGCAAGCCAGTTCAGGAACAGGCAAGCGACAGAGAGAGATCCAGCTGTGCGAGCTAAGAAACGCACGTAACAAGAAGGACATGCGACGTGTCAATCGTGCAGGTAGACAGGGCACTTAGCATGCAGGGAAGGCTACCAGAAAGTCACAGGACAAGTAGCGCTAGTGAAAAGGAGCGAGTAGATTAGTACAGTCAGTGAGGCAAGCCAGTTCAGCAACAGGCAAGCGACAGAGAGAGATCAGCTGTGCGAGCTAAGAAACGCACGTAACAAGAAGGACATGGGTTTGCTGAACATTTTGTACGTGGCGCAAAGCTGGAAACATGAAAATGGGGCGGAGGAAAGAAAGAGACAGAGGAGCGCCAAACTACCAACTGTTTATTGCCATCGCGGCTGAAAAAACAGGTAAACTTCCACGCATGCGCAATCACTTATTGACCAGACACTACTATGTGTTTCTAATTCATCACATCCTTTTTATGTTTTTAGATATGTAGACGATTTTTTAATTGTTTTAGACAAGACGTGCCCTGTGCCCTACCTTGAAATGGTGGACTTCATTTTAGATGCCTTTAAGACAAATGCCAAAGGACTAACCTTTACTCATGAGCTTCCTTCCGACAATGTTTTGCAATTTTTAGATATCAACCTGGCCGTGAAAAGTGATCATGTTTGTTGCGCCTACATGCCTCGCAGTAAAAAAGAGCTATTGCCATATGATTCCGCACATTCCAAGACCGTGAAACGTGGTATTGCTCTGCATTGCCTTCAGTCCGCGCTGCGCAGATCGTGTCCGCACATGATGCAGACTAGCCTGTGTAATCAGATTGGCAGACTTGAAAAGGCTGGCTTTCCTCGAGCGGTCCTGCACGCCGTTGCCGAATCTCTGCTACGGAAGCTGAACGTCAGCACTCAGGAAGAGCACTCGAGAGAAAGGGAGCGCGCTAAGCCACAGGTGGTGCCGTACATGCACAAGTTAAGCCATAACCTCAAGAAGGTGGCTGCTAGATTTGAAATTCCTGTTGTGTTTTCCGCCCCGAATAAACTGTCGCACTTGTGCCGACGAATCTCTCGTGCTAAAAAGCAAGGGTGCCAAAAGAGGCACGTGAAACCCTTCAGGCGTTGTGCCGAAGGCGTTATATACGAAATTCCCCTGAGTTGTGACAAGACGTACATCGGACAAACGGGACGGTGTATCAACGACCGCCTCAGGGAACATGCCAACAGCATTGGTAAGAGTGATGGTGCGCACCTTCCTGCGCATGTCAAGTCATGCTCGTGTGTGCCACGTTTTGCGCAAGCTAGGATTATCGGCAAAAGCAGAGATCAAACAGCAAGGGAACTACTAGAGGCGTATCACATTAGAAGAAACGGGTCCGCTTGTGTCAGTGACACATCCATTGTACTCTTTCAGTCTGAGTTGTCCTTCTTTAATCAACTGCTCACGTGATGTCATGTTTGGAGTAACCTTTCCTCGTCATTGCGCATGCGTGGAAGTTTACCTGTTTTTTCAGCCGCGATGGCAATAAACAGTTGGTAGTTTGGCGCTCCTCTGTCTCTTTCTTTCCTCCGCCCCATTTTCATGTTTCCAGCTTTGCGCCACGTACAAAATGTTCAGCAAACTTAGTCACCAACTCGCCCAAAAACAAGTTCTTCTAAAGAAGGACATGCGACGTGTCAATCGTGCAGGTAGACAGGGCACTTAGCATGCAGGGAAGGCTACCAGAAAGTCACAGGACAAGTAGCGCTAGTGAAAAGGAGCGAGTAGATTAGTACAGTCAGTGAGGCAAGCCAGTTCAGGAACAGGCAAGCGACAGAGAGAGATCAGCTGTGCGAGCTAGAAACGCACGTAACAAGAAGGACATGCGACGTGTCAATCGTGCAGGTAGACAGGG
Organism: Rhipicephalus appendiculatus; assembly: GCA_030522465.1. NCBI lineage: Eukaryota > Metazoa > Arthropoda > Arachnida > Ixodida > Ixodidae > Rhipicephalus > Rhipicephalus appendiculatus. Next base: position 11,246,543 of record JALIZH010033007.1, on the reverse strand, counting down.
CACTTAGCATGCAGGGAAGGCTACCAGAAAGTCACAGGACAAGTAGCGCTAGTGAAAAAGGAGCGAGTAGATTAGTACAGTCAGTGAGGCAAGCCAGTTCAGGCAACAGGCAAGCGACAGAGAGAGATCAGCTGTGCGAGCTAGAAACGCACGTAACAAGAAGGACATGCGACGTGTCAATCGTGCAGGTAGACAGGGCACTTAGCATGCAGGGAAGGCTACCAGAAAGTCACAGGACAAGTAGCGCTAGTAAAAAGGAGCGAGTAGATTAGTACAGTCAGTGAGGCAAGCCAGTTCAGGTAACAGGCAAGCAACAGAGAGAGATCAGCTGTGCGAGCTAGAAACGCACGTAACAAGAAGGACATGCGACGTGTCAATCGTGCAGGTAGACAGGGCACTTAGCATGCAGGGAAGGCTACCAGAAAGTCACAGGACAAGTAGCGCTAGTGAAAAAAGGAGCGAGTAGATTAGTACAGTCAGTGAGGCAAGCCAGTTCAGCAACACGGCAAGCGACGGAGAGAGATCATCTGTGCGAGAAAGAAAAGCACGTAACAAGAAGGACATGCGACGTGTCAATCGTGCAGGTAGACAGGGCACTTAGTATGCAGGAAAGGCTACCAGAAAGTGACAGGACAAGTAGCGCTAGTGAAAAGGAGCGAGTTGATTAGTACAGTCAGTAAGGCAAGCCAGTTCAGCAACAGGCAAGCGACAGAGAGAGATCAGCTGTGCGAGCTAGAAACGCACGTAACAAGAAGGACATGCGACGTGTCAATCGTGCAGGTAGACAGGGCACTTAGCATGCAGGGAAGGCTACCAGAAAGTCACAGGACAAGTAGCGCTAGTGAAAAGGAGCTAGTTGATTAGTACAGTCAGTGAGGCAAGCCAGTTCAGGAAGAGGCAAGCGACATAGAGAGATCAGCTGTGCGAGAAAGAAAAGCACGTAACAAGAAGGACATGCGACGTGTCAATCGTGCAGGTAGACAGGGCACTTAGCATGCAGGGAAGGCTACCAGAAAGTCACAGGACAAGTAGCGCTAGTGAAAATGAGCTAGTAGATTAGTACAGTCAGTGAGGGAAGCCAGTTCAGGAACAGGCAAGCGACATAGAGAGATCAGCTGTGCGAGAAAGAAAAGCACGTAACAAGAAGGACATGCGACGTGTCAATCGTGCAGGTAGACAGGGCACTTAGTATGCAGGAAAGGCTACCAGAAAGTCACAGGACGAGCGGAAATAGTGAAAACGAGCCAGTAGACTAGTATAGTCATTGCCAACAACATAGGTCAGCTGATGCAAGCAGGAAACCGCATAACACTAAGCACATGCGACGTGTCAATCCTGCGAGCAGATAGGTCACTTAGCGTGCCGGAAAGGCCAAGAGACATTGACAGGACAAAAAGCAATAGTGAAAAGGAGCGAGTAGACTTGTACAGTCAGTGAGGCAAGTCAGGCAAGGAACAGTCAAGCTACATAGTGAGATCAGCTGATGCAAGTAGGAAACCGCGATGCAGGAAGCACATGCGACGTATCAGTCATGCAAGTAGACAGGTCACTTAGCGTGCAGGGAGGGCTATGAGTCTTTCACAATTAGTGAAAAGGAGCGAGTAGACTCGTGCAGGCAGTGAGACAAGCCAAGTAAGGAACAGTTAAGAAACGTAGTGAGGTAAGCTGATACAAGCAGGAAACCACGAAACAAGAAGCACATGTGACGCGTCGATCATGCAAGTAGTCAGGGCAGTTAGCGTGCAGGGAAAGCTATGAGGCAGTGACAGGACAAGTTTTATTAGCGAAAAGTAGCGAGTACGCTAGTATTGTCAATGGTGCAAGCAAGTTAAGGAACAGGCAAGCAACATTGCGAAATCAGCTGATACAAGCAGATAACCCCGAAACATTAAGCACATGCGACGTGTCAGTCGTGCAAGTAGACAGGACAATTAGCGCGCGGGGGGAGTCCATGAGACAGTCACAGGACAAGTATAAATAGTGAAAGCCAGCGTGTAGTCAATACAGAACATAGTGAGATCAGGTGATGTAAGCAGGAAAACCACGAAATAGTAACCACATGCGACATGTCAATCATGCAAGATGACCGGGTACTTAGCGTGCTGGGAAGGCTACAAGACATTAACAGGACAAGTAACAATAGTGGAGAGGAGAGAGTAGACAAGTACAGTCAGTGAGGCAAGCTAGTTAAGGAACAGGCGAGCAACATAGGGAAGATCAGCTGATGCAACCAGGAAAGTATGATAGTAGAAATCAACGAGTTGCCAGCCCAGCGCCTGCGCAATGCGAATCGTGCAAGTTGACAAGGCACTCTGCGTGCGAAAAGCATGCGATACAGTCACAAGACAAGTTGCAATAGTCAATAGTAGCGAGCAGGCGCATATGGTCGAAGAATCAAGCCAATAAAGTTGTAAGGGGAGAGCATGACTTTCAATGTGATAAGATCAGCGGCATGCGAGCAGGTAGCGAGCAAGCTGCGATCCCTAAATGTAGAACATGTGGAATTTCAAGCATGCAAGCATACAGGGTGCAGTCAGTCATACAGTGTACAGTCATACAGGGTACGGTCAAGCATACGGTCGAGCCCATGAGTAGTCACATTTTTTTATAATGTGCATTTCTGTACAATACTTAGTCTTCCGACTAAAAATTATCATGGTATGAGTTACTTACATTTTTTTTTCTTGCTATTGGTGAATTGATGTTTACTTTAGCGTGATATCTTGAAGTGTGTGTTTCGACAAGTCTCTTACTTTTTGAATTAGATTTACACTTTTTGTAAAATGTATCTTTTTCTTTCCACTGCATCTCAGCAAATGTATGGGTGGAGGGACCTTAGTCAGGCAGAGGAAATCTGCCTTTAGTCCCTTCAACCTAGGCAATCTTTTTTGTTTGTCTGAATAAACAATGAATGAATGAATGAATGAATGAATGAATGAAAGAAGCAGAAAAAAGAATGAAAGAGAGCGATTAGGTGAGTGTGATCGACGAGGCAAGCATTGAGGGAAGAAGCATGCAACACTGCGAAATCAGCAAAGGCAAGCAGGAAGCTACGAAGCCAGCTGTGAAGCCAGGAATGAAGCCAAAGTTCCTCAGCGTGCAGGCCAAGCCTATGAGACAAGTGAGAAAAAAATGATCAAGGGTAAAAAAAAATGCGAGCAGGCAGGCGAATATGGCCGAGAAGAATATGGTCGAAGGGGCAAGCCATTTAAAGTTACAAGCATGCAATTAACCAAGCATAATGCCAAAATCATTGTGAAGTAAGGAGAAAATGATGCAATGAGAAGCCAACGTATTTAGATGCTAGTATATACAAGATGTCATTCGTGCAAGGAGGCAGAAAACTCAGCAGGCATGCAGGTTTACGAGAGTATCACACGATAAGGATGAAGATTGACAAGGAGCGATCATGTTAAAGAGGGTATGAAAACAAGCGATGAAGGAAGTTGTTTTTGGCTGTAATCGAATCCAATTAGTCATGGAACGATTACAGAAGCAAGTCAGTGACCAGCCACGTGATCCGAGCATGCAAAGTACGCGGAGTCACGGGATGGCATTACGAATAACATACGTACTAATAGTGGTCCATACTAATATACCTACTGATAAAGGTCCATAATAGTGGTTTATTCAGTGGCCCATACGTATGGGCCACTAACGGACAAGTGACCGTGCGGTCCTTCTGGAAAGCTGATAAGGGTTTGAATTGTGCTATAAAAACGTAAGGAGGAAAGGAACATAGTGGTGATATCAAGGACATTTCTGGCCTGATCGCTGGTCTCATTATCTATTCTGGGTATTTAGTTCAGCTAGGAAATAGGACGGACATTTTTGGTTGGTTCCTTTAGGACAGTGTCTGAGCTTTTGTCGCGTATAGCAGATTCACCTAACGCCCTTGTTTACTAGCAAACAGAAAAGTAACGGATGTCGCAGAAAAAAAAAGAAAGAATCGAAAGTACTTTTAATCCTAACCATGAACTCGCTCTTACTAATTAGATGAAGATATTACTGCCGGTGTTGGCTGGTGCATCGATGAGTTTAGCACTGACCCTTGGAGCGGTGAAAACGTACGGCGCAACGTTCAATATTTTGAAAGCCCTCATAACGGTGGTTTCTTCCCCGATATTGTTCTCGTAGCCACCAAAGCGCCTGGTCCCACTGCACTTCCAAATCAAGATGACTTACCGGCGCGTTGCGGACCCTCGAAGGCCTGCAAACTGAAGTACGTGGTCTGGAGCAGGAATTACTGTAGTCCGACCTCGGCTCTGCAAAGTTAAAAGTTGATACGAAAATGCAAACTCAGCGGCCGAGTCGACGTCATGGAAACTAGAAATCAATGTTTTGTTAATATGTAACGAAATGTCGCACAACGATATTGTACAGCACAACGCTTTGCACCACCGCGAATTAATCTGCGCGTTTCGTGTGCCAGGCAAGTCGGCAAGACGCGGAGACTCCCATTACGTGACACGTCGTTGGTGCTCTTTGATCGGTTTCGGAGAACGTCCCGCTTTGCAACGAAACTGTCCATGGTGAGCGATGTGCGCAGGAGCTGGTCGACACGGTAGTAGTACCTCACTATTGTGCACTTTTATGGGGATTGAGAACGCAGTGTACACAGTCGGTAGAGGTACTTCGCTGTAACAATAGTTGCAACTCCCCCGTTATGCGCTTTGTGTCACGCAAGAGGAATTGCTATGTGGCCTTATTTCCTGTTTCTTGAAAAGAAAGTGCGCTTGCTATGTGTCCGTCAAGAACGCTGTGTCAGTGTGATTGTGTACTCGCCATGACCCGAAAGCGCCGAGCCCGCAAGCGTCAAAGCAAAGGAAGGCAGGAAAGAACACATGTCAATTATATCGCTGCGTGTCGAAAATGAAGACGTGCCCCGAACAGTGTAAGCTTATTTTGGAATGTTCAAAATGAGCTACATGTGTTCAGATTCGTTTTACAAGTGCTGTGCGGCGTGCGCGTCATTTAGGAAGATGGCAGCACTCAGCGAAGAAAGCCTCGAGCTTGCTTAAAGTCAAAAGCGATATCTCACTATCAAAAATGCATGGCGTTTTAGTGCCGTGGAGCGCTCAGACGTTATTCTAGCATTCATGCTGGGTGACCAGCTTAATGAAACGTTGCGTCCGCGACTTCGTCTACAAGCTATGCGTCTTATGTGTGAAGCCATCGTGGCGAATGAGAGAACAGCGTTTGCGATAGGAACCGCGAAAGTGTCCTAAGATGACAAAACATCCCGCAGCGTACAAAGCTTATCAGAATGCTTTAAGTGCTTCATATAGAGATAAACGTTCTTGAGATGCCGCCTTTCATCGTTAATAACTGCTGGAGAAACGCCAGCTCAGGAAAGGGCTGCGGTTCGCTCTAGTTGTGTGCGACAACACGTGTTGTAAGCGTCCGTCGCGGCTAAATTCGGCCCATTTTCGCACAAGCCGGAGTGACTTCAGACAGTGCTAACACAAATACAATAAAATAATTGAAGCGGCTTCTGAAGGTGACAAGGTAGGTTGACACGCATTCGGATTATAACACGCACTTCTGTTCCAACCCTAGGCGCGTTTGTAGTAAATTCAAAGCTTTCTTAAACGTTAAAAGGCGCATCTGTTAAGCAAGAGCGCAGCTATACAATGGAGCGCTAGTGATCACCTTTCAGTTCGGTTGTGGTAAGAGATTGGCGAGTGTAGTTGATTAAAAAGCAGAAAGGCGAAGCACATGTAATCTTAAAATGGGGTGCCTAAAGTTTTGCCTTAGCTTTTGCTACTAAGTACACTAAAAAAAAAAAAAAAACTCTCCATCAGAATTTTAGAATAGGGCTCGAACGGCTCGCGTTGCTCGGTAACGTATAGTTTCGAAATAGAACGTGCGCGACTAAGTGGTTAGCTAAGCGAAGTGGCGAAAAACGCTAACGCAAGGGTTTGGTTACCCTATTTTAAGACTCCCTAATGATTGCGATAGCAAGGTCTAGCGCTGCGATATAATTAAACTTGTCTAACTCCTTGGATGGTGTTCTAACCATAGACGAATGCGATGCATTGGCGCAACTCAGTGCGGAAGGTTACTTGTGAGGAGAAAATGGAACAGAGCTCTGGAAGCTTCCACGCCGGCGTCTCAGAAACACAGCGAAGTACGCATGGCATCTAGATGGTGAGGCACAGAAAACCGTTCTCATTATGAAGCGTCCAGCGAAATGTCACATATAGAGATCAAACACCATCAACGGCTCAGCAAGACGTGTATGGTGCGTCCAACGCTCAACCCTGCTTCGGAACGCCATAACCCAGGATTGGCTCCGCCGACGATGCGACTGAGGTCTTGCGTCGGCGTCTCTTCGCTGCCCATAAGCAGTTATGCTTGATGAAATTGGAATGGTCTCGCTATAAGATTGTGAATCCTAATATTGTTTTGCATTTTTAATTATCTGAGAAGACGTAAGAATAAAGGCTTGCGCCGCGAACGAAACGCTCTATCACTGTTTTTCGGACGTTGAAACTGAAAAAAAAAAGTTAAAGGAACAATTCAGTGAAGAGCACAGAACTTGGTCAAAGAAATATTCGCGGTTCGATAATACAGCATCTACCTATAGTGGTATAGATGTGGGCCACGACACCACAGTGGCGACGCCGGCGTTTATGACGACGCCGAAGATTCACATGAAGGGTCAACATAACTGATTAATCAAAACTAAATAATTAACACAGATAAGTGCAATGAAGGATAGCTTGAAATACAACGGCGAGCTAGCGACTGGGCTATAACCGAAAACCAAAGGGAGAGAATGTCCAACGCACAAGGTGCGTGGGAGCGTCCGACCAAAGTGTATGAGTTGGGCTTACCTGGCGTTGCTTGCTAGCTGTAGTCCACACGTATGGCTCAGGAGGCAAGTAGAAGCGTGCCCTCTGCGTATCAGGTTAGAGGCTGCTCAACGTCTGTCCCAGGCCGTTGGAAAAGCTGGACCCTGAAGTTTCGATGCGTAGTTAGGGTTCGTAACGCGTCTCTGGAAGTCGCCTTGAATCCTCGTCACATGGTAGCCCACAGTATGCCTGGAAACCCCCGATATCGCACGCAGTCGACGGGTCCATGGCGGCTGGCAGCCTTGGTCGTGTGCTCCACGTAAGGTGAAGTGCACCAGGGAATCCAGGCACCTTGCTCGAAACAAAGGTGCCGGGGCCGTGACCAGGGTGCAGTCGCGTTCGAAATTTCGGGCATTTGGCCAACGCCTCTATATTTATATGGTCGAGTACAAAAGGAGAGACGAGAGAGGCACGTGCAGAAGAGACAAAGTGTGAGAGAGACACGTGACTGCAGAGCACGTGATCACTCGTAGAATCTGTGCATCCGGGGCCGAGTGCTTGGCACGTGGTCACGTTCGTGGAACGCAATATCGAGAAGTTGTTCACGTGATGCAATTTGTAGACCAATGTCAACGCAACGCGTCACCTCTCTTCGTCTTTGTGACCTCGTTTTCTTTCTTTCTTTTTTCTTTACAGTACAGCGCTCGTTGAAGCAGCGACTCTGAGGAAACGCTACTTATTTCTATAAAAAATGTAACTTTGGTTAAGTGCATTTATTCTCTTAAGATTTATAAATGTTTTCTATCCTTCTTATACTGTATCTCTCTCACTCCCCATTTTATTTTTCTTTAGTTAATTACGTCAGTTTTAACGCCATACCGCGTTCTGCATGTGGAGTTTCCCGCAGTTACTGTGGGAAACTCTGCGGCTGTACCCACACTTATCAATCGACCTGACAAAAGCGGCATGACCTGTTCGCGGTTGACCATAGACCCCGTTGTTCCAGCGTTTATCGGCGAGCCGCCTCAAATGCGCGTTTTCAGCAGAAGGCGACGCATCTTTGCGTCGATTGCCTCCAAGATAGACTAGGCGATGCGTCAAACTGGAAGCCATAGTCATGTTGCACTCGTTATTCCGCGTGTTTTCTGGCGCTGCGTCTGTACTGGCCTTTTGGGTAGCCCACGAAACAGTACGGAGGAAGCTAGGGATGAGGGTGTGTAATTGAACTTGTAGAAAACAAGATGCTGTTTTTCCAGCTCGTGGAGCGAGACAAATCGACTCTGAGGCAAGATACAGATGAAGTTTAGCTACAAGAAAACAGTCCATGAACGCATGGTACTTCTCGTTCCTGCTTCTTTACCTTGAACTTGATTTATCTCGTTTTTGGGCCTCTGCGGATGGAATTCAAACGGCAATCGATGCGTGAAGGGAGGACCAATGTGCCAGCAGCAGCAGGGACATAATAGCCAAGTGGCCGTTCCGAACGTCCCCAATTGCACCTGATCAAAAGACGTTTGGTCTAGGAATAGGGACAAATGGTTCACGTGTTCAAACGCGTGACCATTACTTAGCGAATGTTTCCGAAGGCAAGTGTCACCCTTTCACTATTGATTATTCCCGTCAATCTCATCAAGTACAGCCACCTTGATCTTTTAGGGGCGAAGCTCCTTAGGACATGGGTTAGTCCCGCGTTGTGCGTCGTAGCCACCGTATAGTGGAATGTACCCACTACGCGTGATAACGATGACGATGACGCTGATGACCATGAAGAATAAGCGCGTTCCAGACCACACATTCTCTTTCTGCCATGGATGAAAACGATCGTGAACGCGCTCTCGCCCTCGAAAGGCAAAACGGTAACGCCGACAACAAACGTTCCCCAGAGCTTAACGTCATATATGAGGAAAACAAAATCAGGGGAACCCCCTCCTTGTGGTCCGTAGAGCTCTTGAACAAAATCATCATCTACCCTATATGTAAATAATAAAACATTGTGTATATACACTATCAATATGTAAATAATGAAACATTGTGTATATACTGTATGTATAATCACACCACACCCCCGCGTTTGTGTGTCAGGTCTTTGTATAATGATCGAGTGGGCAAAATTTACGGAGGATTGACTGTTTACCAGATTACCTCCCGAGCTTCCCCACTCATCATCATTCACTTCGTGGATATGGCGTGATTTTTTTTTACATACAGCGATGTTAACTGAAACCACACCTTATCCTTACTAAGGGCAGTGGGTGTATTTTTGCGTGCGGCTTTTCTCACACCGTAAAGTGGAAATTTAATTATGTGATATATTTGTACTGCTTGATTAATCTTCATCTTGGGTAGTCCTGCAACATAAACACTGGCAGAAACTCGGAGGACGCTTGAGCTTCGCCTTCAAAAGTAGAACACGATAGCATACTCGGACCTCGCGCGCATCGCCTTCTCAATTATACTATCGGGGCTTCTGTGCTCGGTGGATGCCTCAACCGTGCCGCAAGGAAACGAACGCTATGCGCGTAAGATTGGCCGTTTCACAATGTCCTAGGATGCCTACTGCAAGTAAAGTTCGGAGTGTCCACTGCGGCATATTTTTGCGAATCAGCGAACCACCCACTACGCATCCGTAAGGCAACGCGCGAACCTACGCAGCTGCTCATTTTGTTGATGCTTTTGATGCTGACGATAATTAAGTACGTTTGAGGGGTTTGTAATGGGTGGGCCTTCAGAACAGCCGCTCGTCGCGCTATTCACATGTTTCGACGCCTGGCGCGATGCTATGTTTCTGCCACGCAATATTGTGTGCCTTTTAAGGAAACTCCTTCCACTGCATGACATTCATGTAGTGTTTTTTTTTTCGAAGCAATTTCAAGCACTAGCGTAGGCTGTGGGTTAGAACACCTGCTTAAGCCAACCCAGAAGGCCTGGGTTCGATCCTCACTCGAACCGAACGTATTTATTATTTATTTTATTTGTATTTTCTCGATTTTTTGGTAGCGTACAACGATGATTTTTCGTCCACAACCGACGACGCCGACGCCGGAATTTCTGCGAAACGAGCTGTTTAACGCTATCGCGAAGACTAGACCCCTGGCGCCTGTCTCGGCGCTGCCGCCATATATTGCTCGCGACTGTGTTGGGACTTTTAATTGAAATGAAGGTTAATAATATTAATATTAATTATATAGTCGTCAGGTTTGCCCGTTAATAGGTTCACTTTCTTACGAACTGTGTCGGTCCGAGGGCATGTCTAATAGATCACTGTCATTCACTGACATCTCAGGCACGGATCATTTTGTGTATTGTGTTCATATGCATGATCTCAAGTACAAGTAATGGACTGGTGTTAAGGCCACCCAAGCGTGAAGTTTACACGGGGAGTCTTGCTCTACCACATAGTGCGACCAATCCTAATTTGAAACCATGGAGCACTCGCTTCGCCGACATCCCCATTTCCATCAAGCGAAGTGCTACACCAAGATGAATGGAGTAGAAGCAGAAAAACAAACTACACTTTTTTTTTTGTAAGTTCGAACCAAGTCTACAGTTACACATTGTTTGAAAAGTTACGGAGCGCTGTTGTGACATCTGGTATACCAGCAGACCAGAGTGTTCGCCAACGGCAGTGCGTCCCATGTAACTAACGTTAGCGGATAAATAGTTCTACACTGCTCATGATCACAATGACAGTGCCTGGAAACAGCTGCAATACGTCGTTATGCAGCGCGTCCGTTGCTCCCTGCAGAAATGCGTTTCTTACAGCACACATTTCGACACCCCAGCCAACAGGAAGGCGGCTTCCTTCCCGCACGTTTTGAGCTAACAGAGAAGCCAGCTTTACAAAACGGTCTTGCGTCAGCTTGTACTAAACGACATACCCCGAAATAGCAGTTTTTCCATCATCTGTTGTGGCAAGTAAAGTTTACCTATATCTCTTAGGAAAAAAAGCCACATCCGAACATTTCAGCGTGTCTGAGAAGTTAACCAGCTGTACGGTGACGAAATATTAAATGAATTTTCTGAAGCACTTTCATCCACTGAGCTTTCGGAAAAAGCTTGATGCAGTATGTTTCTCGGTGGGCTACTAAAAGTTACCGGTCCTTTTGTCGCAAAGGCAGCGACCTGTAAAACGAAACCGCGACAAATAGCTGTACGAGAGCAATGGTTTCAAAAGCGAGTAAGATTGATTTTACGCGCCCGAAAATAGAAGAGATTGTACTTCGACGGCGGGCGTCAGAAATTCAATGGGAAAGTGACGCAAACCTGCGATAGGGAACGAGGCTGGGACTAGTTGGTGTTGCACAGTACGAAGTGAATGACAGTGCGTACGACACACGCACAGATAGAACGACAACACGAGCGTTCGTGTAGCCGTTCTCTCTTTGTCTGTGTCGTACGCGCTGTCAATCTCTTCGGATGATGCAAGCGTTATCGCTTTAGCATTGTACCGAATTCTCTGTTCATTGGAATCATTGAATGCAAGCAACTTCCAAGCTTGAATAAAATGAAAAGCAAGGAGCTTCGTGTTTTCTAAGAACACGTGCCTGGCGTTTCGTGAGGTTCCAAATCGGTTCTAGCGGTTACACAGCGCAACCAACTTACGAAGACATACGCGAAGCTTTACACATTGGTTACTTTCTCGGTAGTACACGTTACTCAAATGTATCTGCAGTCACGAATTCAAGAACGCGTATTAGGTTTCTTCGTGGGCATCGAAGATACCGGACAGAAATAGCATTAGCGAATTAATCGAGACGTCAAACTTCAGCGCGTTCTCGAAACATTTCATGGTGGAGTCAAGACTAGATAACTCTTTCGCAACGTTTGGGTTTTGGTAGCCGTAAGCGGACGTGCGAATTTTATTGTACGTGCGCCATATTCTACTGCACTCACTCTGTTTGGTTGGTTGGTTTGGTCCTAATGCTATGGCTCTATCGACCACGAGGGATTGGCCATGAATCGTGCGGCAGTAGAACTTAGCAAAAAATTTCATTTGAACGATAAGTGTGTATAAAACAGGAATATCTGTATGGTTTCAACTTCCACTTTCTTTTAAATAAGTACGCAACTTCTCCAGAGGAACAAAAAAAAAAGAAAAAGAAAAACGTGCTACGTAATATAGCCGCTCTTCGCGCGTCCACACGAACAGTCGAAATGATACACTAAAACTCAGTATTTCTACAGATTTACCCGAAACACAAGCATCTATTGAAAGGTACAGTCAATATACTATAGGTGAGAACAAATGGAGCGACAACGTCGTCATTTTCAAATTTTCTGCCATACCGATAGCTGCATAACTTCGAGACTGTTTCAAAACTGGAACGACAAATTTAAATTCTAGAAATTTCAACGCAAATGCTACGGTAGCGTATTGGGACTGGACCTTCTGACACTGCCCTTATTGAGCTCTAGCCACAGTGGCTCCTATGGGTCGGGATTCATGAAGACATCACAGTATGTTAAGGGGTCCCTAAACAACCTCTGAAAACAGAAATAACAAGTGCGTTATTCTCTCCAGGCGTTGCCTGTCTTTTCAGCGCAGTTGACGCCAACAGTCTGATCAAGTGACGTCATGAGAAAATAAGCTTTCGATTAGTCCGCATATGAGAGATAACCGCCACAAATTGTTTCCTACCATGCCTTACCATGCTATTGACTCGAAGGCCGCGAGTTCAATCCCGGCAGTTTCGATTGAGGCGAAATGCTGGAGTTCCGTCTACTGTGCGATGTAAGTGCACGTTAAAGAACACCGGATGGTCGAAAATTTTGGGAGCATTCCACCATGGCATGCCTCATAATCATATCACTGTTCTGGCGCGTAAAACCCCAGATATTATTATAATACATGCCTTGTCATGCAGTCGCACACCAGTTCTGCCTTGTCTCGCGTGACTATCGGGCGCGATCAAGCAATTTCACTTCGTTTTGTGTGTTTTCGGCTTTATAAGCGGAGATAAAAACGTGGAGCCTAAAAGCACGAAATCCTCACAGTCTCAGCACTTAGTGCTGAAACTGTCTCGACCTGGGAGCGGCCCGCTACGGGCTAGTGCACGCCCCAACGGACCTAAGTAAAGTTTTTCCATACCATGCCATACCATACTACAAGTGGCGAGGAGGAAAATAGCGCCTGTAGGAAGAGAACTGAAGGCGAGAAGGAAACCACTGTCTAGTCTTTAAACTCGGAGTGGTTTAGGAGCCCTTTAGGCCATGACTATGACATTTTGGAACTTTGGGTGTGTTCCAATACTCAGCGTAGACGGCAAAATAGACAGCTAAGTGGACAGCGGCCATCTTAAGTCCGATTCCAATTCTCACGTAGCCGGCAAAAAGACAGCTTCGCGAAGACAGCATCGGAGACAAATACGATGCAGCCTACTTTGCTGTCCAAACAAGATGGCGGCTCACCGAAATGGCCGGATGGCTCGGATCTCGCCGATATGGTCGTCTGCGCACAAGCAGACGCTTTTCCAGGCGCTCAATGTAAGCTATGTTAATTTTTTCATACATTTGAACGCAAAAGAAGCTAAAGAAATAACCGTTACGTTTGTTTTTCTTAGCTTTCTCTTCTCGACGCCAGGTGGTGTCACGTCGCGTAGACCTCTTCTAGACGCGTTCCATTTCTCGGACAACATGGGCTCGATGCCGTCTTCTAAGCTGTCAGCGTAGACTGTCTACGATGAAGTCCAGAATTGGAACACGGCCTTTGAATGAAACTATATGAACTGTTCGTGCACCGCCATGACACAGGAAAGACTTCCGCTTCCGGTAAGGAGCTTTCACAGACGCGTAGTACTCTGTGTGCCGTTTATCAGAGAAATGAAAAATTGAGTTTCGTGATGCGCTCGGTCGTACACCCCCTGCCTCGCGCTCATTAATTCTCATCACACCTTTCGAGCAGTTCACGAGGTGGGCGTTTTCCTAATGACACCGCCATTATTGATGGTGTGAAAGCGGTATGAGGCGCGGGACCGCGTTGCTAATCGGCGTGTCACGATTTCTAACAGGCGACTGTCCTGTGGTAAGCCGAGCTTTTCAAAGCGGTCATACTGCAGATAATCTGCATTCCTTGAGATTTCATCGCAGCAGGCATGAGATCGCCGCAATCAGGAGCGCTTGGTTTGTCGAATGCACGCATAAAAGAAGGCATCGCCCCACGCAGTGCAAGCTGACGGGACAGTCCTTCGTTGATTAATTACGCGGATTTGCTTCAAGTGGTTCGTATACGAAATCATATATACATCTAAAGTACTTGCACCTTGCTGGAACCGACTCAGTACGCAAGTGCGTCTACTCATCCAGTGTGATGTTCCTGTGTCCATGTGTATGAAAAAAACCTTAGTCACAGGCGTAGCCAGGGGGGGAAGGGGGGGGGGGCGAAAGGGTGTTCAAACGTACCCCCTTCCTTCTAAAATTTTCTAAAATTTTCCTTCTAAAATTCTAAAAAGCGCACCCACAGACGTACATAAAGGATGGTTGAAGAAAAAAAAAAGCCCCTGGCTTTGTCTCTGACCTTTGTGCTAACGCACACAGTGTGACTAGATGATGGCTGCTTCCTCTTGTTTTGAACACAGTGATGCTGCTTGCAGAAAATCAACCTATTTGTAATAATACCAACTGTACGTTCGGTTTTGGGTAACATTATTTTTGAACACGAACGATGCCAACAAGACTTCAGCCACGCTTGCTAGGCCCCAGAAAGCTTTCATTTAACAAGAACAGCTATATGGTACTCTCAACCTAAGTATACGTGCTGTCCATATGGGTGCCTCAGTGAAGGCTGCCTCTCAGTAACAGAAACCCATATCGAAGATCATGCTCTTTCCGGATGTGTACGCCAGAAGCATTTACTTCCGCGATTTGCTTCCACGGATGAGAGATCATCAGTTATTGGAAAACAGCGCATTCAAATACGCATGTGATCGGTTCAAATGCACATATATACCCCATAAAGTAAATGGGGCGATGGCCGCCGCTGTAGCTCATTCGTTAGAGCATCAGGACGTGTTATTCATCAGACATGTTAGTTCAGGTCCCTGACAGCGGCAAGTTATCTTTTCGTCCACTTTTCTTTCTTCACATTTACGCTACAATTACTACTAATAACACCCCGTATACTTTCCTTGGCATCATTGTCTGTTAGTTCTCATTAATATTGTGTCTAACATAGAAAAAAATGAGCCCTTAAATTTCCACTTCTTTCCTTCAGTCACTTGATTTCATGTAGCATTATTGTTCCTTGTTACTACGTTATCAAACTGAACATTTACGGCGGCTTAGGCTCTTTCTCTGTAAGCAATGGTACTGCAGAGTACTCACTTCAAGTTCGGTGATATGTAACGTGCAACTACAACCTCAAACTCGAGAGCTGGAAAAAAAACCGTATCACGAGTCTCAGAAACGAACATAAGGAAGAAGAGAGACCCGAAAGTGGGGCTTGGAACCTTTCCTTATTGATTTCCACATTACTCCGCACTCTAAACAAATATGCTATAACTTCTCCACGTCGTGCGAAAGACACTGCGCCGAAGACGCCGTAATGCCGCCCCTCCGGGTCCCGCCCCTGTAATCATCAGATTTCTGTCCGGGAGCAATTCATCACTTCGGCGGGGTTTTCTAGGTGCCCAGATCATCTTAGCCTCCTCCAAGGAAAGCCCGAGAGAAGTCATCAGCACCCACAAGGAAGGAAGATGGACGGCCGGGCCCGTCACCGCCAGAGGTGCATCGGAGGGCGTTTCGAGCACTCATCTTTCGGGAATGGTCTCGGCGCGGAGGAAGCCACCCTGCTGGCGGAATGGGTCTCCCACGAGAAAAAAGCCGAGTGATGCAACGGACTCCGGGCCGACGCTCGTGGCAAATTAGGGCGGCCCGCCTTCTATAGTCGGGCGCGATGATTACGCCGTGGGCGGCCGGGCGTCTGTACGGCAGGTCAACGCACGCACGGCGTTACGGTCGTTGCGCCACCGTTTTTTTGCGACGCGGTTTTCGGGCTATCAGAACGCGAAAAATGGCAATCATTGCGGCGCGCGAGCGTTTCGGCGCCAACATAGAGTGAGTAAGCTATCTTAATAATGTTCCTTTGACTTCACATTTTTGAAGCCACCTCTGATAGGTATGATGCCTGTCTAGTTATTTCCGGAGTCGAACTCATTTCATTCGTTTTCTTGAGGAATACGGTCACAGAAATCGCTCGAACCCCGCTACGGTGGTATAGTGGTTAAGGCGTTCGACTTCTGACCCGAAGGTCGCGGGATCGAATCCTGGCCGCGGCGGCCCGCGTTTCGATGGAGGCGTTGTGGTAGAGACCCGTGTACTTAGATTTAGGTGCTAGTTAAAGAACACCAGGTGGTCAAAATTTCCGGAGCCCTCCACTACGCCCTCCGTCATTGTCATATCGTGGTTTTGGAACGTAACACTCCCCGACAACTATTATATTAGGAACTCGCGCCAAATATCTCGTACAGCCCTTAGAATTAGATGTAACTGGGCAGTAAATTCAGGGCTGTTATTTTGTGATACCTTTTCTGATGCCGATGCCTTTTCGCACTTTTCGTGCTTGCCTAGTGGTCAGAGTGACGATTCGTCCATGTTATCAACCAAGATCAGCCCGCCGTGAATGGTGGATGATAAGGCTAGCATAGAATGAAGGCACAAGGCCATCAAACACCGGCCCAGCTGGGCAGGAGCCATAGAACTCAGCTTGTATTGGCAACAAACTACCATCTTTCTAGATGTCGTTGAGGATTTGCTTTATCAGACCATTCCGTGGCGTTAAAGTGAGAGATCTACATAGTTGTGTGAATGAAATCATAACGTGGCTGAATGGAGTTAGCGGACTCGCGGTGAACGTAGGCGGGAACTTTGGTTGTGCTTGACGCAGCATTCCTCGAAGCACAGTGCCACTGTTGTAGGCATAGGCGTGCGCACGAGGGGGGGGCAGGGGGGGGGCGCCCTCCCCCAGTCACCTAAGAGCGGGGGGGGGTGCGTGCGCAAAGTCAACCCCATACATTGACATAATAGAGAGGGGGGAGCGCTTCTACACGGGGGAGGGGAGCGCAATTGACATTAATAGGGAGGGGGGGGTGCTGCGACGAAACCTTCGCCCCCCCTGAAGATGAACCCTGAGCACGCCTATGGTTGTAGGCCTGATGAGAAGTAAAAGGAAGTGGTGGGGGGAAGAAACAAACCTATGGTATCCCTTTTTTCGTCACACAGAGAGCTGTACGATACTGCTATATAGTCTAAATAAGAGAATAGAAAGGCCTAGATAACAATGATGTCACTTACCACAAAACAGGACAAAAAGTGGTGTTCCGTTGGTTGTGTGATGTATCAGTCACATTGCTTTGCTTTTTTCGTTTCGTTGTAGCATCCTTGTTCGCGCACACAATTCTACGCACTACGGTACCCCGCTAGAATTGCGTTTTCTAAGTGTATATGTAATTGCATGCCTCCTGGCTTATGCAAAGCTACGCCGCATCAGTACGTCAGCATCATCTGCCGTGGATGAAAAGGAGGAAAGATAGAGAGAGCTCAATACTACGAGGTTGAACGCAACACACACACACACACGCACACGCACAGACTCTCTCTCACACACACACATACACACACACACACACACACACACACACACACACACACACACACACACACACACACACACACACACACACACACACACACACACACACACACACACACACACGCACACACGCACACACACACACACACGCACACACGCACACGCACGCACACGCACACACGCGCGCACACACACACACAAACACACACACACACACACACACACACGCAAATTATCCGCCTACTCTGATGAGTCACACAACAAGCAAACTACCTGTTACGCCTACTTACCAAAGAAAAAAGAAAGGCTGTGATGTCGACTGCAATTACTGAGCTCGATGTGTTCCTGCCATCAGTGGCCGCGTCGGCTGCAGCGACACATCGAGCGCGTCACATCGCCTGTGGGTGGTCGGCCAAAATTGAGTATAATCTCTTCGCCTTTCGCGTCAGCAATGTTTGGTCGCGATGTCGCGACGCGTCGAAGTGGCAGAGCGATGTCCCCCTCCTTTTCTTTCGCTCATCTTTCACATCGCCTGCGGTCAAAAGATGTCCGGCGGCTGGTGATGACACGCAGAGCAGTTTTCCAAGCTCGTTTACATGCGCTGCTCAAGTGATCGCGCTGGCGCCGATTCTCGTGCAGGCCTCTATAGCCTTCCGGCTTCTGCCAGTGTGAGAAATCGCGACAGAAGCGTTTAGCTCGTCGATTGGTTGTCATTACTGGACATTATGCACGCGACATGCTGCTATTGGTTAAGTGCGGGCTACCGAGGACCGACGCTCGCGAGAAGCTGTCGTCGCGCGATTAGATCGAAGCCGATATCGATATTTTGTGCAGGCCTCTGCAGTAGACCGTAGGCAGCAGAACTACTCGGCATTAAAGTCGCTAAGCGCTGTGCTATATATATATATATATATATATATATATATATATATATATATATATATATATATATATATATATATATATATATAGACAGTATTGACTGCCCACGCTCAGGCAATTCACCAAACGAGCACCCCCTTTTTTATTCTTATTTTATTTGTGCAATGTGATGCGGAGCACATGCCTAAACGCGAACGCTGCTGGTGTGCATTGAGCTTTGCTCTGAAAAATGCTGCAGAATAGAACGTGAGATGTCGCTGTTGATACAACGACAACAACAACTACTAAAGCCCACGGCTGAATTAGATGTTTCAGCTTTTGACTTCGGACGTCATTTGCGACAGTGATTCCATCATAATGATGCGAGTAGCTTATTTACACAACTATTCACACGGTAGCCTCGAAAGTTTAAACTTTCGAGGCTTCACGGCGTCCTCCAAAGGCGCTTCGGCTCGTGCCACAGATGCATCAATGAAATCACTCCACCGTACGGTACACATTTATACACGTGTCAGTGAACGCTTATCTTTCCGCGCGCGCTGCTATAGACACGCGCCTACAATGGGCGTTAGCCAACCACGTTTAAGGCCTAACGCCTTGCTTGCGGACCAACTAAAACGCTCTAATCGGTGCCCTGAGGCGTAGGCAGGCGGCCGCGCGTGAATGGCGAAAACGAAAAAGAGAAACCGCGAGAAGTAAGTTACTTCTTAAAGCTCTCTTACTCACTCATCGTGCTCGCCCTCCACAAACGTATAGTCGAGCTCGTACTTTTGTTTATATAGAGTCCTTACGTAGTATCTCTATACAGAAACATCTAAGAGAGCCTGTGCTGGGTTTGCCGTAAGTATACAACGCGGCTCGCTCATATCACACTAAGTTGCGCTGAAGCGCGTGGGTTTGTGGTCATTGAAAGCGAGCTACGCACCGACACGTTGTGTTCGCGCTTCGGATAATATGTTAAGCAGCTCCAATGCTAGGAACAATGAGATCTCACGCTCAGTCGCTCCAGTCATTGAACTTCGCTGCTCCACCGACCTTCATGCTCCTTGCTTGCGAATTTCGTTTCTTGCTTCTATTGTTACCAAACCGGTGAAAGGGAAGATGACGTTGAACGTATGCATTGAACCTTTACACTAAGCGACGAGGTGGCAGCGTTCTGACGCTTCCTGTGTTTTCTGGAGTCCGATATGGTTCTGTATAGTGGGCCTTCATATTCTTCATCATGAACGCCAGCAGAGTTTAAGTGTAAAAAATCTTTCTTTCTTTCTTTCTTTCTTTCTTTCTTTCTTTCTTTCTTTCTTTCTTTCTTTCTTTCTTTCTTTCTTTCTTTCTTTCTTTCTTTCTTTCTTTCTTTCTTTCTTTCTTTCTTTCTTTCTTTCTTTCTTTCTTTCTTTCTTTCTTTCTTTCTTTCTTTATTTATTTCTTTATTTCTTTCTTTCTTTCTTTCTTTCTTTCTTTCTTTCTTTCTTTCTTTCTTTCTTTCTTTCTTTCTTTCTTCGTTTTACCCTTTTCTCTCTCTATCTCTCACTCCATTTCTTTCACTCTCTTTCTTCCTATTTCTGTATTTCATTCTCTTTCTCATTCTTTCTGTGCTACGCCGTACTCTCTCCCCTCCTCCTTTCCCTCCTCACGCTCACTTCCCCTTACCGCCCCCCTTGCTACATTGTACTATGCAAGGCTATACTATGCTCTGCTAGCGTGCCTTTATTTTTCTTTCCGTCTCTCTGTCTCTATCTTCCTTTCTCTCTCTCTCTCTGTACACTTTCTCTCACCCGTGAGGGTTATTATCACGGGAACGCCCCAAAGACGAAGTGAGTGCGAATATCGCAACGCCAAGAGGCACGCGGATGGTCATGAGAGTTTGGGTTGAGTCACGCGAACGTCGCAAAGACGAAGTGAACGCAGGGCTCGCGCGTCTTCACCTATACGAGGCTACACATATAGGGCTTTTCGTCTTTTAAGAAATGGGGCGCGGCAGCAAATGCACCCATTCAGTCTCGATCCAGCGATTCTAATTTACTTGCCTAACAAACGGCAACAAAGAAGAAGAAGAGGCAGATTTCGTCATCTACGTTTATTTGTGCGAAAAATCCGTTTGGTAGAATTGCTCCTCCTCGACGGCACTTGCTGGCACGGGCGTACCGAGGTCCACAGTTGGCAGCCAGACCGTGAATGGGAACGCGCTGTAGCCAGTCACAGTAGGAGGGCAAACAAATGCGGCCGTTTAGCTCAGTCTGTGACGAACGACTAGAAGCCGCCCATTCTTTGTCGTCGCTATACTTGCACAGTGTCCGAATGAGCAAACGATCCTAGACCGGACGCTTGTCGAGGAAGGACGCGAGCGCATCCCCACTGGTCCGGGAGAAGGTCATGCCTTCCTCTCACACAATCCACGATGCGCATCACGCCGTACTTGGGCCTCTGGCTCTGGTGCTTCTAGCGCGACACCGTGACCGTGAAGATGGTTGCCTCTTCGACGACCTTGAACGTTCTCGTCTAGCAGTCCTTCTCGACGGAATCCTTGCACGCCGCTGTCTGATGATGACCCCGACTTTCCCGGGAGCATCCTTGGGCGTGGCCCCTTGAGTCGTTGGAATCTCACCTTGCGAGTACAACATAGCAAGAACGGGTGTCGAGTTTCCGCAGGCGTTGCACTTCCGACGGTCGTCTTCGTGGGCTTCCCGCTGCGTCCCGAGGTGGGCGAAGAGTTCTGGAAGGTTCGCTTGGGCATGTTGGACGGCAATGTGCTGGCAGCGTTCCTCTTCAAATCGAACGCCGTCGTCGACTCGAACTTCCAGCTCGGCCCGTCGCGAATCTGAGCAGCGACGCGTGTTGGCATCTCTCGAAGCTGCGGCGTCACGGGCTCTGATGAAATGGGAGAATATCCGGAGAGCTTTCGTTCTGGCAGCCAGGATTATGGACGTGGAACGATTGTGGCACGAGCAGAACGTGGAGCTCGCGCCAGGGCAGCGCATGCAGGGGTGGTGATGATGATGTAGTGGTGGAGATGGCGATCTTTAATAAAAATTGTGGCAGCTTCGCACTAGTGGTGCCAAGCTTGGAAGAAGAGCGCAAATGGGTGACCGTCCTTGTTTCTTTCTGTTTATTTCTATCTTTCTTCTTTTCTTTCTCGTTCTCTCTGCTTCTTTTACCGATCTATTTCTCGTATATGTTTGTTTCTATTTCTCTCTCTTTTTATTTCTCTGTCTCGCTCTTACCATCTTCGTCTCTTTTTCCTGCATTCCTTTTCTTTCTCTCTCTCTCGACTTCTTTTTTCTCTCTGCCTTTGTCTCTCTTTATTTCTCTCTTTCTTTATGTTTCTGTCTTGCTCTCTGTTCTTCCTGTCTCTCTTTCGTGTCTGTTACTTTCTGTCTCTTTGTATGTCTTTCTCTGTCTTTATAACTCTTTGTGTCTATTCCCTTTATTTCTGTCAAGTTTCTCTTTCTCTTTCTATCGCTCTTATATCTCTCTCTGTCTATGTTTCTCGGTCTTTTTCTCTTTTTATGGCTTTATTTCCTTTATTTCTTTCTATTTTTCTCCTTCTCTTTCTTCCTATCGCTTCCTTTTTTTTTCTCTCTCTCTCTTTTCCCCTCTCTATCTATATTTTTCAGCCCTTTTATCTTTATTTGTGTACTTTTATCTTTCTATCTCTTTCGATCGCTCTCTTTATTTCTCTGTCTATGTTTCTCTCTCTTATTATCCTTTTTATGTCTTTTTTTCCCTTTATTTCTCTGTTTTGCTCTTCCACTTTGTGTCTATAGCTTTCGTTCTCTTTCTATTTCTTTCTCATTCTGTCTACATTTTTCTGTTTATCTTTTTATGGATCGCCGCCGTCGCTTCGCAGCCATATCCTGGGCTAACTGTTGCCTTCTTCCTTTTTAGTGCACCAGCGGTGAATAGTGGGGTTTGCCCCATTGCTGTGGCACATACCCTTTCGTGATGACGATAGTTTTCTGGTGACCACGGACATTTCACGACCGGCTATAACAGCTGCGCTGTTGAAAACTGGGCCAGCTGCGTGCTATGCGAAGACTGAGGAAATAGCGCAGTTGGTGGCCTTCGCCTCATCTCTCTCTCTCTCTCGTCCTTACCCTCACTCCCCTTTCCAGCCCCTTGCTAAACTATACTAGTCATGGCTATGCTATGCTATACCATCTTCTGCTATGATATGCTATACCCTTTCTGTTTCTGTTTCTATCTCTTTTTCTTTCTCTTTTTCTCGTTATCTCGCCCATAGCAACGCAGTCATATGGTTACCATAAATGCTTCTTCTAATGGCGTGTCTGGATAGCCGAGTGGCTTCGACATCTGCATTGTGCAAGGCCTTTCGAGTTTGCCATATACTATGCAGGCCCAGGAACGTAGAAGGTCTCGCGGTTACTTTTGCGGATGTGTGTCGCGCTTTGTCGAAACGCAGAAATCGCAGATGGATACCAGAGTGGGTTTTCACAGTGGAATCATTGTTACACATGCCAAAGTTTTAACATGCAGTCAGCTAACAGCTGATGGTGTATCATTGTACTGTTCCCTGGTTGACAAATAGTGTGCGAACATTATTCTGTGTGAGGCAATAAAGAAAAAGAAAAAAAAGCCTGGATAGCAGAGTGGTTACGACGATTTCCATCGAATCGTGAGTACGCGGGTTCGAGTCCCGCCTCGCCAAGAAATTTTTTTGCGACAAGAATTTCTGTTTCTTTCTGTCCTTTTCTCTCTCTCTCTGTACTCGTTCTCTCACCCATCAAAATTATCGCATCCCACGCCAGACAAATCGGCGCACATGTTGGGGGAGCGAAGCAGATGAAGAGGACGGATAGCTCTGCTGTTAAAGATCAGAGAAGCCCCATTAGCCACGAGTTCAGTTTTAACAGCAGAGCTGTTAAAACTGAACTCATTTCAGTGAATATCAATGGAAGCTTCGCTTGTAACCAGTTCTCGCACATGCGTGGTAGTCTGCCGCATTTTTCCTTTTTTTTTTTTTTTTTTGGTAAATGGCTGACTCTAAGCACTGCAAGAGCTCTGCGCCCCTTCAGCGACCACAGACTTGCGACACGGATGTTTTGCGTACCTCGATAATTTGAAGCTTGTCCTGACTGCCCACAATCGCAGTCGAGAAAAATTAGCGGGAAATCATCTGCGTGACACGCGATACTTCATGGTGTTTCCACGGGATGTAGCTTTCGTAACGACCGCAGTCGTGGGCACCCTGGTTCACCCTCTTCACCCTCGCCATTGCACGTGAAACGAACGCTGGCACCTAAGTGTAATTAGAAATTAAACGATGATGAGGGAGGCGTATATGAACGATCGTCTAGATCGTTAAGCTGAGAATGTCTTACCGTTCTTACATAATTGACTCAGCTCATCGCCGGGCGCTGTCTTTAGAAAGATGGTCTACCAACGGGATGAAGCAAAGTGACCACTCTTAGATTTTTTTTTCGTTGATAAACAGCCGGTATTTTTGCTCTTCTTTTAGGAGTTGCAAAATGTTGTTCCGGATTAGGGCTCCGAGAGATTTTGTTCCCAGCAATCATAATTTGGTATGGGCGCTGCGCCATTCAAGCACTAGGCAGAACTAGCACATGTGAGTCTGAGGGCCATTATAATGTTGTAATGGATGTCGAGGCCAGTATTTATGTGTATTTATGTAATTAATGCGCTCAACCGAATGCGCTCTATCATACACGCGTACAGAAAATGCTTCGGGTTTGCTTGGACTCTCCGGCCAGTCAGTTGAGGTTGATCGGCTGGCTGGTTGGTTCTACAACTTAAATCAAGCTGAAGAATTAGCTAGCTCATAGCATATTTCATTTCTAGGTACTGTGACTGCTCCTACCTGATTTAAGCCAAATTCGCAAGTAGTACAGGGACCTGTGGTAAATTTGTGTGCGCTGTATATATCTAGCGTTCCACAATCACTTTATCGACACTTGACGTCAACATCTAGGGCTAACCTTGAATATTAGCCTATGGACCATGAGCCTACACATTGTAAGAAGACACGATTTTTAATACATGTGAAAAGACAGGCGTGATAGCTTAATTTCTGCAGGTCCATCTGTACTGGAATAATGAAATAAAATGATCTTTAGAATACGGACTTGAGTCGAGCAACGCTAATAAACTGCAGGTGGTTGAATAAAAAATATATCTCGAACTTTATTTCAAACTTTTCTCAGCAAGCTTCTTTGCCTTGAGCACACATTTTACAAGGCTTCGTATTCGTGTCAATAATCGACTCGCAACGGGCACTTGGCCCTGCGATATATTACCGCACATTGTTTGCAAGCAGCTCTCTTCCTTCATCAAAAGTGACGCAGAGTTCACTTGTGAAAAAAAAAAAAGAGATTAGCATTCAACGTACCATACAGTACCGAATATGTGTACATTCAATAGAACTTGTCTTCACGCTCAGGGTACATAAAGCCGTAAGGTTCCTACGCTCTGATCTGCATAGAGATTTACTCTATCCAGCTCGGTACTCCGTCCGTACTTTGCGACAACCTGAGCATGACTGAATCACCGCACTTGTTTAATGTTCTTTCCCACGTGCCTGTCTGGATACTGCGTATCTATGTTGATACGTTGCACACGCATCCGTGGCGGGACACCGAGCGGCAACATCAAAAACGCCGGCTCAACGGCGCCGAGCAAGACAGAGAGACCAATTGGAAAGCTATAAAGGTAGGCGAACGCTGCACCTTCGGGCGCGCACTTAGGTGCGCCCGTTCTGATACACTATAGCTCAAACGCGCATCGAACGTGCAAGAAGCTCAGCGCCTGTGAGCATCCGGCAGAGGGCGCCCGACGGGTTCGCAATTTCCGCAACTGCTCCGCTCCGCGGTTCTCCGCGACCACCTCGACAAAGTCGCCCTCAGCCGCGCACCGTTTATAATCGGCACTTGATGATCCCCAGAAGTCACCCCACTGCCTCTCGCGGCGACTTTCTTGTTTCGTACCGCAGCGTACTCGCTCGGTGCGTTCGCCCACGATTCTTCTTGGGTGCCTCCGGTGCGACGATTGGGTGCGCACGTGGAGTCGTTCCTTGGGATGTTTGTTTCGTTCCTCTTGGCGACACGTGTATACGAGATTGCTCGCGGTCACGGGCGGCCGAGAAGGAGACGCGAGCGAGACGTCTATTAGACGTCGACTTCGATCTCCCTGAACACCTGAAGGCAAACACGAAAAGCTTAGGCAGCGCTAAACTCGGGTGCTTGCTCACCTTGCTCGCGGTACACCGAGTCGATTTTGAACGGGAAGATGGCAGTCGGCCTATGCGACTTTCCGTGAGGCTTATTACGATGTCATATCCGATATGCAAGATGCGCGAGCTTCATAATGTATTTTTTTCTTTGTTTCCGCTCTTTTACACCGATCTCGAGGTTTTTCTCGACGGCGCGACGTGGTTATATAGGTGTGTCTCAATAACTGATATCATGAGTGGAATCATTGGTTCGCCGGCACATTGATTTCAGGCGTATCGTGCGCATTGAGGTTAAAAACCAAACAGGACGAAACGCAGACCAATTTGTGGCGTAGGGGCGACGCAGCCGTAGCCTTTTCAAATTAAAATTCTTATTTCAGACTTTATGCATTAGGTAGCATGTGAGGATTTGTTGGCCAGCCGCCACCTCGTGCGAAGATGACGTGCCCCGTGGCGCCCTCTGGCAAAAGGAGTGTTCCACACTCGCCGCCTGGGCTACAGGAGGCGCTGGGTAACACTCCCAAGTATTAGGCTCACATAAATACCCTACAAAAAACGGGGATGAGGACGCGCCCTCCGTCGTAGCTGGAATGGTAGAGCATCGGACGCGTTATTCGCAGGTTGTGCGTTCGGATCCAACATCACCACCACCACCACCACCATCATTATGTTAGTGTTTTTGCGAAAGAGCACAACTTGCCGGCAGCTTAGGCAGCTTTCGGTCTTAAAACAGCCATGTATTCGTTTATGAATGGTGTAACAAAGCGCAGTGCTGAGTTAAGCTTGTCAAAAAAAAAAAAGTATAACGCATATAGACGCTGGCATTCTTCGCTTGAACTCATTTCACGAAAGTTGTGTTTAAAGCCGGAACAGCGTGACTTGAAAGCATGTATAACACACGGCGCTGTTTTCTGTTCGTGCTTTTATAAATAATCATTTCACGTGGTTCGTTCACGCCGTGGTTACTGAATATCATATATTTGGTCATCGTTAGTTTTCCGGGAATGAAGCCTAAGATGATGTGTGCAGAGCTGTCAGACTACGGCCCCTGCGAAAATGGAGGAATTAACTTGTGCAGAGACAAAATATAACGCCTGTAAAAATCTGAGGACACACAGATCCACCCAGTCACCGTCGAGAAAGAAAAAAAAATAAGGAGAGAACTTGCATGGCACCGGAGTAAAACCAGTTACCAGTTGCGGAGTGCTTTTTTCGGCGTTACGCGAACCACCCCTGTACCATACCTGGTCTCAACGGGAGCGGACCACTCGCGTTCTGATAGTATGATTGGGGCAAGTTCGAATTGCCGGACGATTAAGTGCTCACCGCACGGCAGACTTTGCGTAATGTTTGTGCTCCTCAGGTTTATTAGCCGGGCTTGCTTAGGTCCTACATTGCAATATAGTACGTGCCGACAAGTATTTACGTAATGTAAAACACAGGCGTACATATTTGTCATATAGCCTGCGAGAGTAATGGTGTAAATCGGGGTTGTCTGTTTCCGGCAAGATTTATTTGCCGCCAGAGATAACCGGCAACGAAATTGCACACGTGCGCGCAGAAGGTGGCACACCTGTTTGTTGTGTTACGAATTGAGTTCTGGGAAAGCACTGCACCGAAGGACAGCTCTATCGCGCTTGCGCACTCTGCCGAGAGAGTGTTACGGTCGTTAATTATACGGTAGAACGGCAGTAGGAACGTCACGGACACGTACGCGCAATCGCACTTTGAGGATGTCGCTTGGAATGCGTGTGCTACTGTGCTGGACCCAATGAAGGAGTACGGATATCGATTGGGGGGGGGGGCGGGGGGGGGGGAAGGGGTGTAATGCCTACAAGACAAATGACCGAACCTGATTCCCACCGATTTGAGAGAGGAAAGAGGGCAAAGGAAAGAGTGCGTCTGGTATCCTTTCCTCAAGCGGAGTGGAGGCGAAAAAGAAAGAAGGAAAAGATAGATAGATAGATAGATAGATAGATAGATAGATAGATAGATAGATAGATAGATAGATAGATAGATAGAGATAGATAGATAGATAGATAGATAGATAGATAGATAGATAGATAGATAGATAGATAGATAGATAGATAGATAGATAGATAGGGAAGGACGGACGGACGGGCGGACGGACGGACGGAAAAACTGAATAATCTCGCTCGGGTGCGTTCCCAGAAGTTTAGAGGTGGACAACCTACACCAATACACGCATATGTTCTGCCAGTCAGAAGAGCTTTACCAAATGGAAGCCCGCCCATTGCACCCTACTCGTATATGTACGCTGTGATAGCGAACGGCGGAGGGTGCACGATAGAATATGGGACTTTCAACATCAAGAGCGTGTTCGTTCCGTCACAGTAACGGTGGCGTGAAACATTGCTTGCACTAGGAAGCCCAGAGTTCGTCGAAAAGCGTGATCCGAGGTAAAGGGCGCGAACACGACGACGGACGAGAAGATGACAGACACACACACAGGCGGCCTGTGTGTGTGTGTGTGTGTGTGTGTGTGTGTGTGTGTGTGTGTGTGTGTGTGTGTGTGTGTGTGTGTGTGTGCGTGTGCGTGCGTGCGTGCTCGCTTGCTTGCTTGCTTGCTTGCGTGCGTGTCTCTTCTCGTCCGTCGTCGTCTTCGCGCCTTTTAGCTTGGATCATGCAATACCAACACGCCCAGTTGTTCACGCTAACATCGTAGAAAAACGAACAGCTCTCCTTGGTACTTTTAAACGTAGAGTCGCTTCGTATCGCGGTCCCGGAGGTCATGATTTTAGAAAGAGAAATTTGTATCGCCTTCTTTGAATTTCAAAATTATACCGTAGTCACTAACTGCGGAATGCGTTATAATTAGGTCACGAGTTTTGCACGTTAACCCCCAGAAAAAATAATCAATTTCTCAGGCATCGATATAATTAAACTGTCCCCATTCAACGACACAGTTAGACGTATCGCCATTACCGTCTCGAAATCAGCGATTACGGACATCGTTAGCAGCCACACACTTCCATTGCTCGTGTTCATCCCATTGTTTCGAGTAGTTATGCTCGGCCTTGTTTTAACACTGTAACCATCATCCGGGCGTTTACAGCCGGGTCGGGTTCCGTTAGCGTGCCATTAAATTACAACCTATGGCGTCGAAAAATGCGAAACTAATGGAGTTTGCGTCACGTCATGCCGCGTCATTTGCGAGACTATTATTTCCCGGACCGACGTTTGTTCATCGATTAGTGAAAGAAATCGGGAATAAAAATTGACGACTTTTATTCGGGCGCTCCCCAGTTGCGTGATTCGGGGCTACTATTTCCGAGTCCTTTCCGTCTCTGTCCCGTCCCATTCCTTTCAAAAGGGATGACGTTTGGGCGTGTTCCTGATGCAAGACCATTCCTTTCGTTTAATTGTCTTCGATTCGGTCATTCGCCTCTTCCAGTCAACTTGCGCCTATGGCCCGTGGTCTATCTGACTGCGATCATCAGTGAACCGCTTTCAAAAATGGCGATAACCGTTATACCGACGTCACGCTTTTCCGTACTCCGAAAAGCGCAGTAGTAGAACTTCCAGTCGCCGTCAGATGTGTTGTCGCGTGATCTGGGCAGAAACGTCACGTATGGCGTTTCGTATGACGTTTCGAATTTATAGAGCAGCACGTCGCTGTACATCCTGATTATGGCACCACTGACGCTGGCAAAACAGTGATAACCGCGAGGTGGTATGGCGGAGGATACTGGTCCCCCCCTCCCCTCCCTCCAGTGACAAGGGTAAATCACTGACACTGGCAAAATGGCTATGCTTAAGCAACGACGCCAGACGAAACCTTTATCTTTCGTTCAAATTCTGGCATTGATATGACGTTATAGGGGCGTTTTTACTGAGTCACGTGACTTCCGGATGTGACTGCGACCATAGGTTTTACTGCTGCGCTCTTCACGCTATGTAAACACGTGTCGTCGTAACGCGTTCGCCGTGTCGTAGTCGATGTACGTTCGTCTTGTTATTGTTATCGCTGGATAATAACTAAAAACGCACAAGATGAGAGCAGAAAAGAGGCTTGAGACACACGAGCGCTGACTTACAACAATATTTCATTTCGAACAATATTTTATTTGAAAGTTTTTGTCATGTCGTACCAAAATGCCCAAACAGTCACGTTATTGTTATCGCCCTGCAACTCTACACTCTTAACCGCGTAACCTTTAGTAGAGGCATACATTTTTAAGATTCGTATCTGTCTAATTTAAAGGTTATGCATTACCTTTTAATATGGTAACTTCTACCATATAGGTCACGGTAGTTTTCTAAGTCACAGAGAAACCTTTAAAGCAAAAGGTACCTAGCAACTTCTAAAATTGTAACTTTTATTAGAGGTATAGCGTGTTTGTGTCCGTATAGGTATTTGAAAAACTTCTAAACTGAAAGGTTATACTGTAAACCTTCAAATGTAACTTTTATGACAAATACAGCAGACCACTCCATGGAATTAACCTTATATAACCTCTGCATGCCTCGTGCAAAACTCTTCCATTAGAGAAAGAACATCACACGGGACATGCAGAAGCTGTGGGTTCATATCCCTTCCATTCAGCAAACTGCATTTTCCTTTCATTCACCTGGAAAATAAAAGTGCCCTGAAAGAAAGACAGGCGTATCGGCTTACCATGCTTTTTTAGCTTAGTGTTACACAAACTTTCTAATCAATAAATGTTTATAAAGCCTGCGTGTGCATGGTAATTTCTGTGAGAAATATGTGAAATTGTTCGGCATACACAAAGCCGAACAGTTCATGCAGGAGCATAGGCTCTCAGACATTCGTCCGGATGCAAAGCAAATTAAACTAATTAGTCAGATAAATAAAAAGCATGAAGCAATTTATTTAAAATGCAAAAATATACAGTAATTCAGCTATACGTAACTGAAAAGTTTTTCTCGGAAAAATATTTATGAGAACTTCTGAACATCTGCCCAAATAATCTTTGGCAATAAAGTTTGACCAACCAATTGCATATATAGTTATCAGATGTTTTTTTCTTCAAAAGCGCCAAGAAACACTTCAATCGGTTTGAAATAAGCCCACGTGGGATAGGTTCTTGAGGTCTTAAAAGTTTTTGAACCATATTCAGGGTTTGCAAAAATGCAGATGGGTACATGAGGTTTTTCAGGTAGTAAATGAGAAAGCATATGACGACGGCACGCTCAATATTGAGTTCCTTCAGGTGAATTATTTCTTCTTTGCTGCCTCCATACACCCAAGCTTGGTCCTTGTATACGTATACATGTGGTGCAGCAATTTTTATTTCTGTCGGTAGAGCAGCCTGTAATTAGAATCATCAAAGACCCAAAAAAGAGTGTTATTATACTAAATGCAGCCATTTTCTAGACATTCAGCATTCGTCCACGTCTATTTTACGCACGTCATTTGACACATGAGCACTTATCAGCGTACTGCGTCTTTCACACTTTTCGAATACAGTTAGGCAGAGAAAAAAGAAAATCACTTACCTCAATGATCAGTGAATACTCAGACGAACCTTGCAAGTGCTTCGAGAGCTCTAAAAATGAAGTTTCCCTTCCTTCCTTCTCAGAGAAAACTTGTGCCGCCTTTTTTAGCCGTTGTTCCGCTTCATCCACAGTGAATCCGAAGCTCAGTTGGAGCTCAGCACAAAGCTATGCCAGAAGCAACAAAACAAGAAAAACACTTATTTTCCCTTCACGTGCCTTAAAAAAGTGAATTTGAAACAAGTGATTCGGCTAGACCTATGTTATATTAAACCTTGAGAGTAAGGAAAAATCAATGGAGCCTTGAATACAACGCCACAAGATTAATTTTCCTCTGTGAGTTTACAACTCTACTGTGTGCCACTGCTCAGAAACAGATGCTTTACGATGTTTTAAATTAACGCTGATATAAAGTATAAACTTACAGTTTCTTCCACCAAAAAATAATTTGGCAAGGGGTCTACATGGTGTTGGCAGCGGTCTTGGTATGTGGCTCTCAAGAGGCACAAAACCCTTTCGTAGTTGATTGTGGCCCTTTTTAAGCTGTTCGAAGCCAATAACTGGAATACACAAAAATACAAGTATGACAAAACAATTAAGGCTCCCATTGACATGGAAGGATAAAGAACATAAACGTCCTTTGGGAGTATTTTGTCTCGTATGAAAATTAAATAAAAATTGCAGCCTACCTGCAACTCTGCCAATGCCACCTCTTTTGTTAGTTCTGGCCTGGATTCCTCCAAGAGAGCAGTATTACTTCTTTTCTGTCGGTGCCGCTGCATTTTTCTTTGCAGAGAATGCCTCCGTATGAAGACACTCTGCGAAAAACAGTAGAAAGGAATGAGCATGAAAACATAAAAATATGGTGGAGCCTATTCAGGATAGAGTAATCTGCACACAGGGAAATAAAGAGAGAGAGATGTTTATTGTGGCAGAAAAGCTGAGAGGTCGGCCTGAATCCATTTTCTGGCCTGCTACTCAGCGTTAGGAAAGGGGAAGGGGCGATAAAGAAAGGAGAGAGAAGGTGATGATGATGAAAAGGAGGGTGGTGATGAAGCAAAACGTTCACAAACAATTCACAGTCTCTTGTCGAGTTCAGTCTCTCGCAAAAACTTTATTAGCGCTTTCAGAACATCGCTCTGATGACGAGGTGGTGGTCCCAACAGAACTTTTTTCAGAAACTTGTTGCTCCGTAGATTTCAACAAGGTGGTGGCCATCGAATTTCTTTGCGCGATATATCGCGGGCAGACGCACAAGATATGTTTCGTAGTCTCAGGAGTGCCGCAGGTCTCGCAATTCGGACTGTCTGCACGGCCGATGAGGTGTAGGTAACGACGAGTGAACGCCACACCTATTCGTAATCGGTGCAGTAAGCTTGTACAGCACCTTTTCATGGTTGGCGGTATTCTAAAATGCATATCTGGGTCGAGATCATGAAGACGGCGGTGACGGTGACTTGGCAGTGACCAATATGCTGCAGTAGTTTCTCGGAGGAGTGTATATACAACGGTGTTAGTATCCGGCCGTGAAAATGGTATGGACAAGAATGTGGCGCACTACTGTAGAAGGCGATGGTTCTTGTCATGCGCAAAAAAATTTTTTTTAGTTATGTAGCGAAACAAAAGAAAAACATGCATCCTATATTACCTACCATCAATACGTTTATTTTTTTATTTTTTGCATAACGATGAGCTACTTGATCATCTAGAGCATAGGGGGGGGCAGGCGAGAAATGGCCCCAGAATTCTCGCCTGCCCCCCCTATGCCCCCCCCCCCCCCCCCAAGAGCAAACATAGTGAAAAGAGAATGCAAGGAAGGAAGGAAGGAATACAAAAGGGAGAAGGCAGGGAGGTTAACCAGATAGCAGTCCGGTTGGCTACCCTACACTGGGGGAAAAGGGAAAGGGGAGTAGAAAGATGAGAGAGACAGAGAGAAAGAAGCACAAGAAGAAAAAAAAAAGAGAAAATGATCAACAAATACGCTGACACTTCTGTGGCGTGGGCACTGTACAATAATCACAGACGTTCACAGAGGCCCGTGGTCCTTAAGAAACTCAACAGCGCTTTAACTGCCTTGTTGGCCGACGAATGATGGGGACGGTGCTCCAGCAGCATCTGCACGGAGAGCGGCCGATCGTCCAGTCGTCGCATCACATCACAGAGCGTTCGTCTTTCAGAGGCAAATCGGGGGCAGCGGCATAATAGATGATCAATGTCTTCCTTGGTGCCGCAGACCTCGCATGTCGAACTGTCGGTCACTCCAATTAATGCCGTGTATGCTTTCGTATAGGCCACCCCCAACCAAAGCCGACAAAGAAGTGAGGCTTCACGCCGACGAAGCCCGGCTGGAGGTCGGAGTTCCAGCGTTGGATTGATTTGGTGTAGCCGAGTGTGTCTTATGCTTGGCGTGTTCCACTCCGCCAAGCATAGTGTACGAGCCAGGCGACGAAGCTGCTTAGCAGCGTCTGTCCTAGAAAGAGGAATTGGAACGGTAGTCTCTTGCTCATGCGATGTACGAGCCGCGTTGTCTGCAGAAACATTGCCACTGATCCCGCAATGACCAGGTAGCCACTGAAAGTCAATCTCATGGCCTTTTTCTTTGACGCGGTGATGTATCCTGAGAATTTCGTATGTAAGTTGTTCGTGGCATCCGCGTCGGAGAGCTGACCGCACACACTGTAACGCCGGTTTTGAGTCGCAGAAAACAGCCCATTTGCACGGTCTCTCAGAATCGATGTACTCTAGGGCACAACGCAGAGCCGCAAGTTCTGCCGCCGTAGATGTTGTTACGTGAGATAGTTTGAGCCGTAGTGTTACTTCTCGTGCTGGTATCACCACCGCACCACCAGAACTGGACACAGTGGTCGACCCGTCGGTGTAGATGTGCACGTGGTTGTTGTAGGCTTCGTGCAAGAAAAATAGGCTCAGTTGCTTTAATGCTGGGGCAGGTAACGCAGATTTCTTCTGCAGTCCTGGAATTTCGAGACGTACTTGTGGAAGGTACAAGCACCACGGAGGAAAGTCCGGCTTCTCCGCAGGCGCATACCCTGTTGTAAACGATGCGCGATGGGCATAGACAGTTTTACTAAATGGCGTACGGGGCCTTTCAGCCGCGAGGCTTGCCAGGTGGTGGGAGGGGTTCCTGGCATATTGCAAGAGTTACCCGTCTTCCTGCCCCCCCTGGCGCGGGTGCCCCCCCCCCCCCCCCCAGTGAAAAAATCCTGGCGCCGCCCCTGGTCCTGACACATAACTTTGCAGGCTAGATAACTTCTGGGATAGATATTTATGGACACATGCATCATCTACAAAATATCGACGGTGAATATAGGCTAGAACATGAATAAACTGAATTGTGATGTGCATGTCGCGCAACTGCACGAGAAACGCCAGACTTCACAACATCAACGCCACCTCGGTCTAATGGTAAACAACCAACGGCCACCTGATTCCCGAGTTCGTGTTAGCTGTCATCATCCTAGCGAGCGCTCTTTTCTAGCACACCTCTGCAACGGAAAGAGGGGGCACCTCCTTAATGGACTTGCACGGGTGTACAAATGCTGACGTCCTTGCCCCGGCAATGCAAATGTAAGGGAGGGGGGTGAAGCATATATATTTACAACATACCAGAGGGGATTATAGCAGCACTCTGGGAGCCTTGGTTGAAAAGAGTTTTCAATGCGGTGCTCATGTGAACGCGGTTTTGAGAGCTGACGTAACCAGCTATGTTTACACGAAAAGCACTTTGGGTCCCGCCTCACTCAATGCTCTTTTAAACCGAAACTTCACTGGGCACTATAACAGTCTTCCAATTATTAACCATCCCACGCTCAAGTAAACGAGCTTTCCGGCCGTGATAAATGGGCCGTTAGCAACAGAAAACACAAGGTGCAAAATTCTTTTTTTTTTTTCAGTGCCTTTTTAATAATAAATACGCAGGGATTCACTGCTCACGCCAACCAGTATATGAGCCTGGAGGACTGTACAAACGGAGCACACGGTCAATCAAATCACACCGAGGTTGAACACGGCTCCGCAAACGCGGACGAGCCCGTTTTAATTCGTGAAAAGGACACGAAGCACCTCATCGATATCCCTCTTCTCGCACCACTCAGCATTGATTCGTGAGCAGATTAGACGCAATGATACTCCGCAGGTGCGTAGCCACGCGTAGCCGTGTTCCCGAGGCGAGGTACGCACAAAAACCACAGCGCAGATTAAGAGCCGACGACTGGCCTCATGCCCATATGCTGCCTGGCATACGTGTGCTCATATAACACCGGCAACAAGCAGCTCACACATGCACGCAGATTCTCCTACCATATATATGCTTCGGTGGACCGCATCGGAAGCGATTATTTCGCTTTGCAGCCATAGACTCGGTTGTTAGATGAAGGAACACACTGGTAAATGCTTATCCACTCATTTCAGCATCGTTCTCCGACTGCGCTCGCGGTAACATGAGAAGAACAAGGTGGTCGCGGAGAGCGCGAGGGCCCACACAAGTGTGCCACCGAGAGAACACATGTAGAGCCGCCTTTTCATTCGCGTGGGCCTGAGTGAGGTTTGAAGAAGTCCTGGGGCGGACAGCGCTTTTAGCACAAACACTACACCGCAAAACGCCACGTCAGCCAGAACATGGTACGTAACACTCCTTACCTAACAACGTTGCGAAAAGATGCTAAACTCACACGTGCAGGCAAAGCAAGTATTACGTGCTCTCGTGATAAGTCCGTCAATTGCAAGTGAGCACTAATTTTAACAAAATAATGCCACAAAATTTATATCTTAATACTAGATTACCTAATTCTTGTATACGAGAGGCAACAACATTTGTCAGGGCACACAAAAGGGAAAACGCACAACGGCTACAAAACAAAACTTTGCTTACCGAGATCAGCAATCCTGTTGTGGGCGCTGGGACTGTCGTCACAATAGTCGCATCGAATGCGATCCTCGGCGTCGTCGACGGCGCACACCACCACACCGGCCACGTAACACGCCGCAAATGTCTTTGTGCTTGACGGGCATTTCAAAATCATACGATCATACCGAGCACGCCGCCACACGTGTACAACGAGCGCGTCACGTTCAGGTAGTGGGATGAGACTATGGTGTAACACAGTTGCTGTATATGGGCTCCCTGAGAGACTCATGGTGCCATGAGAGGGCGCTGAGCGTAAGAGAAGTGCGGTAATCGCGGAGCAGACAGCTTCGTGAACAGCCTCTGTAGCAGTTATTTCCGTGAGACTTCATATCGCGCAATTTCGCTGTGTTTGTAGAAGGCAAAATTAGTAAATTGCTTGTTTCAGCCACCATAAGCTGAATTTAGAGCATAACAGCGTTCCAGTTAGCGCTTTATGTGCGTAGTTTCCTGCAGCTCTGGCTGTTGGTCGCTAACGTGTGCTTCTGTTCGGCGTGCGTGTGCCTATATATATATATATATATATATCGAGAGAGAGAGAGAGAGAGAGGCTTGTCAATGGTCTGCCACCGGATTTGCGAACAAGAATACAGCTATTCGCCCGAGGGACCATTGTTATTGACGCGCGTTAGAAATAACGCCTCGTCTCCCTGGACCCGTCGTGCTTTCGCAGTTCCCTTCGGCAAACATTGCTCCAAAACACGACCGCCGAGTAGCGGGATTAAGCAGAAAACGACGCAGGAGACGAGGTACAGAAGCAGGTACCATACTTTTTTCTCCTTACCGCGAACGTTGTGGTAGAGCACCTCAGAATGTCACGGCCCTCTAAGTATTTCATCGCTCGAACAACCACCTCGCCCACATTGCCGCGCCGTGGAAGGCGCACTTGCCAGTATTCTAGCGCATGCAAGCACCAAGCCGTTTCAGGGCTGCTTGCGCGCGATTGGAGCAATAGAATTTCCTTTCCCGATCGCCCTTGCCGAATCTGTAACCCTTGCCCCTTGCCCGTATACGCCTAAACGTATACGGCGAAGACTCTGTCAGCTCTAAAGGTCACCGTTAAAGGTATACACGAGCCATATACCTTTAAATTTAGATTGTAACCTCTGTGAATCAGCATGTAAACCTTTAAAACTTGGGAAGAGAAAAAAACACAAAAACGTCGACCCATGTAACCTATAGGATAAAGGATAAATTTTGGTAAAGGTATACATAGAGGATACGCGGTTAAGAGTGTAGTTCACCTGTATTTATCTCCTTTTATTTTCCTCCCAAGTGCATTGTACCAAAGGGGCTCGGTCCTAGTCAATCACTGTACCTTTGTGTTATTTTTATCCCTATCTCTCGTTCATATTGAGCCATATTTCTCAGTCGTAAACAACGACTATACGTCAAAGATTCTTTCAACCTCATAGGTTATCGAACAAATCTCTATCCCCTGGGAGTACAAGTAAATAAGATACATACGACGCTCTTCCTCCCACCTGTCTATCGGGAGCACCTATTTTAGTATTACCGCGGCTCACTTTGCAAGCGTGCACGTCTATCTTAATCCCTGGCTTACACGGAAAAGCATTGAGCCGAGCCGCAACGCGGGCACTCGAATGGAAACGCCCACGCTCGCTCACATCGCGGCAGGTAATACGAATTTATAAACAGTTTTCATATCGCGTGAAAGGTACGAAGGCCAAAGGTCGTTGAAAAAAATCTTCAGTGTCAGTAACCACGAGAAATTGTATCTCTCTGCGGCTAAGAGACGTAGAAGACGTGGTAATGTCAAAGGTCAGGTCACTGGCCGATTCGAAGGTCGAGATCTTTCAAAAGTCCGTTGTGCGGTCTTGTTTATCGGCTTGGGGGTTTATTTTGTTCGCACTGGAGGATTTACTGGCTGACGTTTTCTTTATGGTGTAGTATTCTTTAATTATCATGTTGAGGCTACGTGGAATTGTTAGCAACGAGATGCGTTGCTAAATTAAGGAGCGTACACGGCGCACATAGGGGAGAGAGATCGAGAGAGGGACATTGCTTCTATCGTATATTTATAGCAATCTGTCTATAGAATGCATAATTGTACGTGTGTTTGCCATCGTTCATCTGTTAAATTCTGAAGTAAGAAAATGACGTCTCCGTTTGTGTCGCTTGAAAAAATCTGACCAATTCAAAAGCGATCACGCGGACTGCACTTTATATCGAGCTGTAGCTTAAAGGGACACTAAAGGGAAACAATAAAATAGCTTAGACTCCGAAATTATAATCTGAAAACTCTAGTGCCTTTAATTTCACCGCTATATAGGTTTATTAATAGATGACAAAATCAATTTTATGTGTGTCACTTCTAAATTTCCCTCCGAAATCTGCGATGGTGACGTCACGAATTTCAAAGTTTTTTTTTCTCGTCTTGTGGCCACATTAACTCAATGAAGTTTTATGAAACTTGGTAATTTAGATTTCTGACTCCCCCAGATGACAATGTACTTCATTTTTTACCGATTGGAAGGTACGTAAGCACTAATTAGAGTGTACTAGAACAGGGGATTGCCGCCGCGCTGCAAATAATCACGCTCACTGTCAAATTTCTTCTGTTTTATTTCCATTTCGAGATACTTTTTTTGTAGCAATACGTACCAACTGAAACTAGTTTTAAGAAACATAGATAAACAATACAACTATAACAAGTCACACTAAAAAAAAATAAAAACTCAACATCTACAGCTGCGATTTGAACCCGGGCCTTTCGAGTGGGAAGTGGGCATTCTACCTCTGCACCACTTTGGTGGAGCCGCGCGCAACTCTTAAAACGATGACAGACTACCGATCGCAGCGCCCCAAGCGGCTTGACCCTGTTTGGGCTTCACTTTCTGTACACTGGTGCTGCGGCCGCTCCGAACACTCCCCTGTTCTAGTACACTGTACCCTAATGGATGCCGTCAACATCTATGACGTCACGGTGATTGTTGCGGGAACTTCAAGGTGGCATCGCCACCCGCGTTTTCTATTGGCGCGTTTTTTTGCTTAGCATCTCGCAGCAAGCATGGTGTTTTTAGTACCGTCAAAGAGTGATTTACTAATACAAGAAAAATCGTTTTTCTCTTTAGGGTCCCCTTTAACAAAAAAGCTTATATTGAATATTTCTTGCTTTTTTGGGGGGTTGATGGAGAGAAAGAGCGAGAGAAATAACTTTTATATTGGTTGACAGCAGATTAGTGGGAGGGGGGGGGGGTAACCCCTCCTAGGCGGTGGCCAGGAGCCCTTGGGCTCTTGGCATCTTCGGCCTGCTAGACAGCCGCGAGTTGGTCCTCAGCGGCCGTGCTGAGCAGCACGGTCTCCCACTGCCTCCCATTCTGAAATGTCCGGCCCTGTCGGGGCGCCTGTGGGCAGGAGCATTAAAGAAATTGTGTGGCACTCGCCACAAGTACAACCATTGGATTGAATTTCTCTAAAAAGTGGACGTTATTTCTGCAAGCAATCAAATTGCATAGCCGACTATGCTAATAGCCAAAACTGCGATGATACTGCTTTCAAACCGATTCTTCACGGCATCCAGCCTTATTCGCTGCTGAGTTCGGGAGGCATAACCATGTCGAATGTATTCTAAAAATGGCACCAGTTTCAAGACGTACTTTCTCACATAGAGCGACAGAGTACGTTAATGTTTTAGTTGCTTTCACCAATTGGCGAATAAAAAATGAATTTTTGTTATGAAAACTAAGTGGAACGTCATCATCATATTTATACCAAGGTTCAAGAGGGCTTTCTAAAAACAGGTACCATTTTAAAAATTCACTCCAGGCATTTAGGCCGATTTCACAAAAAATTTGCGTATGCACTTTTTACCACCAGCAAGACGTATTTTCTGGTCACGTGTGCACCACAACGATTAAACGGACACTAAAGAGAAGAACGGTTTTTCAACTATTAGTAAATTACTTCTTCAGAATTTCAAAATCACCACATTTGTCGGGAGAATACGCTCGGTAAGCAGGAAAAAAACGCAAAAAAAAGAAAAAAGGGTGGCGACGCCATTTTCGAATTCCCGCACCAAACGCCGTGACGTGAAAGAGTTTGACGATGTCTACTCGGGCGTACGTGGTCCCTAATCGGTAAAAATGAAGTACATAGACCTCTGAGGGGGTCATGGATTTAACACACCGAACTTCAGGAAATTTCGTTGAGCCAACGTCGCCAAAAAACACTTAGAAATCCATGACGTCACGCGGGGAGATTTAGGCGCGTAACTTAGAAATTTGAAGCTTGACCTCGGTTTTCTCCTGTATTGATAAACTTATGATGGTGAAATTAAGGACATTAGAGTACTCAGAGTACACTTTCTGAATACAAACCGACTGATTGTTTCAGTTTAGTGTCCCTTTAATTCTCTTTTACGAAGACTTACAGCGTAATATATAGAGTTTTTGTACACTTGGCCCTGTTATGACGTCCGGCTATCGCCAGAGCGTCCGTCCCATCAAAATCGGAGACCACACACACAGACGCCGCTGACAACTCGCTCGATTTCACGCGTGCCATTATTGATCATGACGAATTGGCGCTGCTTTTCACACGGCGCTCATAGCTGTATATACGAGTCGGGGGGGCGGGATAGCGGTGAATGATCGTACCCAGATTAGTGGCGCAACGCAAGATGTTTTTTTTTCGTTATTATTTTGCCTCTCTCTTTTTATATCGTTCCGCGTTTTCTTTCACGTGAGAAGATCGCACTGATCGCCTTGGAGATTAGCGAAATCGCTCGCTTGTTAACCTCGTCGACGACTTTGCTGTGGACGGCAGATCCTTCATTCCTGACAAGGAGGGCGTTATATGTAACAGAGCGAGGTACATCTTTCGCCTTTTGCTTGCTTTTTTTCCACCCGTGGGTGGTTTGTGGGCGCCATTATACTGCGCACTTCGTAAAATTACGAACTAGCTGTATGCAAATTAGTTCGGTGATAATTACACGGTTAAAGGATTGATAAACTAGCTAACCTGCAAACTATCACGCTTCCGGGCTCGAATTGTTTTCTTCGTGTTGGTAAATAGTACACGATCTTATATTTTATTTGTAGATGTCACGGCCATCTTGGGGTTTTAAACGAATTATTTGTCAGATTTGTATGCCGTTACGCCGGATTACCAAGGTAAAAAAAAAAAACACACCTTAATGCTTCTGTACAGCCGTTTCCTTGCATATGAGCCTATTCAGTACCATTCATTGGTTGTCGCATAATGGAAAACAGCAATGTTATCAACCGAAGATGGCGGCATACTCACGAATTCGTAAAACAGCCTATACATCGCAATGCACTGGTATCCACTGTACCTATCTTGAGACTATTTGGGTTCAGGTTGCAAAAAGAACTAGGTAAAGCCTGAAGGCTTGGTTTATGTTTAGCAACAACCAAATAAACCTAAGAGCCCATGTCTTCATGGTCCTAATATCTTCCGCGGATCTTGGTCTCACTGTCTAAAGACCTAGCGTAAACGCGAAAGGACACACCAGCCAAAAAGAACATAAAGTTTAATTTGTGTTCTTTTTGGCTGTACGTTTGTCTAAAGACCTCCTTTCAACCAACGTTAAGTTTCATCAGACTGATGATGCTCCTTTCGCCTAAACTACAGCAATAACGTCTAGGTTTATCTTTGATCGTATGATAATATCTTTTACGCGCGGGGTAGTTGTCACTTCTTGCTTCTGAATTTTTTGCGCGCAGTTACACTAAATAAGCAGCGCAGGTTGTTACTAACTAGAACAACAATTTTAGTGCCCGTTAGGTGATAATTTATGCTTCCTCAAACAGTTTATTTGGGGCTTTCGTGCTCACTCTGCATTACCGCTGTAAGAAGTTACGACAAACTCGGCACTTGCCTGAACTAGGTACAATCACCTACCTCTTCTCTGCCGAAAAGCAACGCAAGTGAGAGTTTCCGGCTGTCTACGATCTTGCGTTTAAGCAGGGAGCACCGAACGGCGTGGCGATTCGGACAGGAACGCTTTCACGGTTTCTCGTGCTACGCAGAGAGTAAATACGTAGCTTTCAGAATAGGAATTGTCTAACCCCTTCGTACGACAACCTCCAATTACCGATGCGTGCCCAGAGCCCCCCAAAAAACGATCCACACAAAATACATTTGCGTGAGGGAAATAAGCGAAAGGAAACCCTTTGCACCTACCGACACGGCATCACCCTGCAATCGGCGTCGCTCCTGCGACCCCCGTCTGCTGTCGAGTGTAACTGCGGGGTAATTTCTGGCATCGCGAAGCTTCTTCGTGACCGAAACTGGCGTTACAGCTTCGAGGACTGCAGATAACTCGAATAGGTTTCCTAGAGATGAGGAATAAGCCTGTGGTCTGTGTCCCGCGCCGTTTTACCCCGTGCCTGTTTGAGTTTCATTAGGGGGTGGCGTTTAAACAATCTGTCTCCGAATAAAACGGGAGATTTCAGCACCTCGCGACGAGGGTATAAAGGGGGGAGCGTGCTTTTCGCGGTGGGACCACCGGGCGATGTATTCTCGGCTTTGGAGCCGAAAAGCAAGTAAGAGTAATGTGCCACCCACGGCGCCCGTCATCATTCTGGTTTTCCGCTCCCCACCTTTGAAACTTGGAATAGCGCTGCTTGCGAGGCTTTGCGGGTTTTCTGGCAGCCCGTTTAATCTCGTTTTGCCGCGACGAATGCTCCTAGCTGAGTGCGGGGGAAAATAACGCGTTATCGAGCGCGCAGATAAACAGAGACACTGGTTTTAACAGGAAGCGATAAGAAAAGTTGATCTGGAGACTTGGTAGGTGATCAACACTGCCAGATCTATCCGATAGGCCACTCTCTCAAGGGGGCCTAGAGCGATCATTTAAACACGCCAGTCCATGTCCCTCCCTCTCTGGACCGGAAGCAAAGCGATTAAAATTGCGGTTTATTTGTTCCGCATCTGAACAACAACAACAACAACAACAACAACAACAACAACAACAACAACAACAACAACAACAACAACAACAACAACAACAACAACAACAACAACAACAACAACAACAACAACAACAACAACAACAACAAAAAATGGTTTGTTTATGTGTTCTATTCGAGAAACTAGCTTCCTTTCTCCGCATTGATAGTTCTTAACATCCTGTGCGCTTTTAATGGCGACGAAAAGGCAGCTAACGATATGCGATATAAATGTGGAGAGCTTGATATTCCCATTGAGAGAGGCACCGTGCAATGTTTGTGCCCGTACAGATTAATGTACCGTTATGTTAAGAAATAACGTATAGTGGGAGGGCAGTCTGCATTCCAGCACGACGCTTTCTGCGACGAAATAAGGAGTGGTAATGCTTGGAACTGTTTCCCTGTCATCAGTGGCTAAGGTGCTCGGCTGCTGAACCGAAGGTCGCAGGGTTCGATCCCGGCCGCGGCGGTCGCATTTCGCTGGAGGCGAAATGGTAAAGGCCCGTGTGCTGTGCGATGTCAATGCACGTTAAAAAACAACAGATGGTCGAAATTTCCGGAGCCCTCCACTACGGCGTCTCTTATAATCATATCGTGGTTTTGAGACGTAAAACCCCAGATATTATTATTATCCTAGGGCCCCTAACCACCCTGCGTTCAAAGACCAGAGAGTGGTTTGTTTCTCACCTTCGCTACCCTTCCTAGAGGCGATATCTCCTCCTCGCTACTTATTTCTTAAAAGCACGTGTACAATGTCCGCACTATAAGCGTTGAACCTATCAGAATTTCGCGCTTGTC
Organism: Rhipicephalus appendiculatus; assembly: GCA_030522465.1. NCBI lineage: Eukaryota > Metazoa > Arthropoda > Arachnida > Ixodida > Ixodidae > Rhipicephalus > Rhipicephalus appendiculatus. The sequence goes on along the minus strand of JALIZH010033007.1, from coordinate 11,202,946 downwards.
GGCTACATGCTGTTATCTCCGCTTGCGCAGTCCGAAACAATCATCATCATCATCATAATAATCATCATCATCATCAGCAGCAGCAGCAGCCTGACTACGCCCACTGCAGGACAAAGGCCACCGCAGGGCAAAGGTGCTGTGCTTTCTGCTGCCACAATCAAAATGAAGTCAAATCAGTTGATTGCGCTCGATAGTCATGCGCGTCAAGGAAGAACGGGGTGCAGCTGCATGGCAAAGCAGTGTAGGAGACAATTCATAACTGATATTTCGCGTATATGGACCAATCGAGAGTATGTACCGCAACGACGCCACGTTAATCACCGTTCTTGTGTCACGAAGTGCAGCAGAAAGACGAAATACACCAGGAGATGATAACGCGCTCTTTTTTGTATTTTCAGAGGCTGGTGAGGGGCCCTTTAAAGTACGTACTCTCCTGCCACAAAAATACGCCATTAAAGTCAGAAACAGCGTTTTTTACTGAACCATTTATCAAATTGAATGCGTGCAACATCGGGAAACCAGTACCAAGCAGAGCGTTCGCTTTACTTAATGAACAAGCTGATCCACGCATGCATGCGCCTTTTATTGAGGCCTTCTGAAAGAAAGAGAAACGTGGAAGCGGCCCATGAAGAAATCTTCATAGTCAGCGCGCAGAAGATTTTTCTCGCTTTTGTCTCAGCACAAATTGTTTCCTGCTGCAATATTGGACGGCTCCATAGCACTCATATACAATAACAGCACTTCTTTTTTTCTGAATTCACTCACTTTAGCCTGCTTCATACGTGTTCTCAAGAACCACAAGTCATATTTCTGAATGCGCCAGCTCTCAAAAGCGCTCGGCAGATGAACAGCTGCATTTAAGTGCCGATGGTTCCCTCGATTTTGCAGCAGGCTACTTCACGTTGCCCGCAGATCACTCCCATTTGCGCTATCAAACGCCAGTGGCATTTTACCAGCGATAAAGATCAGGCACGATTAAGCAAGCGGTTAAGACGGCTAGTTGGTATGGCATTCCAATGCAGTTGGGCTGAGCGAAAGGCACGAAGGACAGGAGATACTTGTCCTGTTCTCTCTGCGAAGCCGATAATTGACGAATGATTGTCACTCAGGAAGTTCGTTGGCGATAAGAGAAGGGACGTTCGTTCTTACCGTTGGCCTTGCGCAGCTCTCGGTGCACAATTCCACGTGCGCCCACGTAATCTCTGCTCGTTTCTTTCACGCGTCTCCCATCTTTCACGTGTCTCTCATCGTAGCCAACCAGATGAGTTTCCGGTTAACATCCATATATATATATATATATATATATATATATATATATATATATATATATATATATATATATATATATATATATATATATATATATATATATATATATATATATATATATATATATATATATATATATATATATATATATATATATATATATATATATATCATGTGCTCTTCTCTGTTTAACCGCGGCTCGTGCAACAGTCACAAAACCATAGAACATCTGCTGTGTTTCTGTGATCGCTTTGTGACGGAACGCAACATTCTTCGCACTGCGTTGACACCTGGCAGTCCAGCAAAGCGACGCGGGCACTGGTACTTTTTTTAAAGATCGACCGGGCTTAGCGATCGCTTGTATATAGGAGTGCAATGAAAGGACAGCACTTCCTGATAGCATCTTATTCCCTCCTCTTTATTTTAATCAATTTCACGCAGTGTGGCGTAGCAGACCTGACGCCCGTCTGGTTGACTTCCCTGGCTTTCCTTTCTTCTTCCTTCTCCTCCCCCTGTCTACTGGATTCATTAGCTCGCGTCTAACATAAAAACGAGGCCCTGATTTCTTCCCCTTTCTTCGTGCTTTCCAAACTTGTACACCACCGTAGTGGTTATGGTTAGGAAAAGCAAACGTGGCGCTGCGAATCAGCAGCCCCATAAGGGAGAGACTGAACGCCACCGCGCTAAGGTGCTCTCTTGAATGAAAGTCGACTCTCTCACCCGCGCGTGCACTATAATCCCACGCACACGTGCTGGCGCTGTCGGGAGAGTAGAACCACGTGCGCGCATGCAAGACAGGACGCCGCCGCCTCGCGCTTGCGCAGTCACACACCGGCTCCGAGGAGCGGGAGCACCGGATCATCTCACCCCAAGTCAGTCGCGCGGTGGCATCGGAGGAGACGCGTGGCTGCCGGTTCTGCTCTCCCGTCCAAGACGGCGGGGTGACTCGAGAGGAGACATCGAGGGGGGGCGGACCTCGCCGCCGAGTCCCGTTTCGCGAGCTGTCGTACGAGTAGTAGTGGTGGTGCGTCACCCGACTACGAAAGCGTTTGCGCATCGTTGGAGCTCCCGAATCTTCGCGTCTCTCGTTGTTTAGCAGCGTGACACGCGATTGTCGGTGACTGCGATTGCTGACTGTTATCGGCGCTGCGCGACGAGGGTCGTCGGCCGAACCTGAAGTTCGTGAGAGGTGTGTGAACTTATGGAAACCTGTAGTTGGGCTTTAGTTGATAGTTCATCTCGGTAAAGTTGAACATAATGTGCAGGTGGATGACGCAGTGCTAAAATGGCTAGGCTTTTCCAGTTTTGTGCCTATTTGCTACAGTTCTCGTGTTTGTGTGTTATGTCTACGAAATTCTAAATGACGAACAAGTCAACCTGTCTACTTCTGGGAAGTTGCCTTCGGAGCACGACAAAAGAACGGACCTGTCCTCACGAGTGTGCAAAAAAGGGACATCCACTTTCGGGTTTCCACTTGCGTGCGTGAGTGCGCGCGTAGTACTTGTGAGTGTGTTCCACTGGTGTTCTGAAGGCAACTTAGCAAGTGCGTGGATCATCGTTTCTATCGTGCTTGTTCGTTGAGGCTATGGGCTCGAGATTTTGGTACGACTGGAAGCCGCTTGGGCATTACGTTGTCATGGTTTCGTAATTTTGGATGTATTGCCGAGGCTCGTGGTTTGAGAAGCTAAGCTTGCGCGTATGCATTAACAGCTGATTTTACAGATCGAGTTGCACCTACAAGTGTTGATTGTTGTTCTATAAAGCATTCCCTAAAAATACACTGCCGCATCACTACAGCTTAATTCCGGTGATCTAAACGACGTGTGCAGATATTAGGCATTTCACTGGGAAGTCATAATGACGACGAAATGGGCGGTGAGATTTTCTTACGTCTCTCGCGAAAATGTACATTGCATGTGAAAAGAATTCAACCAAATAAACTCGAGCTTTTCTTAATATCTGGGAAACATTGAAGTAAATCTATGAAATCTTAGTTTATTAACAACTTGTTAATGTGCGTTTCTTCCTCCGTGGTAACTTACTTTAAGCATGCGACAGCTTTAGAGTTTCTTTTTGATTACTTGTCAAGCATTCCTGAGCAAAAAAGAAGGCTGACAATCCAGGAAACTTTGTTTCAGAATCGACGGGGCTGCACCTAACTGCGGTGCTAATGTGCTACTTCACCACATTAACGAATCTCTTTCACTCTCGTAAATTTAAACTGGTTGCATGAATTCAATTAATTTGGTGGTCTCGAGAACATGGCACTAATATAAAGGCTTCCTGCGGCCTTCGTTACCAGCACGAAATACGGCACTTATTCGCAGCATTCTTGAATGCAGTGCGAAAAATACGGCAGTGCGAAAAATGTTGATATCTAGGTGGCTTCTCTCGTACACAAACTGCTGTGACGAAATGTCAAGGCTGACTCTTGCGCAATAATTTTTTGCAGCGTACGTGTTGACGAACTGGCGGCGTTAATGACCATTGCGAAGCAAAGTTGGTCCCGTGCCTGCTGTTAGCCCCACAAGCGCAATCAAGTTATTATATCGTCCTTCAATGGAACCTACGGGGCGACAACATCAATCCGACGCAACACGCGTCAGCACGTGCAAATCCGTGCAGAGACAGGCAACACCTATCCCACTGCCCAATCCGCATTTACCAGAAAGCGACGTGGTCACGTGTGCACCCCGATGCTCAGCATGCGCGTCGCGTTGTAGTAAAAGGTCTCCAAAAACCACAAGATGCCTCCGGCCGTTGAACCTTTTCGCGGAGTCCGTGCTGTAATCTCCAAAAGCCTCGTCGGTTCGAGGTCAAACCGGTGAAGCGTAAAGTGATCGGACAGTCATGGCGACGGAGACGGGATCTTCGACTCCCGTCGCTTCTTCGTCGGGTCTGAGCGCAGCGACAACGCCGACCGTGTTGGCACCGTCGGACGAAATTCAGGAAGACGCCGGAGAAGAAGTCGCGGAGGACGGGACGAGCCCTGGAGCGCCGGGTCGTCAACCGCACCAGCAGCGGAGGCAACAGTTCAAAACGAAGCAAGATCAACAGCAAGGTAGATCGGACAGCTTCGGACGTCCCGAGAGGCCGTCGTCCCGGTCCGATCCGCAGCGACCGCTGAGCAGTGCCGAGCAGCGCATCGCGGCAGCCATCCGGCAACACTACTACCCGGAAGGCGGCTGGGGTTGGGTGGTGTGCGTCTGCGTGTGCCTCGTCAACGCACTCAGCTGGGGCATGCAGCTCAACTACGGAGTCATGCACGCCGCGGCAGTCCAGCAGTTCGGAGAGGAGCACGAGTCCGAAGCACGTGAGTGTTATCAGAAGTGCATGCTCGTTGGTTTGAGCAAGCGTAGAAATGAGGGCCAGTCCCACGAGAGTTTCATTAAACTTCGAGCTTATGGCTTCAAATGGCTTCGCGATATTGTTACGAGGTATCGTGCATGAGTTGAGGTGAGGTAAAATTAGAAGATGCAGCGATATATAAAGAAGGGACCATTTGCGACAAACAATTGCGTTATAAATGCGACAGTGGTTACGCAACCACACTTTACGGGTGCCCGCGGTTTTACAAATTTTCCGATTCCTAAAGCAAAATAATATTGATTCAAGATTTAGGCCGGTAACGACAGACAACGCGTAGGAGATGAAAGTGATGGGACGTTCCAAATCCCAAGAACTCAAATCGGACAAATTTATCCGCAAACCGTACTCATATGCGGGCAGCTCTTCATTACTTACTATTTTTTCTTTTTTTTTTTCTTCTTACGAACCTCGTCGTTTCGTCGGGTTTGTGAGAGACGGAAGAGACGTGCAGCATAAGTAGCACGAAACAGTATTATCCCCGTTCGGTATCTGTGTATGCGCCTACAGATATAAGCTCATTTTGTGTACGTTAAATATCATAGCAAGCTGTGCTACTGGAACTGCAGTGCAAAGACAAATAAATAACTTCAACTGCTGCTAAAATTCGAAGAGGAACAAGAAACACTGATAGTTGGGCGAGTAGGTAGGGGTTCATGATTATAAAACGACGCAACGAAAAGACGCGAAACTGCCGATGTAGAAGACACGAAGACAAACGTTTTATAGTCACGAGAAACAAGCAGACAGCCTTACATGCTCAGTTGATTTTACGCTATGTCGAAGAACCAGTGACGTTTAAAAAGTAAGATTGACACTTAGAGACACCAAGGAATGTTGCGTGATAACGTCAGTTCATGCGGTAACGTTGAAAATAAATCGAAGTTAACCGGCAATCTTCAAATATTACACGATGAAAACCTTTTGCTACGAGAGAACTTCCAGCCTAAGTCAATGCCTTTCTACTTCCTGACATGCGTATGAATAATATCACTTGTGGTGGTTTTACTGGTTTTACGTCCCAACACCACGACATGGTCACGAAGGGCGCCGTAGCGGAGGGCTCCGGTAATTTCTACTATCTGGTGACCATCGAAACGCGGCAGGGATTCGATCCCGCCACCTTCGGGTCAGCAGTCGAGCGCCGTAACCACTAGACCACCGCGGCTGGTCAACATGCGTATTGCCGCTTCAAAAACCAATAATGACAATCAGATGCACTATTATTGTTGGGTTATGTTGGATTGGATCTTGCCACGAAATTTGTTGTCGTACTATTTTTTTTTTAATGCGAATGCATTTCTTAGTCGGGCTATGTCAGGCGGCGTTGTCCGGCGGCGTCCGCGGAGGAGGAGGATAGGTTGAGGAGGTGTCCGCGCGCCGGCAGGTGTTATCTCTCCGCTCTCACTCCCTCTCCCATAGCAACAGCTGCGGGCGCGCGCGCTTATCCTCGCCCCTAGCAACCGGAGCATGTGGTGCGAGAGAGTGTAGGAGAGGGTAGGTGCAGTGCTTCGCCGCTCCTTCTCTCGCCGTTCGCTCTCTCTCCTCCCTGCGCCCCACTCTCCCGTCCGCTCGCGCCTCACTCTCGACCGTTCGCTGGCTGGGCGCCTCTCAAGGCGATGGCAGAAGTCGGTGTCGGCGAAAGAAATGCATTCGCATTTCCCCACGATTCCCTTCGGGGAGGTGGGGGGCATTTTTTTTACCTTGTCTATGAGTGCGGCAGTCTCTACGACGGGATTATGTCCATGAATAAGCGGAATTGCAGTCAGCGATCGTGCCTAGATTAAGCGAACAGCGCTCAACCTGAACGAATTAATGCAATTAGAATGAAACTTCTCCAGCCTAGACTATGCTCGACCAGAGCGTCGGTGCGCCGTTGTTAAAATCTCGTTCTTTGACTTCCGCCGTTTAAATTACGTCAGTCTACACACGTCGAAATTCTCTGGGCGGGGTTGCACCCTTCGCAACTCTGCGTGGCTGCCTCGCGATCGTCGATCATTTCGAGATTATGCCGCTGATTATGTTGATCGCCTTAAAGGACGAAATCGGCGAGGATGTCGGGAGCGCGTTTATAACGGTGGCCTGATTGATTAATTTGCTTTCTCACTTGAGAACGCGGGTGCGCAGGAGATTTAGATTTTACTGCTCGTCTGATGCAGAAATGATGCTCTGTGCTCATTTAAGGTCAGAAGAAGTCTGGAGCGCGTGATTCTCTTTAATCGTGACCCACAGCAGAAAGAGAGAGAGGGGGGAGAGGTGAATGTAAGGACGAAAGGCCGGCATGTTAACCAGAAGATAAATATCCGTTTTTTTTTACCCGGCACTGCGGAAGGTGTGAGGGGAGACAGGAAAGTAGGAAAGAGTCAGAGAGAAAGGGGAGAGAGGTGATACTACTACTACTACCACTACTGCTACTACTACTACTACTACTACTACTACTACTACTACTACTGCCAATAATAATAATAATAATAATAATAATAATAATAATAATAATAATTGGGTTTTAACGAGCCATAACCACGATATGATTATGAGGGGCTGCGGATTAATTTCAACCACCTGGGTTTCTCTACCGTGCACCTAAATCTTATTACGCGGAGGAGGGAGATAACTCAGATAAGTAGAAAGACACAGACACGCACAAGCACAGGCACGCACACATATGCACACACACAAACGGGGGTGTCATAATCACTCAGCAAAGCGGGTCGCTCGCATGAACTTCAGCAGCGACTTTGTCGCTTTCTGGTGTGAAGCTCCAGCTTTCCGGCATTCCAAGATCGATTGCTCAGAAAGCGTCTGGCAGAGTTCACTAGCCTCTTTGCGAAATTCATTCAGGGTGTGTTCAGATAAGAACGTCGGTGCATGTCCGCCGACCCCCTTTAATTTCGCCGAAAAAAAAAATATTTTGTTTTCCGAGTCCCCAGGAACACAAAACCACTTTTGGTTTCGCGAGAAAAAATTTCACCTTCTTTAAAAAAAATTCACAAGTCTCCACTGAGCCTCCACCGCCTCTTTCGAATTTCGTGAAAATGGGATTTCGATGAGACGCTACAAAAACACTATTGTAGCTGTAGGTCCGAAAAATTTTCTCCACATACTACGGATAGTTTGTGTTGAAAAAAAAATTATTACTTTGCAGTTTTGATGTTGTTCTGTTATGAAAAAAAAATCGCGAAATCGACACAAAGCTGAATAATGCTCACATTTAAGATTTTATTCCTCCGCAAGTATAAACGCCAGACTTCCCTAAGTTTTTCAAAACATTGTCACATGTATGATGAACAAGTGTGCTGAACGAAATACCTGAGAGTGGCTTCAAACCTTCACCAGAAATGTTCAACTGAGGACATGTCTCTCAAAATGCAATACTTTGAAGATCATTAAAAAAAAAACACCATCTTCGATTTTCTTTAAACTCTCCAGAATTAAAGCCAAGCACGTGTTCTAACTTAATCTGTAAAAACATGTTGCATTATTTTTGTGAGGTCGGAACTACGAAGCACGAAAAGTGGCCAAATTGTCGTATAGTGAGTAACCACAACATTGAGCGAGCATGGAGCAATAGTTGCCATTATCGTTATTTTTAGGTCCTGAATGTCATCTGTTGTGCTCGAGGGACAACAGCTTGACAGATAAAACCAAAGAGTTGCCTTAAAGTGCAAATTTGTTCATTTGCATGCGTGCACGCGTCGCAGTTTTGGTCCTGGCGTAAGGACTAACAGCAAGATTTCTAGAAATGTAGTCAAGTCGAAGGAACTGTTTATTTACCCCTATTGTATACACAGGGAGTCATAGTCGCAAGTCATAGTCAGACAAGTTAGACAGTCACAAACGTCACTGAAGCACTTTTGCGTATCTTGCTCCTGGTGAAGCAACCTTGTGCACACAACCCATTTCGGCCTGAAGGAGGAGAACTTCGTGAGCTCGATCCCTGTGTCAGGGTGAGCCGCTGTAGATGAAATGTTTCCCGAATGGACCTGGTCATCAGCCTTTTTGAAACGTACTCTTTTTGTCATTTAGAACTAATTGCAATGAAATCTTTCTTGTTTGGGCTTTGTTGGGTGGAGTTGAGCTCATCGTCAGTATAATATTTCATTGCTGCCTGTATGTTTTCTCGCTTCAGCTTCGATCTGGTGTAGAGGTTCGGATTTGACCACACCCGGGTGTCTGTATTTTCTGGATTTCCGAATGAGGTGCCGAGTTGCGGATGGAATCATTTCTTGAATCTCTTGATGAGAAAGGTTCACAGGGAGCAATGTCAGGAGGAGGCAGCGTTCATAGTATGATTCACAGCAGTGGCGTAGCCAGGGGGTGGCACACCGGGCACGTGCCCCCCCCCCCCCCCCCCGAATTTTTTTTCGCCATGGCATACAGAGCGAAAAATGACAACTTCAAGGAGGTGCCCTACCTGAAATCAAGGAGGTGCCCCCCCCCCCCCCCCCCCCGCGAAAAAAATTTCTGGCTACGCCCCTGATTCACAGGTATCGAATGTGTGCTTTAGGTTGCGCAGCCACTCGCGACACGTGTTGCAGGTTTCTGCTGAAGGACCAGGTTTCTCTGTAGTGCCGTACTCTACTGTAAGGACAGCAGAAATTGTCCTGGAGATAGCGCCCTCGATCTCCGCTTTCTTACGCTTGGAGTAAGACACTCGGCATTGTGCTTTCACTTTCGCCGGAATTTTCAGGGTTGTCACGTCGGTTGTCTTAACAAGTACGTTTAGCTCTTCGACAGGAATTTGTTCGGGAACAAAATTTGCGTCAGACTGAAATTCATCTGGAGACTCTACGGCGATCTGTTTCAAGCGGTTGAAACAGCTCTGGCACAAAAAGTCGGTTTCTCTGATGGATGAGGCTTTTTCTGGCATGCGCTTCCTTAGTAAGACGACATTCAAATCGTTCACACATGAAAAGTTCCGCTTGTAGGCAATCTTCTTCGTATGCCTCTTTCGGTAGTCAGCGCAAAACGCTCGCTCTGAGCTCCACAACGTGGCCATCAATATCAGGTGAGTGTAGTACGCGCACGCGTACTCACGTTCGTTCACCAGCAGAGGACCGCCGGGTTGTCGACGACGAACGGAAGTGAAAGCCGACGTTCTCTTATTACTTCGACCTTTCTTAAGCGAGTTTAGCTGTTTCTTGTTTATGTTCTTTCTTTTTTATTAGGGAGCAGGTGAGCGCAGTCGTCCTGCAAAGGCGCCGCTTGTGCCAACACGCACCGTCTGCGTTATCACATTACCGACGTGCCATGGGAAGCGATAAATATCCAGTGGTGGATCCTCTCCAGCCACCTCCTTTATGAGGCGTACGCAGGCTCACATGTGCGAAAAATTTTGAAAGAGATTCCTGCGAAGAGTGCGACTCATTATCGCGGCATGCTCAGTGGCTGGGACCCGTGTAGAAGTTTTTGTGATTTGCGTAAAAAAATGTAGTAATAATTTCCTCTTCAAAACCAACTGTTCCTGTTTTATTCCTGACAATCCGTCAATCCACAGAAGACATTCGCGACCTAAAAATAACGATAATGGCAACTATTGCTCCATGCTCGCTCAATGTTGTGGTTACTCACTATACGTCAATTTGGCCACTTTTCGTGCTTCGTAGTTCTCACCTCACAAAAATAATGCAACATGTTTTTACAGATTAAGTTAGAACACATGCTTGGCTTTAATTCTGGAGAGTTTAAAGAAAATCGAAGATGGTGTTTTTTTTTAAATGATCTTCAAACTATTGCTTTTTGAGAGACATGTCCTCAGTTGAACATTTCTGGTGAACGTTTGAAGTCACTCTCAGGTATCTCGTTCAACACACTTGTTCACCAAACATATGGCAATGTTTTCAAAAACTTTGGGAAGTCTGGCGTTTATACTTGCGGAGGAATAAAATCTTAAATGTGAGCATTATTCAGCTTTGTGTCGATTTTGTGATTTTTTTTCTTAACAGAACAACATTAATACTGCAAAGTAATAATTTTTTTCTCAACACAAACTATCCGTAGTATGTGGAGAAAATTTTTCGGACCTACAGCTACAATAGTGTTTTTGTAGCGTCTCATTGAAATCCCATTTTCGCGAAATTCGAAAGAGGCGGTGGCGGCTCAGTGGAGACTTGTGAATTTTTTTAAAGAAGGTGAAATTTTTTCTCGCGAAACCAAAAGTCGTTTTGTGGTACTGGGGACTCGGAAAACAATATATATTTTTTTCGGCGAAATTAAAGGGGGGTCGGCGGACATGCACCGACGTTCTTATCTGAACACACCCAGCACAAAAATTGTCAGCAGACACTAGAGAATCTGCATTCATACCTGATACATGGCCGCTACTCCTAGAGCTGGTGCTGGCTTTGGACGCCATGGGCATGTTGTTGAACATCGCAAAACGCTGCTTCGTAGCCACGCATTTGATATAAAAGAAATCTTTGGTTTTACATAGATATTTTACCACGATATTACCGCAGGGCTCGAAGTGATGGAGGAATGTAGCGTGAGAGTCTTTTTTTCGGTGAATATCCTAGCTCTGAATTTATACGGGAGCATTGACCTTTCCCTCTCTTTTGAGGGTTTTCTTGTATTTCTTGGGGCCTTGTCGAAACTCATCACACTCAAGCATGCCACTCGTATTGAAACTCCCCGATTCTGACGAGCAAGCTATCTTCAGCTCCATCTTCATTTGGCTGTGCATTCCTGAACACCGAAGAGATTTTAAACCCGTGTTGCAACGGCTAGCGTTAAATAAACTACAGAGAGAAAAGCTCAAAGGTGTCAAATGAGAGTCGTGAATACGAAGCCCGTATACTGTGGGTAGAACTTTGGCAGACATGCACGTGTGTTTGTATGTTCTATTGTAAAATGAACTCCTGCAAGCGGACTGTCAATTTTCGTGTTATTTTCTTTACTTGCTCATTTCTGTTCTTTGGGCAGTTTTTTTTTTTTTTTTTTGCGTGCTGCAGACCTTGTAGAAACCTCTACACATCAAGTCAGTTAGAATGAAATAGAGAAACTTAGTGTCGAAAGGAAGCGAATGTTTCCTATGACGTCAGTTCCTTTTCGGAGTGACTCGGTATGCAAGCTGTTTTGAAGATAGAATCCGGCATTCACCATGGCTTAGCGGCGACAAGACTTGTCGGTATGTCGGATTGTCTCACGTCGGATAATATCTGTAGCCGAAGCCACGCATAGGTTGCGCAACAAGGCAGACGATCCATTAACGTTCCTTGATACTGTTTCCGTGACAACTTGTAGGTTACGAAGCATGGTACAAGATATATGCGAGATTTTTTCAGTGAATATGCCAGACGGTACGTCGGCCTAAAGGTGGTTTTTTGTAATTCTTGCTGGTAGGCTTGTCCTCGCGAGCGCTCTTTCTTCTTTCTTTCTTTAACCAAAGCATTGAAGATTAAGTTTTGTCCTCGGTGGCATTTCAAAACAAATGAACTGCAATTAATGATGTGCCTTCATGCATGCTTCTTCTTTGTCCTTTCGGCAGTCGCTCGTTAAAGATGCATGCACGCAGTGCGTATTCGAAGAGTGCCTGATAAAGTGTAGAACAGTCAGGAAGCTTGGTTATTGGGCATAAGGAAAACTTTGAGCATTCTTAAAAGAGATAGAGAGAGAGAAAGATTTAAAAAAAAACATGGTTGAGTGTGTTATGATCTGGGTCCACGATTGTTCACAATATTGCATTTCTGTAAAGCTCCCTGCACTGTTAAAACAGTTTTCAGTATGAAGGCTTTTACAGTTTTCCTGAACACTTTGTGGCAAAGATGGGTTTTTGCTCATCTGTAGTTGCTAGCCTGTCTGTAAGATTAGAAATTACTACAACATTACACGCGAAGTTATATCTTGTATTGCTGCCTTTTCTAGAAAGGGCTCGTATCCCAATATGCAAAATGACCTGAAATAAATTAAGACATTAATCAAAAAGGGGCGGCAATGTTAGGAAAGAACTAATTCGGAGCAACGGCAGCCGATGACATGCATCGGACCGCGCGAAAAACTCCGGTAATCTTTACTAAAGACGAGAAAAGACTGACGAATTACAAACGCATAAAATGAAAAAAAAACAAACTTACTTTTCTTTACCGATTTGCACAACTGGTGAGCACTGTTACGATACATTCGGCAGCACTGTTTTCACTCAAAATCGGATATGACGTGCCACATATAATCCTGAATTCCGCTCTGCACAATAAAAAAAAAAGCAGTGAAAAAAGGAGCTTTGTCGGAAACCTCTATGTACAAGATGGCTTTTGTGCTTTGACAACTGCTTCAGTTTTTAAAAAAGAATCGCTAGGAATGCGACCCTACAATGCGCCTGTTTGCCTGTTAGTACAACGTCTGTAAAAGGCTCCAACTACGAGTTTGGGGCGGAACAAAGGGTGACATATTCGTGCAATTCAAGTAATGCTCAGCGAATCAGTCGTCCGCAATTATACGTCGGTCCTGGTGAAATTCGTTCTTCCTTTTACCAAATCCACGAGAAAAAAATCGTGTGCTGCGCGTGAACGATGTTCCTTTCTCTCTCTCTCTCTCTCTTTTTTGTTCCCGAGCGGTTTCGCCTTCAAAGCGGACTCACCATACCAATCAGCTGTCGAAATCGTTTTTGTGTTGGTATCTCATGCGTCTGTTTCCTTTGTCTGCAGCCCTCAAAATTCGAAGGCAGTGTCCCCACGTCACGGCCACACGCAACAGCGATATTAAAAACGAAAAAGTCGGATGCAGAAGAGGACTGGTCCATTGTTCCGCTTCTTCCAGCTATATTTGAACAGGAAAAAAACAAAAACAAAAAGAAAATGTTTCAAATGATGTTAACTTGTTCTGGCTCCGTGCCATAATTATTTTTAATCTTTCCTTTCCACTTTCATATTCTGGTTTAATAGCGTCCACGTTCTTGCTTTTCTGTATCTTTCCTTCATTCCTCTTCCCCCCCCCCCTCCCACACACACGCACATACACATACAGCAACCCATCCGGGTTTTCATTTATTTAGGCTTCTTGACGTAAGCTTTCGTTTCATTACTATAAGCCAATGTTCGTTCGCTGTAATTTACACTTGTACAGTTATGTTCCCTCTCAGGCTTGCATAATTTACTCTGCCCTGTATATTGGTCTAGACGGATTCTTGCAGACATTCTTATATTCTGTGTTTTTCTTTTTTGTAGATGGTAATGACTGCTTAATTTATTCAAGCTAGATATTTTAGTCATGCAGGAGTTTGAAGCTCAAGCCGAGGGCAATAAAACGTCAGTGAAGTGACAAGAACAATAACAACGACTACGATGACAACAACAGCAACAACAACAACAACAACAATAACAACAACAACAACAACAACAACAACAACAACAACAACAACAACAACAACAACAACAACAACAACAACAACAACAACAACAACAAGAATAATAATAATAGAGCATTTAGTGTACTATAGACCGCATTTCTCATTATTACATATCACGTATGGCGCTTGAAGACGCTTCGCATACCAAACGCGCGCGCGCGCACACACGCGCACACCCACACGCACGCGCACACGTCGCGCACACACGAATTTTCGTAAAAGTGAGTGTTTGCAGCTTTGGCAGTACAATACGAAAACCACAATCCATAATCACAGCCTGTACATTGCTTACAGTGTTTTCACAGCAAGATGTCGATCTCCCCATCTCTTACATCTGCGCTTTACAGCCGTCCTTAACGTTTTATTGTTGAATTGACTTTTCTCTTACCACCACAGTGGCACTCGGCACGAAGAGATATCTCTCAGTGTAGGGGACGGCTCGGTGGTAGATAAGAAGGTTCTTCCTTCGGCGAAACCTCGAGCCCTAAACGGAAGCGCCGCGAACGTCGTTTTCGAGAACTGCTGACACGGAAACACGGAAGTGCTTGAGACGATGGGCTCCTTTTGTGGTTGGCCCGAGGCTCACAGCAGCCGTAGTACATCGGAAGGGTTGGAAAGCCAGTCGAATCCTACATTGTCCGACACCCCCCTCTCCTCGAGATCCCTTTATTTGGTATCTTTTAGCGTCTGGAGTTCATCACTTTAGCCGGACAATGCGTTGCTTTTTTTATTCTTTCGTCTTTGTAGTGCAGGAAGACACAGGAATCCCCGAGGCCGTGTGAAAGCAAAAGTAATGCTACATCTCTGTAAAACTTTCACTGTTTTTCTCAAATAAAAACGAGAGAGAGAGAGAGAGAGAAAACAACGGAGAAAGATGTACTAGAGGAAGAGGATCGTTCAGGATCACCTTTCTGTTTTATAATAATAATATCTGGGGTTTTACTTCCCGAAACCACGATATGATTTCGAGAGACGCCGCAGTGGAGGGCTCCGGAAATCTCGACGATCTGGTGTTCTTTAACGTGCACTGACATCGCACAGTACACGAGCCTCTGGCATTTCGCCTCCATCGAAATATGACCGCTGTGGCCGGGATCGAACCCACGACCTTCGGGTCAGCAGCCGAGCATATCTGTTTTAGTCAATGTAGTAATATATGATAGGGTTTTTCGTGCCAAAACCACGACATGACTGTAAGGCCAGTCGTAGTGGGAGGCTCACATTAACGTGGGAGTGTCAGTCAGCGCCGCTAGTGACAAGGGGTGCGAGGGATTACTGTTCAGCTGCCAGCTCATAATAAGATCAAGTGCTACGTGACGCTAAAAGGCAGAAAAAGAGTGTTCCACACTTGCCGTCATGGCTACTAGCGGCGCTGACTGACACTCCCACGTTTAAAAATGCACATATATACCCAATAAAGGGGACGGGGGTATTACCGCCGCGGTAGCTCAGTTGGTATTGTGAAGTGGTAGAGCAGTTGGTAGAGCATCGAACGCGTTATTCGAAGGTCGCAGGCTCGGTCCCTGCCAGCGGCAAGTTATCTTTTCGTCCACTTTTCTTTCTTCAGATGTGCATTACACTTACTGCTAATAACATCCCCTATAATTTCCTTGGCATCGTTGTGGGTTAGTTCTCATTAATACTACGAAATGTCCGTTACTTATGTGTAGCGTAAGTATACTTCGAAACATTCATGTTATAGTTTAGCAGCCTTCTCCGTGTGGATAAGCTACCCCGAATGCTTTCGTCTCGCTTTATCATGAGCACGACATATTTTGTCGAACGGAGTTGACAGTGATGCTTGTACTTTATCGATAGATGGACAATCGCTGCCCGCGAAACTTTGTCAAGCGCTTTCAATATTTGTCACGTTTCGCGCATGTCACCTTCTTCTTGCTCCTAATGATTCTAAAATACCTCATGCTTCTGTGATGCATGATGTGGTGTATGTGAGGTTTGAGCCCGTTCCTGTGGGTACCAGTTTATTCTGCAGACGAATGGGTGGTTGCACAAATAAGCAGCGGTAAAACATTCGACATCATGAAGTGTAATAACCTTTTATGATGGACCGAGCATGCCTCGATAGTGTTAGGGCCAGATTAATTGCAAGCGCGTAGATGTCGGACGATTGGTTGTTACACATAGCAATATGGAAAAAAAAAAAAACAACAACAACCGGTGGCGGGTTGAAGAATATAACTTACATATATAATACACTTCCTTCACTTCGTTGCCAACCATTTTGGAACTTGCAATCGTTCCGATGACATACGAGATAAAAACCATAACTTTATTGATGAATGGTAATCGCATCGACCCCTTCCTGCTAGAAAATGGAGTCTGGCTAATCTATAAAGCCTTCTTTCACGAACTGTCGAATGTGCTCTCGATCCCAAGTGTTTGCTGTGTTTGCTGACTTCGGCTTTAAGCCGCTCGGATCTGGAGCGTGCGATTCATTCCGCCAGACCGACAGCCACCCGCAAGCTTATATCTCTCGCCAACATCAGCCGATAACACAGCCGGGGTTGAAGCCATTGAAAAGGAGGCGTACCCGTTCTTTGATTCCGCCGCTGGAAGGGACTCCGCTTCTATTGAGGTAAGCATTAGTCTTTATAACATTCAGACACGCCTTTTGATGAGCCTAATAATTCGCTTCTTCGTGGCGTCGACGACTTTGGATATCAGCGGTTGTTTAGTTCGTCGTCACAGTGGGAAGGCGTTTCCGATGGCCACATACGATACAAGAACCGCTTAGTGCGGTCGTTTCGATCGTTTTGATACCTGGCTTTTCTCTTTACATGCCTCCTGTTCTTATCAGCCTGTCTGAGCTCCCGTTAAGACCCCTTCGGTGCCTTGTTGCCTCCTATGCGAACTAGTAACTACCCGAACCATAATAACTACTGTGCTTGCTTATTCGATTATTGCTCAGTTAGATCGTGGAGCCAGTCGATGCTGGTTCTTTTGATGTCAACTGTTCAAACTGCAATCAGATTCGTAGCACGTTGCTGCCTTGTGATGTTTAACACTGTCGATGTGCTGAGCGCTTCCGTGGAATGCTTCGCGGACACAGCGTTTCGTCGGCACTTCTGTGCGCTCGAATGAAGTTTGACGTTTGAAGACGCTTTCACCAACTTCACGCCGGTCGTCACTCGAATACTAAAAACTGTTATGCCTCTGAAACTGAGTTAAAACTGCGCAGAGGATGGAACACAAGCAAAATAAATATACAAGACGAGCGCAGACGAACACTTCAACTTGTGTTCCGTCCTCCGCGCAGCTTTAACTCAATTTCAATGTCATGGCAACGCACATTACAAGGTAAAGCCTACTGACTGGCTCCTAGTGATCGTGTGTTCGGCTTTCGCTGGACCGAACTCACACGGCGTGTCGTTTGTAAGCGATCTCTGCCAACAGCTCACCGCGATCGCTTATAATATGTTCCAGCCATCAGATTGACTCAGATTTTTTCTTAGGAGCAGTTCTGATGTAAGAATGTTTCGTGAATATGGACCCTTGCGTATGTTAGGGTGGGACTCATAACCTCGTTTTGAAAATGTAATGGCGCTAGCTTGTAGAACGCCTAAAGAACAATATGCTTTGCCTTCCGCGTAGTTCACGTGGTTTTCCTCAAGTGATGCATCGCACCGTTGGCCGAAGTACACTATAGTGTCTGCAGTATGTCATTGTTTCGTTTTACTTAGCTTTCATTCACTCTAATATCGCTTCATCACATTTCCATTTCTTCGCCTTTCTTTTGTATTGCTCTCCTCTTGCTATTTATATTCCGCTCATTTTCTACCGACGCGCAATCACAAGTTGCGTTTCTCGTCGCACGCACCTGTCAGCTAAGTCTTGCCTTGTGCACTTTGCTTACAGTCATGATAATGTCGCCCCAGCCTAGAATAACTTGAACGCTATTTCACTGTGATCTTCATAGTTTTTTTTTTTGTTTTGCTTTATGAGCAGCTTGAAAAGAAACGGCACTTTTTAAACTGTTTTCGGAATAGCGTGGGCTTTCTCAGGTCCTGCGCTTGTCTAGCACTTTAAGAGCCGAGCTGCCTTAAACAGCTCGTTACCAAAAGTGCCGTTTAACTTCTCCCTTTTTTGCTAGTAAGGACTGCGGCCCAGATTTTCAAGACATCGCTTTCTTTGTATTCAATTTCTCGCTATCTACAGAAAACATTTTCTTTTAAAGTGGCAGGCATATGCTCTACATTCTTGTTTCCTTGGACTTTCAGTATATGTTTCCTTGGACTTTCAGTTTCGAACTAGCTGGGCTCCAGCGATAAAACAGTTTACTGAAACGGGAGCTGACGAAGCTAACGTCACTAAAGAAGACAGCGAAATTTACCCATTATATTTTGTTAGCATCGTTAGATACGTTAGTTTGACTAAGTTGTGCGCAACGTTGAGCAGTGCGATTGTTGCTGTTTTCTTCTTTTTTTTCGCGACCGAAGCGGAATGGGTGCTCCGCTTAGCTCTTAACGTGTCTTCCGAGCATGATCTACGGTATCAAAAACGCTGTCCAAACGTTACCGCGCATCGCCGTCGTCAGCTAACTTGATTCCAGTATATCTCGTTGTTTCTCAGGCGACGCAATGCCGCGAGAAAGGGTTTTCTTAGCACCCGTCAATAGAAGCGTTAAAAATAATAAGCGTGCGTGGTTTTTGATGTAATATCGTGAAGTACTTTGTTCTCTTAACTACTTCAGACAGTGGATTAAAAAGATAAGAGAACCAAACACAAGTGGGCAAGTTGCAAGCGGTCATCGAAGACTTTAGAGAAAGCAAAAATTATGAACTCATTTTTTGAGCTGGCAATCTTGCCGACATTGGCGCGTGGAATTTACAGTAAGCCTTGCTATAAACGCGGGTAAAGACGTAAAACTAGTAAAATAAGGTGTCTGTTTCTTATTTCCCTTCAGCTTATACAAAAGTTTTGTTGCTGTAAGTTGGGAGATGCTTTGTGCTGCCTGTTTAGCGGATCCAATTGACGTTTTTCTTCGCGTTATTCGCTCGAGTCAACTGACTTGTTCATTCGCCTGGCCCAATGGCTGAGGCTGTCCAAAAGTACGAAGGCATGTGATGGAAAAGCAGTTGCTTTGTGTGCGCATCTGGCGTAGATATACCGCCATCGTAATAACTATTCCACATCGAGGATATACCATAATCAGATACGTATGACGAAGCTATACATACGGTTCTGTACCAAATCGTCACTTAGAAACGGACCGGGCGAGTTCAACACAAACTCTTCGACTACTATAGTAGTCGAAGAGCTCGTGTTGAACTCGCCCGGTAGTATACTACTACTACTACTATACTACTACTACTACAACGACAACAACTACAACTACACCAACAAGCAAAAGGCAAGGAAAGGTTACGCAATTAGGTAGTAGAACTAGTAGAACGTTAAAAGTGCTGCTCTGATTTCTGAGTTTCTTTTTTTGTAGTAGTTGTTGTTGTTGTTGCTTTTCAGCTCATAGCTGTCACTGAGATGCGGTGACACATACCCATCTCTGCATGTTGTAGCGAAGGCTTGGAACTCTGTAATGGGCCGTCCTCTCCAGCGCCTTCTAGTGGGTCGCCCTCTTAGGCTCCATTCTGAAAGAACGTCTCTCTTGCTGGGAGTCCGTGCTCCGCCTTGACCGTCGCCATTGCGCATTGTCGTCGAGTGCCGTGCAATAAACACCTTTACAGCATTTTTATTTCGCAAGAAGGAGACGGAGAGAAATATGCAATGTCTGAGAGAAAACAGAGAGTTGAGAGGAGGAGGGGGAAGCACGGGATACGAGGAACGAAAAACACGAAGCCCTCGTATTATAAGGCTTCATAGGGGAATATGGATCGCGCGTGTAATATACGACGGCCCAGCCGGTTGCGGCGCTCTCTTCCCATTCAATTCGCGCGAGGAAAAGTTATACGGCCGCTTGACATAACGGTGTCGACGACGGGCCTTTTCGACGCCACGTCACAGACGAATGGCTCGCTCTTCGGCTGTCCACCGCGCTGCTGCCCTCTCGCGGATTTCATAGGTTTCCACCCCTTTCCGCGCATTGCCTTATATTTCGCGTGTCATCGGCCGCCCCGCTCTGACTGCCACCGGAAACGTGAAGGATGGAGCAAGGTTCGTAGAATCGCCCTTCTGGGGAAATATAAAGGTCGCATCGCAATACGGGAAGAGATTGGGATCCGCTTGTTTGTTTGTTTGTTTGTTTGTTTGTTTGTTGGTTGGTTGGTTTGCTTGTTGGTTTGTTTGCTATGCGAATAGCTTTGTGTGGCTCTTTCGCTGGTTTCCGAGGTGGTATGTGTCGCTCGCACTTTCACTGTGGGGCCGACGCTGACACACCTCGTAAAACTCCAGAATTTCGTATTAATGCTATAACCAACTTGTAAGTTAAGGTAACGAAAAGCGGGTTATCCTTGGTTAGCTTGTATTTTTCAGGCCGCAGGGAAACGCCCAGGTCAACTTAAACAACTTGTATTAAATAGATTGAAAATCCTCCACCGGGGGATGTCACTGGAGCCAGCGTTTGGGCAAGTAGAATTGTACAGGTTGATTCTTTTAGGACTAACCTATTTCAATGGGCTGTAGTTTTGTTACAAAGTATCAAATTTTAGTGCGGTTTGTGGGAATTCATTCAGGACAGATGAAAATTTGTCGACCCATCCCGTTCTTTGATGTGAAACGTTGAAAAAAATATAGAATAAATAAAAAAAACTGTTCTGACTTTAACAGTATGCAGCCCCTCTTGTATGGAACCTCGTGGTTTTTGTTATTTCTTAGTTATTCTTTTTGACGACATTCACATCAAACAAACAAAAAGACACTAAAGTTTCATTTTTTCTTAATCTTTTGCCGCAAATCGCATTAAAATCAGATAATTTGTAACAAAGCTACAGCCAAATGAAATAGGTCCCTGCTAAAAGAATCACCCTGTATTTGTTAGCGGAGCAGTTGCCTTGACAAAGGCAAGCCCACTTGTCGAAATGTTCGCTCCGGTGACATTTCCTGTTCAAGGATTTTTCATCTCTTCAAGCTTCCATATTTGCCTGTACTTCTGCATTATTATTATTAAGTAGATATCACTCGCGCGCATATACTGACATCACCAGGAGCCGTTAGCGACACGTGACACTTATCACCAACAAGCAGTAGGAGCGTGCAAGTACATAAATTAAGTGGCTGTTTAGAGGTAAATGCCAGAAAAATTGGGACAACGTCACTTCCCGCCTATCTCTCCCCCTCGACGTCACTTCCCGCTCACGCCTAACTTCGATTATGTCACTTCCGGTCCGTCACGTGAACGAACTGGTACACAACCTATTCCGGTCTTAACCGCTCTTTTCGATTCCACTTGCGTTCTTAAGCACCTCTCGTTGGCAGCGTTTAGTTGTAGTTTACTAACTTCCGGTTTGTGCTTAATCAACTTCCCGTTGACACCACTGCTTGTAACGCATAAAATTATACTCTATTTTCACCTACTCGGTGGCATTTAGCGTTAAATGATCACTGATTTTCTTTTTTTAAATTCTTATGTTGTACGCTTGCTTACTTTCCGAGACAACGAATGTTCGAGTGGCAACGTTGGAGAGGCATTAAATCAAGCTAGAAGCTATTATTCATCCCTTGTTAACTGTCACTGCGGTGTCTTGAGTAACGCGGGAGCCGACACTTCACTTCGCCACGCAGGAGGGGCGTGTATTACGCGATATTGCCGTTGGCAATTCTTGCGCTTCGTGGCGCAGTGGCGCGGTGATGGTAAAGACTCCTCGGCGCTTTCATCTATAACTTCTTGTTCGAACCACGTGTTCTTCCTTGCATTATTTTCCTCCAAGAAAGCTATAAGAATTGCTCCATTATTATTTTTTGTTTAACTGGCACTTTCTGCGGCGACCACATGGGGAGCTCCTTCATCACGCCGCCTTCCCGGCCACGTTGAGGCTCGAGGGGGGGCGTGCCGGCTGTCATATTTCAAGTTTAATATGCCCCTCTCTGAGCTCTAGTCATTTATCATATCCTCGTTCTAGCGACGGCGCGAGCGGCGAGGTTAAATGGATAAATCTGAACACGAACTAGCATCTCTGTATACGGCAGTACACGCCCGTAGTCCGCGTTCAGCTTGCGCTGTTTCGTTCATATTTTGAATTAATAACCCGCACGCTGCTTGCCTCGGTTTTCTGTGCGCTTTGAAGTTATAGTATACAAGTTATCATCTATCTAAATGTGATGCAATTTACACCTTGATGCGGTTTCTACGCTATGCGAATTCGTTATACAGGGCTGCGAACCTCATTAAGCGTAACTAACACTTAGGCAGTGATTAACTCTTAAGAGGAGTGCGCTGGAACTACGACGCGTAAGGCTTTCCGTGAGGTGAGTGGTGCTTCTAGTGGGAACACGGAGAAGAATGATGATCCGATCGCTGCAAGCAAGCACAGAAGGAAACGTCCCTAGAAGATTGCCAAGTCACGCTTGAGCGTCAGCAGGCGACACCTTTAGTGAGACAGTTAACGCATATCGGAGTGTTCAAGCGGTACCACAAACGCGATGCGAACGTTTTGTAATTAAGTGACGGGGAGGGAGAATATACACTAGATAGCTCATAATTGAAAAGAACTTATGGGCAGAGTTCAACAACTAGGCTTATTTCGACTACATTATATCGGCATTACAAATGATAAAAGTAGGCATACTTGACGCGTGTTAAAGGGTTGTGACTTAACCAGCTAGCACAACATGGACAAATAATGGCAGAGGACGTATAAGCGTAGGGGAACACAAGAAAGCGATAGTTGGATTAAGAATTGGTAAGAGTCAAGAGCTTTGTAATGATGAGGTTGTAAAAATAGAGAGTAATGTTGTTAAAGAGGAAAATTCTGTCAGTGCATGTTCGATTAATGAGACTGCGTAATTATCGGAATAAAGGCAAAAAAGCACTGAATGAAAGCACTGACGATACAACCCTGGTGACAGAAAGTGGGATGACTGACAAGATGTATTTCGCTGTTGCTGCGTCCCTCATGTCATTTCTTTGATTTTCTTAGTCTAGTTAATGAAACTGGACTTCCCTTTAACACACGCTGTTGCAACCTAAGTGACTGCGCTACGGGACAAGCTTCTGAACTGCTGTTGACAAATCAAACGAAAGAAAATAGCGCATGCTTCAAGAAAAAAGTGAGAGATCGTCTTGTTCGAAGGCAACGGCTGAAAGACGTGGCCTAGCACATCTGCCCACTTTGTAGCTTCGTTACGTCGCGTTAGGTTGTCGTCCAGTCTGCTGGTCAAAGTTCGTTGCACCCGCTTTATTTTGACAGGTCGGGTTTGTGAGGTATATACGCTCCCTAATTAAGTTTTCCGCGCACCTAGTCAGCTTTGAACTGTAACCTGCTGAATCGCTCCTTAAAAACGAACATTGCAGAATTTTCCCGAGTGGTTAAAAGGATCAGGTATCTCCACGTTGCCGTGATACTAGCTTTACCGTCGTCCCAAATCCGATCAGTTTGCTCTGTACACGTATAGGAGGCTGGACAGAAAAAAAAGAAAAAAAGCCCACTTCTTTGAGTCTCGGATGGCAAGTTGGTCATTCGAGCTGGGTTCAACGATGAGTTCAAGCACCTGCTGCGAAATCAATATTTGTCCTTGCTGTGGACTTGTGCTTGAACCTTCTTTTTTCACGTGCAACAACTTTTGTTCACTATCGCCAACGAGCCGGAATATGGCAAGGTTAACTATTAACTCCATTTGACTTGAAGAGCGTGATACGATTACTCAGACCACTCTGCCTGTCGAAAGAGAGAGAGTGTAGAGAAAGAGGGAGAAAGGTTAAGGAAAGATAGGGAGGTTAACCAGGGGAAATCTCCGTTGGCTCTCCTCTACTTGGGAAAGAGGAAGGGGGGAGAAATAATGAAATATAATGTAATAATAACTAGTGTGGTTTTACGTTCCAGAACGACAATGTGACTATGAGGGACGCCGTAGTGGAGGGCTCCGGAAATGTCGACCACCTGGGGTTCTTTAACGCGCACGGAAATATAAGTAGGTGTACGGGCCTCAAGCGTTCCGCCACCATCGAAAATGCAACCGCAGCGGCCGCGATTCGATCCCTCGACCTTCGGGTCAGCAGTCGAGCTCCATAACCACTAGACTACAGTGGCGTGTGGAAGAATTAAAGAAGAGAGTCTGTAACGACACTTCAAGGTCATGACAATAGCACTGTATAAGATGCGCGCAGAAGCTGATTCATAGAAAATAACGTAAGGGGCTCAGGCGTGACATACAGGAAATGGATATCGACGAAATCCATTTTGTCTGCCCGATATTGCTTCGAGCCGTAGTGTATGTCCCTTTCCCATCTCGATTGTTCGTTCTTGTTGGCTTCGAGCTCATTTGTTTGTTTGTTTTTTCTTTCCGAAAGGTGGGTATCTTCGCGCCTATTCTTGGGACATACTTTTGCTTAAAAATCCTTGAAGAGGGGGTGCCGCTGGAGCCAACACTTCGACTAGCGGCCTTATAAAGAACTAATGAAACTGACTGACTATTAAGCCAAGGAAAGCATAGGTTCTTCATTACGGGCGACATTATTGTTGTTCCCTTAAACTGTAATGTAATGATCCTCACTTAAATTGATAGGAATTATAGTGGACAAAAAATCAGACCTTTCCGTCGGTGGGATCCGAACCCACCACCTTCGAATCACGCTTCACGCGCACATAAGTACCATGTATGTATATATATATATATATATATATATATATATATATATATATATATATATATATATATATATATATACTGAAAAATAACTTCGGTTGCCGCAAGGTTACAAGTATAAAAATAGATGCGCCTTCACATAACAACGTCGGCAGAATAAACAGTGTTATGTAAGGCGCATCTATATATATATATATATATATATATATATATATATATATATATATATATATATATATATATATATATATATATATATATATAAAAGAAAGCGGAAGAGGGTGCACCCTCCGTCGTAGCTCAAATGTCAGCGCATCGGACGCGTGATTGGAAGGTTGTGGGTTCGGATCCCACCGACGGGAAGGGTGATTTTTCGTCGCCTTAATTCCTTTCAATTTAAGTGAGGATCATTACATTACAGTTAAGGGAACAACAAACATTGTCCCCCCTACGCTTTCCTTGGCCTAATTGTCTGTCGGTTTCATTATTTGTGTATAGTACAGAGAACGATCTCCTCGGACTATTGCTCTACTTTCGGACTAGCGGTCTTCTTGCCTTCTTCAAGGCACTAGCTGATGTCCTTAGCTGCGTACCTGTGCGCCTTGCTACTCGACCCCAACCGCAAAAGGAAAGGAGGGAAAGAGAGAAAGCGCGGGAAAAGGAGAAAGAGGGGGGAGGGTAATTTAATAATTTCACGTTATGTACGGCAGCATATTGAAGCCAACAGGAAATTAAGCTAAGAAAGGCACAGGGGACGTTACTTGTAGTTTTTTTTAGCTGTAGTGTGTCCATTATGACAAATGGAAATGAATCAAAGTGGCTACACAAGCTTTTTAACCCAGAATATTATCTGTTCTGACCGAATCATATAATATTTTCGGTAGATGCCTGATCGTTATGATGGCGTCATTGTGGGGGAAGCGTGTTTCGTGTGTGTGATATACACACCCCATGCGCATTAAAATAAGCTTTTCCAGTTCAAAGGGTATGTCTCAAAGTCCTCTTTCCAGTTCGCTGTGTCTGAGTGTGCGTGTGTGTTCTTCCTCGTACACGTTTACTCGCGCTGTTCAAATCTGACATGATTGTCAACCTAACAAAACCACCAACGCAATTTGGCCAGTTCTATGCTTGGAAATTAGTTCAAGCGTATCTGCTTTCCCCACGGTGATTGTATATGATAACGCGGGGAAAACAGGCTTCGTTTCGGACTGCGAGCCGTCCCATCGCCTCAGCGTGTGAATGTCGGGTCGCATGAAGCTATACCGTTCCGAGCCGTCGCGGCAGGGCAGCTGGCGTGGATCCTCTGTCTTCGACAGAGTTACAGCACACGGGGGGGCGCGAAAAGGGATCTGCTCGCTGTCGACCGACCCCAGTAGGCTCCCCGAGAATAGCCGTCCGGCAGGCTAGTTGCGCAGGGCTTGCTTCCCCCGCTTCTGGAGCACGCATTGCAAGCAGCAGCTCGCAGCTCTGGTGCGCATGCTGGCGCGATCACCTGGATCGCGAGGAATGCGCCGCGCCTCCCCGTCTTGCCGCGCGTTCGTCGCTCGCGCGGATTCGCCAAATTCCAAAGCGCTCCTCGGTCGACCCCCCGGCAGGCACGTGATGAGCTGTGTAGAAGTCGCGGGGCCCGCAAAAAGGGGGGGCTCGTGGTTGCAACTCTGCTTATCGTGAGGCTGGAAGAATTCAATCAGGGACCACAATCTGTACAGAAGACAACAGAGAATGAGGTAACATCATGGAGGAAAGAAAAAAAAATCGCTCCTCGGACGCCTCCCCCCTCCCCCCCCCCTCCCTGCCTGTATGCTCTGTGTCTCCTGGGTAGGGTTAGGCCTCCGCAGATCCCGCAGCAGACTCAACTATAGCGAGCCGTTCAATAGTAGCGCTTGCGTATCACATGACCAGGGCCTATTTCTCATTATTGTCCTTTTTTGTGTGACTTGGCTTCAAGATAGTCACGTAACACTCCCTCCTAGGAGTTTTTCTTCCTCCATGTGCGGCATTTTTTTTTGTTTTGAAACATAGACTTGCCCTTAAGGCATAATATTTTGTGTGTATATGCGTATTAGATGTTCGTTGTATAAGATGGCATGCATCCGCTATGCAGGTGTTATGCATGACTGGAACAGTATCATGGACAGGGTTTCCTAAACATTCTTAGTATGTAAGGGTTTGCAGTGCAAGCACGGAAGTGCTGAAGGAAAAGGCGTTACGGCGCAAAACGGAAGGAAAAGAGGGGCGAGACGAGCCCTCTTTGCCTTCCGTTTCTCGCTGCAACGCCTTTTCCTTCAGCACTTCCGTGCCTGCGCTGCAAACCCTTTCAATATGCACTTTAACCAGCTAGCCCTAATAGCCGTTCTTCTTCGTTAGTGTGTAAGTGGCGCCGATGCCTGCTTTGTGTTTCCGTACCGGAAAAAGCGCTGCAGCGAGACTTCCGGGCACTGCCACACGCAGAAGAGTCACGTGACCTGCACAGAAACGTCACGTGTGACGTCATTGGTAGAGCAGCAGGTCGCTGTTGCCTCTAGTTCTGGCAGTAGTGACGCCGACACATTAGTGAGAACCGCGAAGCGGCACGGCGTGAGTTACTGCAACTGCGACCCCCCCCCCCCCCCCCTCCCCCCGGATTAACCTTGGACGCTGGCAGAATAGCGATACGTACGCCTCTTAAACAGAACCTCTCACTTGCACACAAATTTTCCTTGTGGTATGACGTCTTACGTTATGTTATGTTTAGATTACGTGAATTGCCCTCATGTGACTGTGATCGGGAGCTTTGCTGCTGCACTTATTGGGGCACGGAAACGCGCATGCCCGCTATATTGCGGTCAGTTGTACTTATCATCTTGTGCAACTTGTCACTATGAGACATAAGTGACGAGTTAGCGATATAGTTTCTTTCATGTCACTTCGTAGACGCCGCACTGTTTCCCGTGCTACAGCAAACGTACGACAGCGGTGATGCACGCAACTACCGAAACCATAAAACAGACGATAACGCGCGCACTTGTGACGTGTCCGCATTTCGCTAAACACTTCTCACGTCTCGAACCTTCTTTCTCCTCTACGCATGAAAGCTACCCTACGATCAACTACACCATGCGCAACCTTTCGCCTCTCCCGCGAAACAGCGGTGTTCTTTCAGGGTATGCGACATAGAGGAATAGGCCGCGCAGCGCGAAAGGCCAAGGCGAAGCTCGCGGCGCGCACGCAGTGCTATCAAATTACGCCTGCAGCTCGCGCTGCTCCTTTGGTAAACTCGCCGCCGTATTCAAACGAGAGCCGTAAAATGCTGCGCCGAGGATGGTTTATGGCTCGAGATGGCCGCAAATTGTGGCTTCCATGGCTGAGCATCCGTGCCGCACCTTCTGGGCGCGTGCGAGTGGTTCGACCGCTGTCGCCTTGGGAGCCGATATATAAACTGGCGTGACCGGGTGAAACTGTCGCCGCGACGCGCGAACTGTGTGTCCCCTTGTGCGACTAAACACGCCTCGGTAGGAGAACGGGTTTGGCTGGCAGCGGCGAAACAGCAGGTCGCAAATCTGTGCACGCGCTCCGTATTTTATTATTTGATTAGGTGCGCACTCCGGGGTCTTATATGCAGTGGCTTGTAAGATTGTCTAATTTGTTCCTGCACCTGATTTTGTGTCATTGAATTCTGCCTTGTGTTTCGTGTTCGATTCGTGGCCTGGTTGGCATTGTAGCTAGAACAGCGAGACATATAGACCTGTTCCATGTTTGTAAACAGGGGTAGGGGGCCGTTCGACATACTGAGGCGCTTGTAGCGACGTCGCTACAAGAGCCTCAGTATGTCGACGGCGCCTACCCCTGTTTACAAACATGGAATAGGTCTATACTGTTACATCTTGCATTAGTGCACTACATTAATTACCATGCGAACATTGCTATTGACGCAATACAGACCGTTTCTATACTAAAGTGTAAGACCCTCTACGGCAGGGGTCTCAAACACGCGGCCCGCGGGCCGCATGCGGCCCGCGAACCTCTCGTTTGCGGCCCGCGGCCCGCGGCCCGCACATAACTGCCTTCGCCCCACATTTTTTTATATTCATAATAAGCATGTGCGTGAGCATGACTGGTCTAAAGCATTGTTTTACAGCGAAAGCTGTTATGAGATCACAAGGGTCGTTTCTGCGCCGTAGTTGTCCGCCGCCGCCGCCCGTAACCAATATCACACGAAATAAGAAAAAAACTAAATAAATAAAAAAACACCTATGACAGAATGGGAATCGAACCCGGGTCCTCTGCGTGGCAGCCCAGCACTCTACCACTGAGCTACGCCGCTGCTTGAAACTGCGGTGCAAACTGACGCTACCAGGCTTCATATCGGGTAAGGAATCGCGTTAACGTGTGTTGTAAAGCGTTTTAGAACAGTAAAGTAAGAACCAGGCGTCACACAAAGCGAATTGCGTAACGAGTGGGTCGTTCAATGCTCCAACCCATTACAAAAGCCTGAGGCATAATTCTTCATCGTCGTCAGCCACAGCATCAACAAAGTGCACGTAATTTGTTACAAGAGTGTAGCGGGCACCGCGCTGTTCCGAAGAATGACGAATAATGACATAGTTGACGCTCCCCACTACACAAAAATTAGGATGATTTATGGCGTAGTGGGTACCATGCAAGTGGGCTTGTAGTAGTTGCCCCAAGAGTGTTTAAGAAGGCTAAAGGCCGCTCTCCCAGCTTTCGCTGTGGCTGTGCTGCGCTTTCTGCGCAGGCCTGGCGGTTTTTTTGTGAGGCACCCCATGATGTCATCGTGTGTTGAAGCGTAATCATGAAATAAAGACAGTATTGCAGAATCGGCGTCCACATTTTACTCATTTTGGAGATCGGTATCGACATGTTGAATGTAATCCTGGGCCCCAATCTTCTTCAGAAATGACCCGTATTTGAGAAATGACTAAGGTGTTCTTTTCAATGGTATGGTTTGCTGAAAATGTGTACAAACTAACCCTCTGCCGCCCCCCCCCCCCCCCTACCCACCCCCCACGCGATCTTACATTGTTCCCATCCCGGCCCACGCGGGGCTAAGTTCTGCGACTGCGGCCCGCCGCCTGAGATGAGTTTGAGACCCCTGCTCTACGGTCACCCATTTCCGAGCGCTTCCCGACGCGACCTGGCGCGTCACGTCCTGCTAAGTTTCCTTTGAAGGAATTACCTTTGATTCGACAAAAAATGCTTCAGTATTAAATGTGACTTGGCGTCTCGTTTGTAGATACTTTTCTTTTTTCGTGTTACCTGCTTTACTTTTGCCTGTGTTTTCCTGTAGTTTCTCTCCAGTTTCTTTCGTGCTTGATTCTTCTGATATTCATCTCATCTGCTCATTCCCTCCCCCGAAAAGAGTCTGCATGCGTTTTTCCCGTTCTCGGTGGTAATTGTCAGCCTGTTCCGTCCCGGCTTCCTCGCTGTCATTTGCATATATTCGCATGCTCGCATCTAAAAGAAAAAAAATAAAGAAATGGTGCGGCCTTTCAGGTGAGCTCTCCTAACGGGAACACGGAGGTATTACCGCACGATATACAACGTACACAGATCGCGCTGTTCACTTTCAGTCAGTATGTTCGTATTATCTTACCCGCGTATCATTCTCGTCTATGCTACCATAGAGGGTCACGTCGTAACTTACATATCCTTTTATATTGGCGAGTATGGTTGCACAGTCCCCGTTCTCGCGTTTTAGATGTATAATCTCGCGCATCTAAGTCTACTACATCGGGACTCGATTTTTTTTTAAGTTTATATATCTATTATATCTTTAGTACTGCTTTGTGAAAGAAGCCACTGCCACATCTGTAAGGCGAAGCCTAAATAAATGTCGCTAGTGACGCGCTTGTTCCGTATCGGTGCGTTTCGCCGTAGTGTTCGTTAACGCTCGCTTGATGCAGAATCTATGGCACATGCAGGAGAGTAATTACCACACAAAGCATTCAAAATGGCGCTCGCCTAACGTGATACTTTGCTAATGCAGCATTAACGACGCATGCGTCGGAAGCATGGCAGGTCATTAATATCAACCCGTACCCCAACTTCCTCGCGCACAAACTTCCTTCGTGCTTTACTTCCAGTTTCTATGCGAGACACCCGTGGCTGCGGACTTCCTCGCTTGCTAATGCGTAGCAGCGTCTTACTTATTTATCTTGAATTCAAGCGTGGTTAGTTGATGTCATGGTTGATGCATTAGCGGCACAAGTCGTACCTTAAACGCAAGCTTTTATTATTTTTTTTATTTATATATGAAAAAATATGGGAAGGTAGGCTACGTAAGAGCCGGCTATCCCAACATCATGGTAGTAATATACAAGATACACACAAAGATAAGAAAATAAAAATGATAAAAGAAGAAAAATAATCAGAAGCACAAGCTTATCAGAGCATATGTAAACAACCGCGTCATCAGCTTAGATATTTCTTATCGCTCCCTGATTTCAGCGCATAGAATGTCAGCGGAATCTTAGTTTCAAAAAGCATCAATCCTCGTAATGTCAACAATGTATGCGCAAGACTAATGGACACGCTTATTGGAAGTCTTCAAACAAACAAACAATAAATAAATAAATTGAGGCTTCTCTTCACTATACTTTAAAACGAGGCCGTTAGAATGCCCCGTGAATTAAGAGACGTTCAACATTGGGACGTCACTTTTTTTATCATCCGATAACAAACGGTAGAGCAGGCTTATTGCCACTGAAGCGAAGCGCCAGCTCTTTGTGCGTTGGACGCACAATGATGATTCATTTATGGATAACTGTGTGTTTCTGCTAGTTTATAGCTGTAATATATATTAGTGATACTGCCCAGACACGAACGTTTCGGTGAACGAGCGCCGGGTAGATTTAAAGGGACACTAAATAGAAACAATGAATCGGTTTATATTAATAAAATGTACCCTGAGGACTCTAATGCCGGTAATTTTACCATCATGGGTTTAGTAATGGAGGAGAAAATCAACTTCAAAGTTTCATTTTTAAATTTCGCGCCGAAATCTACGCGCGGGACGTCACGGATTACAAAGTGTATTTATCGTATTTTGGCGCCATTGGCTCAACAAAATTTCCTCAAACTTGGTAGAATTTTCGAAGGCAACATCGCTGAGCGACCGCCTGCGAAACCCTGCACTGTGTGTGTGGTGTGCAATGTGCATCTCCTTCTCTCTTTCTCTCTCTCTTTTACTCCCTTATTCCCCTCTCCCCACATGTAGGGTAGCAAACTGGACGTAGTCTATAGTTAACATCCCTACCTTTTCCTATATTCTTCCTCTCTCTCTCTGTGTTTCTCTCTCAAACGTTGGTATGTGAAGTCTATGACCCCATCAAAGGACGCTTCACTTCATTTTTACCGATTAGTAACTACGTAGGCTCTTGTAGGCGCCGTCAAAATACGTGACGTCACCGCAAATAGGTGCGGAAACTTCAAGGTGGCGTCGCCACCCACACTTTCTTTTCGCGCGTTTTCTCGCTTACCAAGCGCCTCCTCGCCGCAAGCGTGGTGTTTTTGGTACCGTGAAAGAGCAGTTTACTAGTACGAGAAAAATGGTTTTGCTCTTTAGTGTCCCTTTAAAATTTGATTTCGGGTCTTGTCAGAACCACGATGTGATTACGAAGCACGCCGTGTAATGGAGGACTCCGGATTAATTTTGACCAACTGGCGCAACTTAACGTGAGCTTAAATTGAAGTGCATGGGTTCCTTTTACGTATCGCATCCACAAAAATGTGTTCGCCGTGGCCTGAATTAGAAGCCGCATCCTAGAACCTATGAGTGAGTGAGTGACAACTTTATTCGTAGAAGGGGTGAGGGGTAAGGGATAGAACCTATGAGCGCGACACATTAACCGTTAAAGCTGCTACTGGCGGTTTACACTGAGAAATAGGGCTTTAAGCAAAACTGTGTGCATTATGAGACATTATGCAATGTGACGTCACTTCCTTATCATTTAGTAACAAACATGTGAGAAGTCATACTGCTGCTAAAACAAAGCCCAGAGACAATGTTTCATGTGTAAATGAGTATTTATGGTATATTGTGGGGAAATCGTGGGGATTCGGACGTTTCTGTTAAACCAAGTCGTGAATATAGAGCCCAGCTCTTTGTACAGTCAGCCTTAAAAGTTTAGGCACCACGAGATACACGAAAAAGCCTAATATTCAAGCTGCTGGACCAAATAAATGTTGTTTTCATTCATTCATTCATTCATTCATTCATTCATTCATTCATTCATTCATTCAAGCTGCCTCGGCAGGCAGCCTTGTATTTAGATTTCCGGCCCATTCTGAAATGCGCTAACTACACACTTCGACCGAATACGGTGACAAATTGACGAGAACTACGACGTTTTCTCAGGCGTAGTGTTCTTCTACCTTCGACGTCGACTGTACATACGCCATCGTTGTCATGGCATTGAGCTGTCGAGAGTACCGACAATATTCGTATTATCTTTCGACGAAATAGACGTTTTCCAGACAATAGATAAAGACAGTGGCCCAAAGGTGGTGCACGCAGTCAATCCAGTTTACATTCTTCAAAATACCAACGACCGTGCCGTTCCTTCTGTACGGCTGATCAGCGGTTCTTCGATCAGTTGGTTCTTTCTCTAGGCTCCTTCAGTTTGCGGATCACTTCAATATCGCTTCGTCTTTGCCTCCGTACGTCGAGTCACTTCCGGGTCTTATTCCGTTTACTCAGCACGCTGGGTTCGCATACCTTTCGTGTATAGTGCCCTCGCTGCTGCTGTTTGCGTTACCAAAGTGCGGCGCGTGCACATTCTCTTGAAGGACCGTTCCCCCCGCCAAGGAGCTTTTGATTGCGACATCCCCGCTTCAATAGAGAGATGTGAAGGACATATATAGGCGTGCGCACGAGGGGGGGGGGGGGGGGGGCAGAGGGGGCAGCCGCCCCCCCCCCCCCCCCAAGTTACCTAAGAGGAGGGGGGGGGCGCAAAGTCGGCCCTATACATTACTTAATAGGGGAGAGGGGCGCTGCAACGAACCTTCGCCTCCCTGAACACGCTTATGGTGAAGGATGAATTCGTCAATTGCTCTTAAACAGTGGAAGCTCTTCGCATGACGTAACCGAGATATCGTTATTTAATCTGAGTACGAGAAATTATAGCTGTTAAAAAGAGCTGAGTCCTCTAAACTTAAGCATGGTTACTCTTCTCTTCATGAAAATACAAGCGTCCATCTATGGAAAAAGGAAAATATCAAGTCTTCAAAAAATTGATTCAATTGCGGTTGCACACGGTTACTTTCATCTATTGAAGCAGTACTTGCTGTAACCTCAATTCCGGTCGCGGCGGTCCCATTTCGATGTAGACGACATGCTAAAGGCCCGTGTACTGTGCGATGTCAGTGCACTTTAAAGAACACCAAGCGGTCGAAATTGTGTCGAGCCCTCCACTACCGGCTTGCCCAATAGCCTGAGTTGCTCTGGGCCGTTAAATTTCATAAACCAAACCAATATGCGGTAAGAGGTGCGCTACAAAGCTCAGCAAAAAGCCTGTTTTGGAATTCGAACGCGAGTTATGTTAACAATGCTCCCGCAACACAAAGCATTTTGCTCGAGTATACTTTCACTTGTGAAGCTCACCGACTTTGCCTAAACGCCGTATTTCACCAATGGCTAAGCTACCTGTGCCACCTCGGTTTGACCACCTAGTCACTTTGTGATAACCGTAATGCGTTAGAAATCGGGCAACGTGCGTATTTTGTGGAATGCTCAGGTCACGAAGGGAAAATAACTTGATTTTGCAGCCGAAAGAGCTCATCGTCCCAAGCACCGCTATCGACAGACAGACACAGAACTTCATTAAGATATATATCTCGGAAAAATGCATGCCCTATGCCTTCTCCTTCAGAGTAACGCCAGGCTTTAATATTTCTTGTTGTGTCCCTTGATATTAGCTTAATTGATAAGCTCTAAACCTAACTGCCAATATCGCAACTATCGCAACTATCACATTATATGTATGTCCAACCGTACTTCTCCTACGGCCTTTAAGTTCCCGATCCCTTTACCTACTCGCATGCAAAGTAGCATATAATGATATAAATGTCCACATGTACGCCGGCAGAGTTCTCTCTATTCCAATAAAGAGCTTACTCTGTCCTCAGCAAAGCCGATCCATCGAATATGACGAAAATTCCAGACATGAAAGGATTTGTCATGAAGGAAAAGAAAAGAAAAAAAAAAAAACAGGAACCTGCAGATGAGGGCATTTCTTCGTCGAGAACATTTTTCTTGCACTGTCGCTGGTCAGCATCAATTTGCTGTTTCTAGCAAGCAATGAAAAGAAACAGGTGCGTGGGCAGTCTTCGTCAGTGCACGGCACTCGCAAAAAGGATTATTCGAGAGTTGATTAAGCCGCCATTGCACTCTTCCGCCCACGTTGCATTGATTTTGCCGAAGTCTGATGGAAGGTGCCGAGCAGCGGCTCAAAAGGCGCTGCTTTTACGCGCAAAGTGGGACGCCAGGCTTGTGGGAGAAGCGAAGCCTGCCTCTCGGCAAGCAGCTAGAGCGCTTATAGAATTCCCGTTAATTACAGAGCTTTGTCATTACAGAGATTACAGAGATTTGCCAGACACTTGTTTGTTTCATCCGTAGTGTTAGCCTATGAAAAACACGAAATTTTCTTCTTAATTTTATTTCTTCACGCAGTGAAATTGAATTACAATCCAATGTTGAATTTGAGCGACACGACAAACAAGTACACGAGATAATTTTTCAAAGAGAGCGGAGTACTTCGCTCACGTCGAAATCCCGACAAAGCTTGTTCCCGCACACAGCTCAAGAAACATCGTTTTCAATTTAAAAGACGCGTATATGAACATTCTCGTGTTCTCAACATTCGCGACGCTTACTTGCTTGATCTAAATGAAAACAATAGACTTGACGGTGGGCTTTTGTGATAGGCTGTACATCTGACGTTCTATGCGGACGTGTCTTGAACAATAGCGACAGCAGCGGGTCTCGCATTTCGGGCTGTCCAGAAGCTGCGAAGGGGCCAACGACTTCTTGGGGATAGTGAAGAACAGGTCAGCGCACGCGCACAAATCTCGTCAAAGTGAAAAATCCTGCGCGCACACCGAAAGACCTTAGAGAACAAAGAGAGCTTCTTGAGCATACAGTCCGCTTCGCTTCGCAGTAAATCAAAGCTTCGAAGGCTTCCGAGAACAAATCCCTCTTCTGTGTTTGCACTGCGAGCTTGGGAGCCGCACCGTGCGCACGCACCTGCCCGCTATAGGAGCAGCACAGGTGGGCGGCATTTGGCCGCGAACGGAGTTACGCTTACGCCATCGTTTTTCTTCGTGGCAGTATTACGCTTACTTTTTTTTATGCTTCGCTAAACCCTTGAGCCTGCCATCATTTAGCTGGCAGATTACAACATTCCTCGTTCACTTTCGTGTTCTCGCGTGCTATACACATTGGGTTCTCGACAGCATTTATGTATTTATTTTTCGCCATTTTGTGTGTTTTTATAAGGCTGCGAACGAGCGTGTTCGCTTCTGTGTTTGTCATGTGCGTGGGCGATCACTGTGAGTGGGCGTTTGTGTGTTTGCTGAGCCTGGAAGAGGGGGGCAGAGGGGCGGTGGAGAGAACTCATTTTTTATCCGACAGCTAAGCGTGGGCGTTTTTGAAGTGTAACTATATCTGTCATAATTAACGGTGTAGAGTGTTCGCCGTGGCCCGTACGGTCGTTGAACCCCAGGCAGTCAGCGAAACCGCGGGGGAAGAAAGCGAAATTTTGGTACCGTTGTTTTGATGAATGTGCTTTGGAAGCGGGGTGGGGGGGGGGGGGGGAGTTGCGTATTATAAGCTTATTTGTTCAACCATGAATGAATTATGCACGCTGCATCGCTTTATTATTTAGACACCACCGAGGTTGACGTATCTTCGGAGGCATATTGTGCAATCACGTTCAAATGTATGTCGTTGGCTTAAGCGACAGACTTTATCCGAAAGCTTTATCTCTCTATCTTTTAATCCCGCATTCCCCCTTCCTCCAGTGTATGATAGCAAACCGGACGCGCGTCGGGTTGACCTTCCTGCCTTTCCTTCCTTTTCCTCTTCCTTCCTTCCTTCCTTCCTTCCTTCTAAACAAGCGAATTAACTGTTAATTTCCTTGTTTCCCTCCCTCTCTTTCTTTCTCATCTTTCTATTCCCCTCTCTTTCCCACCCCCTAGCTTAAGGTAGCCATCCAGATGCTTTTCCAGGTTAACCTTCCTGCCTTCGGCCTTTCTGTTTCCTTCTTTCCTTCCTCTTTCTAAATAAGAGAGTACGACCAAATACATGCGCAGGCGCTGCCACTCACTGGGCCTGTGCGGCATGACAAACTTCGCACATATTGCCCATGCGAATGAACTGAGTCAACGCGCAGTGGTTATAGTGCCTCCCTGCCTTCTCCCTTTCTGTCTGCTTCCTTCCTTCCATATTCCAACTTCGCGCGTCGTCTATGGATTGAGGTCGCATAGCACTGAGTATTATCTATACTATTGCATCTAAGAACGGACACTAATCCTAAAGATGTGTTTTGTGAATGCGCGCCCTCTGCGTGATTGCCACCGTATGAGTGCGCGAAAGAAAAAGGCTCTCTGAACCACGCTCATCAAGCGCGGCAGCCACGCTGTTGACAAATAATTATGTCACTGTGGCCCCACCCACGGTCAGCGCGAGTTTTGTAAAGACCCAAGTGTGTATGTTTTATAGCACAGGCCTCGGAAATCAACGACAGTCTGGAGTCATTGTCAGTCGCCTTCCTCTTGGCTGCTTGTCTTGTATTTTCTACACTTACTTCCCTTAAACACAATCCAGAGTAGCCAACCGAACGGTTACTTTGGTTATCCTCTCTTTAATTTATTCATATATCCTTCTATCTGGACGTAGTCGTAGAGACGCAATACTCGGTGGTTTAGAAAGGGTGGGTCATGAATATTATTTTACTTTGCCCTACGAACCAAAAAGCGAAAAGATGTCTAGAATGCCGATGATGAGACGACATGACAAGTCGTCAACCTCGGTGTATACAGCGGTTACGGTGCTCGGCTGCTGACCCGAAGGTCTCTGGGTTCGATCCCTGCCGCGGCGGTTGCATTTCCGATGGAGCTGAAAAGCTAGAGGCCCGTGTAAAGTGCGATCTCAGTGCACATTTAAGAACACCAGATGGTCGATATTTCCGGAGCCCTCCACTACGTCGTGCCCCATAATATTATCGTGGTTTTGGCACGTAAAACTCCACAAATTATTATGAGACGACATGACAGCGACAACACAGAACTTGAAATACTGACGTATGAAGAAAGAGAGAAAAACTTTATTCACAGCCCAATGAGATAATTGAAATTGACTTGCTGGTTGTTCAAAAGGTAGTGTACAGTAGCTTGCCAAGACCGTTTAGGCCGAGCCAATCACTTCGCCGTCACACCTGTCGGTAACTAACCACCTTAGTCGGGCATGCCCTGAATAAGGTGGTCAGTTACCGACAGGTGTGTCTCCCACACCTCGTGGGAGGAAGCTGGCAGTATTGTCCTTTGGAGGAGGCTCAGCCTCGCATTGTCAAATAACGTGATTTTGGGTAGCCTTCACGCAGTTGCAGTGTCGTCAGTTTGGTTGAATTTCATCCGGGAATACTTTAGATGAGGACAGCGTGCAGAGTACATACAAATCTTTAAGATTTTGTTACTAGAGATAGTGACGAAGAAGACGAAAGCAGCCGCGCCGACCACACTGGGGAGGGTACCCAAAAAAATTGCGAAGAGGAGGCCAGCGCACTTTTCTCGTGCGGGCAGCCCTGCATGCACACTTACTCTTCTTTGCCGAGTACCGCTTTGGAAGCAACTAAGGGGACCCTATACGTGCCGCCGGCATCGATTACGCGTGACGCCGCTGAAAGCGCGCCGAGAAAATAGCCGCTC
The DNA here is from genome assembly GCA_030522465.1 of Rhipicephalus appendiculatus. NCBI lineage: Eukaryota > Metazoa > Arthropoda > Arachnida > Ixodida > Ixodidae > Rhipicephalus > Rhipicephalus appendiculatus. The sequence continues at coordinate 11,164,329 of JALIZH010033007.1, read as the reverse complement.
CATTACTTCTCGCAAGGAGCTAGCCGTGTCATTCCGTCGCTTTATTCTTTGTCTTTTTTCCGTAAGAGGAAGGGCGAGTCATGTTCTTCTCGTGGGCACTTTGCTTTTTTTGCGTTTCTTCTCTTTTTCACTCATACCAGGGATGCCGTCTAGCGAGTGGTTTCGTCCGAAAAAGAAAAAAAAAAAAACGTGAGAGTGAGTGTGTCGTCGCCTCGCCAGCCGCTTCATAAATTACGCGACGTGCGCTCTTTATTATCTGCCTTTGGTCGAAACATTTGCCTAACCGCGTTACGCTCACTAGCGGTCTGGCTTTCCCGACTTTTTTTTTCTCTCTCTCTCTCTCTCTAGCCTGTGTAAACAAACTTACGAGCAAGGGCTCTCGGAGCAAAGTGCGCGTTAATTCTTCAACCGCGAGAAAAACAAAATAGAACGATTGGCGATAATCACTGCGAACAGAGACACGACAAATAATGAATGCTAGAGTGCTTTTCGTTTTATTACGCGTCGTTTTGCATGGCGTGTTGTATAACACTTACATTAAAGCATAAAAAGGATTAAAAAAGGCGGAGCTGTGTCAATGACCCGCGGAAAGACAGGAACGATGTTATTTTAGGTTTTATTATTTTTTTCTTTGCGTATGTACAGCCTACGTTAAGTAGCATGCGAGGAACCACAGGCTGGAGCTTGTACCTTAGATAAGAACGCTGCATCGGCGACAACGTAGCTCTCTGCCCAGACGCACGCGAGTGTCATGTTGTCTAAGAGGTCACACCGGTGCACGAAACCCGTCTGCCGCAGTAGCTCGGGGACTGCGTCGTTCAACTTCTGGAATAAAGGTAGCGGGTTCGATTGCAACCGCGGCGGCCGTATCCCTGTGTGGATGGAACCCAAAACTCTTGTTTTATACGCATTGCATGCACGTTAAAGATAATCTTTACTACGGCGTATATCGTGGTCACACGGGTGTTTTACTGTTACTGATTTCACAAGAGAATGGAAAGCCGCGGTGAAAGTTTCTATATAAGATAAGCTCGAAGACAAGAAGTGTCCGAGGAGATTTATTTTGGGTCAAGTAGAATCCACGTGAACAAAACAGGCAAGGATGCCGGGAAAAGGAATTGAAGTTAACAGTTGATGATTCGAGCCTAAGGTATGCGATGCCGTGGCAGTGAATTGCACTGTCTAGCCCTTATACGGCTACCTTGTACACTTATGACAGGAGCATCGCCGCAGGTGGCAAAGGAATGGATCAGCTTTCTTCAATTTAGTCAAAGTTTAGGAAATTCGGCTGTTTATAATAGAACTTAGTATGTAGAAATTAAGAAAAGTGAATTGAGAACGGAGGGAAAGGACAGTCACCACGTGTGGGAGTGAAACCCCCTGACTTTAAAAAAAATTTTACCCGTCATACAGGACATGTGATGTCTCCAGTACTCTAAGCCGGAACGGCATGATTGTGTTCTTTATCACGTGCTACGTGACGCCAACAGGCAAAAAGAGTGTTCCACACTCGCCGTAATGGCAACAGGCGGCGCTGACTGACGCTCCCACTTTTAAATGCACCCTATAATTTGGACGAAGGGATGACCGCCACCGTAGCTCAGTGGTAGAGCATCGGACGCGTTATTCGAAGGTCGCAGGTTCGGTCCCTGCAGGTGGCAAGTTGTCTTTTCGTCCACTTTTCTTTCTTCACATTTACATTACAATTACTTCTAATAACATCCCGTATTTCCTCGGCATCATTGTCTGTTAGTTCTCATTAATATTGCGTTTAACAAAGCGAACGAGCCCTTCAATTTACACTTCTTTCCTTTGTTCTTTATGTGGTAATATACGCATGCTCCTACATATTCTCGACTATAAGGACTGCAAGCTTTAATACCAGGCCTGAATTTCTCCGGAGTGGAGAAAAGTGATCCCCTCTGTAATCTCCAATCCTTTATTTTTTCATGTCGGTGCGTGGAAACCGGCGTAGGGAACCCGGTTCTTTAAAGCCACGTTAAAACGAGAAAGCCGACGACGTACGCTGGCCAGACACAACGAAAAAGAAGTTCCGGATGCGGCCTCTCGAAATGTGGAGAAGCCGCCTACATCGCGGCTAAGTTTTCAAAGCGAGCATTTGTCAGACTAAAACGCGCCATAGCGACGAAAGCCGGAACAGAACGGTAGTGCAAACGACGAGGCACGCACGCTGGAGGCAGGTCACAGGCGCTTGTTCTTTCAAGAGCCGTCGCTCAGCAGATTGTCCTTAATATATATATAGCGTGCACTGAGTCCGACTGCCGAGAATGTTCTTGTCCCACGGAATGCAACGTCCGCGTCGTCAGCTGAAAACATCTATCTCGCTCGAGCATTGTAACCGACTAAGTTGCGGCTGAGGGTCGTGAGCGGGCTCTGCCTAGGTGGCGCTGGCTCGTCTCCGTTCGAGTAATTCTGTGCAGTGCGGCAAAGGCCACAGGGCACAGCTCTACCAGTGAGTGGCGAGGACCGATTGTGTATTACAGTGAAGGGGAGGTTCACTTATTTATTTATTACGGATTGAAGACTTTGGAAACGACAGCAATCAGTCACCGGCTTCACCACAACTTCGAAATTGTTAAGTGAACGAAGAAGCGTGGTTCGAGAGAGAGAGAGAGAGAAAGAAAGGCGAAGGAAAGGCAGGGAGGTTAACCAGGTTGTACCCGGTTTGCTACCCTACACGGGGGGAAGGGGAAGAAAAGGAATAGAGAAAGAAAGGAGGAAAGGGAGAACAGGTGATACGCGAACACACATATCGGCGTTCACCGTGCACACCCACACAGTCACAACCGAGAAATATTTTAGATCGGTTCTCTGCGGTTGTCTTAGAGTAGACTGGAATCCAAGATGTTGAAAAAGGCTCGCAAGGACTGGCTCCAAGGAAACCAGAACTTTCAGTGCGCATTGAGCTGATGGAGTCGTCATTCTGTTGAGGACAGTGTGCATCCTGGTCATGAGAGACCACAGAACAGTGAGAACTTGTAGGTTTTTGTCGCGGAAATGATCTGTGGACGATGAAGTACCTAGAGGAGGCACACTAAAGTCATTCAGCAGTTCTCAGTCGAAATTTGTTTCGCAGTCAGTTTCAATAAAGCATATTAAATCAAATTAATGACTAACATAATATGTGATACTTTTCTTGCGGTATTTCGTACGCACATCAGAAAACCGCCGTCTAGTTTTCACAGATGGCTAGTTTTAAATAAAAGAACGAAAAAACAAATTGGCGAATCTTGCACCAAGCCACGCAAGGGCTTAAAACAGCGAAACTGGGCGATTCTGAAGACTAATCTGGATTGCTTCTAGGTTGTTTCTAGGCCTTAGCTAGTTGATCTAGGTTGTTTCTAGGTTGCTTCTAGGCCATTGCTAGGCTTTAGCTAGGGGATGCTAGGTTGTTTCTAGGTTGCTTCTCAGCGTAGACAGGTTCGAGTTAAACCACAGACAGCCACAGACACGACACGGATGTCCGAACTCCAGAGACAGAAACTCGCGCTGAAAACAACCGTTCGCATATCTCATAGATCTACGGGCACGTCGTCGTTGGCGTAGGCCTCCCGTCGCTTCGGGATCTTCTGGCAAACGCCGTCGCCTTTCCCGTTCCCTAGTATTCTCTCGTTGTACGTACTCGGGGTGTCTTCGGCTCGCCGCCGTCGCTTCGCAGCCATTTGTTGTTGGGCTAACTGTTGCCTTCTTCATTTTTAGTGGACCAGTGGTGAGTAGTGGGATTTACCCAATTTCTGTGGCGCATACCCGTTTTTGATGATGATAGTTTTCTTACACGCCTGCACAAACAAACTATGGCTAGCTTAAACAGCTTCCCTGTTATAAAGTTATTGGTGGCGAAAAAAAAAATAGCGCAGCTCGCGCAAGGCTCGGTCAGAGCAGAGCTGATGGGCACCTAGCTGGTCCTGACTTGGCTAGACTTCTACCCTCTGACCTGTCTCTTTCCAAACCCTCGCAACACTATACTATAGATATCTGCGCTTGCTCCCTTTTCTTTATCTCTTTATTTAGTCTCTGTCTATCTCTTTCGCTCAGTGTCCGTCTGCTTCTCTATCTTTTTCTTTCTTTCTTTCTTTCTTTCTTTCTTTCTTTCTTTCTTTCTTTCTTTCTTTCTTTCTTTCTTTCTTTCTTTCTTTCTTTCTTTCTTTCTTTCTTTCTTTCTTTCTTTCTTTCTTTCTTTCTTTCTTTCTTTCTTTCTTTCTTTCTTTCTTTCTTTCTTTCTCTTTCTATGTTTTTTTTCTTTCTTTCTCTTTCTATGTTTTTCTCTCCCTCTCTCTATGTAATCGTTCTTTGGTCTTCTATCTTTTTCAACTCGACCATAACAGCTCTGCTGTAGAACTCCTATAACGCGTATGTACACAGAAATTGGAAAAAATCCCCTTAACTCACCACACTGGTTCACTAAAAATTAATAAGGGAACACACGGTGGCGAACACACCGATTAGAGGCCGGCACGTTTAAGCATCTCTTGTTAACCAACTGTCCCGGGTGCTTGGGCGATGATTAAGCGCGTGCCAGTTCACGTGATGATAATTTTCTATCTACGACACACGGCAAACCTCTATCATAACAGCTCTACTGTAAAACATAGGAGATGATAAATGTGATACACATAGGTTAAAAACCAGGCTAGAGTATATAGGCTCGCCGTTCGTGCGCTTTTTATCATGTGATGCTTCCCGATCGACGCGGTTAGTGCTATAAAAGGCGGACAGTTTGGGAGAGCATTTCTGGCTTGGTCTTCTAGTTGGCAGACAGGCTCGCAGCGTTCACTGCGCTGCACGGAATAGTTGAAACTTACTATAAAAGTCTCCATTCTCGTTTTCAACCCTGCTTGCTATCTTTACAGCTTCACACGAGTTGAGCGCAAGTCGCTTTTAGGACCTAGCGAAAGTGTTTAACCCGCGGTCTGTCCCAGGTACGCCAAGGGACAAAGCGTTAAGCTGGAGGGACTCGAGAATTCAAGAAGACGAGTCAGCGTTTCCCGGAGAGATTAGAGGGCGCGACACGGGAGTCGGCGGGCGTGAAACTGAGAAGTTAATCACAGCGGTGATAAACAACGCAGCTGCCAACATCTGGCTTTCTCCACAAGGCACAACTCCTCTGTTAGGATGGTCAAAGCGTACGCGTTGTATTTGTCGTTGACCATAATGAAGCATTTAACGAGGAGTTTGTTCTTAGTTCACTTTGCTGTAGTCTGCAGCCTGGATGAAGATAGTCGGGAGAAGCCAGAGACGTCTAAATTGCTCGCAGCAGCCACGAACATCCGACAGTCTCCCTTAACAAGCAGTGAGGCTGGAACAGTGAGTCGTTGTCGCATTTAATTGTTAGCAAAGCTGTAGACATACAACATTGACTTGTCAGTTCGCGTTTGCTAATTCAGGTTTTTCAGGACAGAGCTCTAAATTTTTCCGAAACCATGCACACACTGCCTGCTTTTAAAAACAGTTAAAAATGTTATAAAATCTTAGTGTTCTTGTAGAGAAGAGGGTGTGTAGAATCAAAGCGTACGCCACCAAACAGCCATTGCATCGTTCGCCTCAGTTTACCAACGCTGACATAAATAAAAACAAAGCTTAAAAAAATGGAAGCGTCGTAAAAAAGTATTCAGACGTAGGAGTTAACCAAGCCTATGAAAGGCAATATACCTTCAATATCTTGTTCCTAATATTAAGAAAGAGTTAAACCTTAACGCACGATACACGCAGATATTCGAAAAAAAAAAAAGGTCAGGTTGCTAACAAAATATCTTCCTTGCGGCTAATTACTGCTCAGCAATTCACGACGTGCTCTGTCGCGTATCGACATCCACAAAACGCCGTTCGTTTGGGTCTTCCAAAAGCTTTCATTGCGCCGTATTCAAGATTCATCTGTTCGCTCGCATGCATCTCTTTTGGAAAGTGCGCATGCGTCAACTTTTATACTTAAAAAGTGGAGGGTTCAACGGCCTCTTTTGTCGCTTGCTAAGTGTAACGACGCGCGTAAAAAAAAGTTATTTTTAGTAACAATCTGGCTTATTCGTTTTTCAACACGGTTAAGCGAAGATAAAAGAAAAAGAAAGATCTACATAACTTTTTTTTTCTGTCCCGTTCTTTCGCTCGAAGAATGGGATGCTGCTGACGTAAATACGAAATTAGTTCCGCTCTCCCAAATGATGCGTGAGTTTTTTGTGCCTTCCGTTAAGCGAATGAAAGAAAATACATCCAGTGGATAAAGAATGATAAGCAAAGCTAACCAATGCAACTGCCTGCGACAAATAACAGCCCTAAACTTCTTTTTTTTTTATATAGTTTGTGTTTCTGAGAGCGTCATTGTGATACAGCAGCACAGTAAACGTGCTTTCTGACGTGTGCATTATTTGTCCTTTCTCTTTTTCTAATTCTGAACATCTGAGATAGTGCGTTTAGGCCAGGAATAAACGTGTAGAAGGCTCGGATTCTCTTCTCTTTTCTCAATCTCAAAGGCTGTCTTGCTTTTGCGCGAATACGCATGTATGTTGGCGTGCGTGAATGATTGCCGTCTATCCTATAGCCAACGCTGTGGGGTTATTACAATAAACACATAACGTGGAATAAAAATAAAAACGCAGTAGAGGTACAGCGAAAACGTTGGATCTCGGTATCTTTCGATGGCCACGGAATTTGAACCCAGCCTTTTTGTTTGCTTGTTTGATTGATTGAGTGATTGATTGATTGATTGATTGATTGATTGATTGATTGATCGATTGATTCATTCATTATTTTCGCTTGCTTGCCTGCCGTTCTATTTGTTTGCTTTTGCGAAAATTGAGGAATATCGGAATCGTGTAATATTTTATTAACTGCGCTAGGAAACGAGGCATTATAATGGAAAATGTGGTTGCTATGACTTTTTAGGAAATCACAGGGTACATTGCCTAGACATTCCAAAAATCTTGGGAATGAGACATGCAAGCACTCAAGAAAAAAAAAAACCAGTTTTCCAAAGCGTAAAATTTTGTCATATGTACTTGCGCTACTTGTTATTCGGTCTCCTTACTTTGCATATTTCCAGACTCACTACTTTACATATTGAAACAACTACCATAGCGGGTACTTGAAAAGATAGTGGATATAGTGGAAATAATTCTGGGTATGCTGGAAATCATGGTGTTGATAGTGGACAGGGGTGAGTGGCATGGTGTACGTTAAATGGGCGAGGTGGAAAGGATAGTGGACGATGGTGGAGAGTAGCAGCAAAATAGTGGGATAATGTCCCACCATCCATTATCCACTATCGCGCGAATGCTGGAAAGCAGCGAGGGAATGGTGGGTGAGGAAAATGATGGTGTACCAATGATGTACCATACTGGAGAAGCTGCCTACGTGCACTATTCTATTTCCATTCCATTTCTATTTTTGTTCTACTTCTATTCTATTTCTATTCCTATTCTATTTCTATTTCTATTCTATTTCTATTCTATTTCTATTCTATTTCTATTCTATTACTACTCTATTTCTACTCTATTTCTATTCTATTCTGTTTCTATTTCCATTCTATTTCTATTTTATTTCTATTCTATTTCTATTCTATTTCTATTCTATCTCTATTTCTACTTTTAATGATGCTGTTTCAATGTTTTTCGGGTTCTTGGGGAAATGCATTTCTTTGTAGTCCCTTCAAATAGAGCCACCGAGGGAGAACCGTGATGCTGTTGGGAAGGTTTTCTACTAGGGCTTTCTGCAGAAGCTGCTTGTATAGGCAAATGAGTAAGCAAAACACCAAGAAATGTAGAAAAGTGAATAAAGCTGTTCACTGAGTCAAGCTGTTTATTGCTCGGTGCAAACAGGCTATTTCCTGCATGTTTCCTGCATGTTTGTGCCCGTTTCGCCTGATAACACATTTCGAACACAAGTCAACAATTTGTTTTCTGTGCTTAACTTGTGTGCCTTGTGTAACAGGAAGATATGTTTTCAGTCGTAACAGAAAGAGTATTGAAAGAAAAACGTTTCATTGACTAATATGCCCGCCTTCTCGTACCTGCCACGTACCTTGTACACCGCATACTTTCTACCCACCTAGGCGACCGTCCATCATCTGCCCACATAAACTACTGTGCATTATCCACCCAGCATCCACTATCCAACCACCAACCGCTATCCACTATCCACCCACCATCCACTATGCATCCACCATCCACCCACTACATTAATACACTATAATGGTGGATGGTGGTTTCCACCATGCCCACTACTTGTGTTTTTCCTGTAGGGTTAAAATCTAGAAAATTTTTGGGGGGGGAGGGGGCTGACTCACCCTCCCTTCCGGATGCGCCAGTGGTTCACACTGATTCCCTTTCTTTTTCTTTTTGTGCACCGCAGCATGGCTGGGCTCTGCGTCGCTAGCCTTTTCGCTGTTCGTGTCCCCACTGGTGGTGGCCTGGTGTCGACGCAAGAGCATTCGCCTCACTGCCATAGTCGGAGGCCTGGTGGCTGCGCTGGGCTGCCTCTTCTCGTCGTTCGCGTCGCAGCTGCATCAAGGCCTGTTCAGCCAGGGCCTGGTGCTAGGCCTGGGCCTGGGCATGGCGCGGGACGCCGGAAGCCTGGTGCTCGGCCAGTACTTCAAGCGGCGCCGCCACTGCGCCGAGGTGGTCGCCTGTGCCGGTTCTGGACTCGGTGCGGCAGTCATGGCGGCTTTCCTTCATTCGGCGCTCGGGCAAGAAACACTCCCGTTTTGCGTTTTACGGCGGACCTGTTGAAAGTCGAGCTTGGTCCATGTGCAGCGATGTTCGCAGCATAGCCAAGTTGGGAGAGGGGGGCAAGTGAATAGCGAGAGTGATAGCATAATATAAATCGAAAAAAAAACAGCGCGAAAACAAGGGCGAGACAGAAGAAACAGGACTAGCGCTGCGCTAGTCCTGTTTCTTCTGTTTCGTCCTTGTTTTCGCGCTGTTTTTTACGATGTATGTGTACCAACAAGTTCAAGTTCGCACGCTTCTCAAGCATAACATAAACCTAGTATAGTAATAATGAGATAAGGGTGAGAGTTTGGGAAAGGACGAGCGAAAGGTTAAGGAAAAGGGTGAGGGAAAGGGAAAAGGGGAGGGTAAAGCATAGTAAAGCAATGGTGTGTCATGGCAAAAAATGAGTGAGGCGAGGGAGAGGAGGAATCTTGCTTAGCTTTGATTCTGCTTTGCTAAACCACGCTCTTATTCACCTAGCTTTGCACAACTTTGCTGAGCTCAATGATCAGCTCCGCTGGTCATTGGTGTTTGCGATAGCAAGGCCAATGGTTGAATTTCGTATTTCCGGTTTCAAACGCTTTGCATTTTCCCCCCTTAGTGTGTAAGTTCACCGTTTGTCAGAATATTGCGCTATAAACTGAAGAACGCGCAATTTACGCATAGCAAGTGGTGTCTAATGTGCATGGGGTGGTAGCCTAGCACGTTGTCGCACTGCTTAGCTCGAGGGCGTGGGTTCGATTCCCGGCCACGGCGGCCGCATTTTGGTAAGAGCGAAATGCTATAGCCCGTGTGCTTAGATTTAGGTTTACGTTAAAAAACCCGAGGTAGTGCAAATTTCCGAAGCCTGCCACTACGGTGTGTCTCATAATCAAATCGTGGTTTTGGTACTTTAAACTTCAGAAATGATTAAGTATTAAGGTTAGACCGACCTACATACCAACCAGACTTGAAGGTCTCGTGTTCGATCCCGGCCGCGGCTGTCGCATTTCAGTGGAGGCGCAATGCTAGAGGCCCATGTACTTTGCGATGTCAGTGCACGTTCAAGAACGCCAGATGGTCCAAATTTCCGGAGCCCTCCACTACGGCGTCTCTCGTAATCATATCGTGGTTTCGGCACGTAGAATTTAGAAATGATTAAGTATTGAGGTTAAACCGGCTTGTATACTAACCAGGCACTTCCCCTAATTATAGATGACCTTGCACGTGTTTACGTGCTCCTTTTGTTTCCTTTTGCCTGACATTTTTCGAAGCAACTCAAAGCATTTTTATTTCTATATATACGAGGAAACCGTAGAGCGTTATTTAAACAGTGAAAGTGCTGACATGCGCACAGATATGTGATAAAAATCTTATCTGTCGTCAACAATTTTTTAAAGGAGAACTCGCTCACGACAACCGCCTTCTCTTCTCACCTGCAGTCCTTTTATATCTTGATGGCAACACCTTTGTGCGTGGCGTGAGGCGACCTACTACTGGAAATACATTCGAAAATGACAGCGTGAACCAAAGTGTATATAAGCCAAGCGCTCGCTGCCCTATCTGCCCATCTGTCCACGTCCTGTGGAACGATGTCGGAATAGAAACCCTACATCAATTTAATGTGATGGAATAACCTTTAAAAATAAGGATACTAATATCTGGTGTTTTACGTGCCAAAACTATGCTCTGATTATTAGACACGCCGTAGTGGTTGAACCCGGGCATTTCGGCCATCTGGTGCTCTGTAACGTGCACTGACATCGCACAATACACGGGCCTCAAGTCTTTCACTTCGATTCAAATTCCACTGCCGCGGCCGGGATCTAATCCCGCGACCCTCAGGCCAGCAGCCTTGACCCGCAACCACTGTACCAACGAGGTACGCCTTCAAAAAGCTACGCCTGGCCCGTGATACTCATGGATTTAATTTAATTTATGAAATGAATGCTCATTTATCATGCGTTATGTGCACTTCGGCATTAGGGCGGCGTCCACTGCTCTCTCGTAACTTACTATGCAGTTTCGTGACATTTAAAGCCACACAATTGAGCTGAAATCATTCATTCGCATTCGGTGCAGTTCCCTGGGCTGGCGCCACGGTCTGCAGGCAGCGACTGGTCTGTTGTCTCTGAACTTCGTGCTGGGCGCCTTCTACCGGTCGGCGTCCCTGTACCACCCGCACCGGCGCGCCATCGTGCACTTGAAGAACCAGCGGCGCAAGATCAAAGAGAAGCAACCGTGCGCGGTGAAGCCGCCATTCTTCGACTTCTCCGTGCTTCGCACCCGAACAGTCAGGGTCGTCATGGTGACCGCCGCTCTCGCCGCGGCTGGTCTTTACACGCCTTTCTTCTGTCTCGTACGTACGCACCATTTCATTACAAATACTATTGAGCGAACATTCTGATATGTGCGTCGGTGAAAGGTTCTGCCTGATCAAACACATTGTATGAATGTCGTTCATAGTGAGCTTTTGTAACCATAAGGTCAACGTTGTTTGGGTCGTAACTGGGAAAATTGGTGGCGGCGATGTAGACGACGGCCGTTGAAGTGATGTCGGATTGTCTTAGAACGCGCATAGCTATAAAGCGAGGTATATTAATACGCTGCACTAAGGCTTCGAGAGAGCTAGGGAAGCGACGGAACATGGTTTTGTTGGACTGTGAAGACGCCCGCCCGATTTTTTGTTGGGGAACTAGTCTCAGTTCGTGAAGCCCTCGATTTTAGGAACAGGGCAAAGGCGATAATATCCGCTATGGAGATCAGTAAAAGGTGTGTGGGGAAGATTGATGGCGGGAAACCAGATAGAAAAGAGAAAAAATAGCGTACAGCCAAATTTACTCCTAATCATGGAATTCCACGGCACCAACCGTTTACTCTACTAAAAATATATGCTTAATTAAGATAATGAAGACATTATTCCTAATTGGAAATTGAGCTTGGCTGCTCAAAGGCTGACACGCTGCTATAAAAAGGACGCTTATACCGTCAAGCTGTGCCTTCGCTTAACCCATCGCCTAATTTCCTTTTTCTTTTTTGTATATACTTCCCGTTATTCCAGGTTCCACTAAGCTCAGCCGAGGGGGTCCAAGGAACGTGGGCATTGCAAGCCCTCCTCGGTCTCGCCTCCGCGGGAGGCGCTGGCGTAGCTGGTCTACTGCTGGTGCGGCATCCGACGCAGTGCGTACTCAGCCGGCGCTGCCTGTGCCAACTGTCGTTGCTGGGAGCCAGCCTTGCTATGCTGGCACTCGGAGCATTGAATGGTTTCGCCGGCTACGCGTTGTTTGCTGCCGTGTACGGAGCCAGTGCCGGTGGAGTGGCGTACGCGCTGCGGATGCTCGTCTTCGAGCGGCTGAGAGCCAGGCACTTTGGCCGTGCATGGGGTTTCGTCCAATGGGCGCAATGCCTGCCGGTTCTCGTAGGAGTGCCCGTTACCGGTATGAACTCCCTGCTCTGCGCGTAATATAGCAGGGGCTATAGCGGTACTGTGACTGTGAGAAATCTGACTTTCTTCGTGCGTGTTCTACTTGTCTCTTCCTTTCTCTCTACCTCTATCTTTAAGCTCCCCCCATCCCTTTCCCCAGTGTAGGGTAGCATACTAGTCCTTCTATACTGGTTAGCATTCCTGTCTTTACTCTCTCTGCTGCTCGTTCCTCCCTATACATTTTCCTTTTTTGTCTCTTTCTTGTTTTTGAGCACAATGTATTTTTTAGCGAGTTGCCACTTGTTGTATCGCGTATGTTTCTAGTCTTTAATAGTTAATTTTGTTTCTTTTAGGTCGCTTACGAAGACGGTGAAGTGTATATGCATAAAATTTTTTTGATGGTCGGATTCCAACAACGAAACTTGGTCGCAGAAGTTCTGTGCGCTTATATTAACTTTCAAATGTGGACTGACCTTACCACTCCGATCCCAAGCCCACACTATTCGAGATGTTCCAATATTTGTCTCTGTTTGAACGTGCGATGGCGGTTAGACATGTTTTCATTTAGTATACACGGGTAAGACCCCGTAAAGATACCATTTATGGGAGCCATGGAAGAAACCCTTCATAACTGTTCGCGCTGCCAGGAACATGACGAAAGGACAATTGAAATAGACTTCAGTTCTCCTTTCGTCAAGTTCCTGATTGCGCGAAAATTCATGAAGTCGTACCAGCTAGCCCCTATAGCAGGTTTATTTGGAAGAAAGCTCCAATTATTGGAGGAAAAGCACTACAAGCTAATTGACGAAAAGTAATTCTGCTTGTACTCATGCGTTCTGCTCAGAGAAAATCCACTCAAATTTGCGTTTAAACTATTCCTTCTTTAAGCTCGTAGTTCCAGAAACTTCAGCAGCGTACAAATAGTCCTGTGTGGAGTTCGTTTGAGAATGCTAACCTAGGTAGTCCAGTCTATCAAAGACTGCACCTTTCCACATAACCTTTCTTTTTTTTTTTAAACCGTCGCAGGTTACATCAACAAGTCGAGGCAGGACCCGAAGGCGGGCTTTTACTTCTCGGCAGCGTGCACTTTCGCGGGGGGCCACCAGCCTCTTCTTCCTCCCGGACGGCCGGAGAGAGTCGATTCGCTGCTGCGTCCACGGTCCTCACCAGCACAAGCTGTCTCCCCAGCACTACCACAATCACAACCACTCGCACGACACCGCTTGCGGTGAATGCCAGTGTCCCCAGCACCACCGACACCCCAGCACTGGCGATAGCCCACACAAGGGCAGCTACGAGCGCGCCGACAGCACCGACGCCGACGCCGTGGTCATCAGGACGCCCTGCGCCTGTAGCCGCAGGTCCTTGCTGTCGTACCAGAGGAGCACGTCGTGGTCCACGTCTCTGGAGTACCTGGATCAGCCGCGGGGTCCGGGCGGCGGGTTTGCGCCGGACACAGACTGCCTGGACGACGAGCTGGCCGAGATCGTGCAACAGCGACCAGAGCTCCTGCAGTGCATCGCTGACGAGAGAATAGTGGTGGACGTTGGTGCTCGCTGCGCGAAGTGCGGTGGTATGGCGACTGGCCCACTGTGCGACTGCGCGCCCGCGTCGACGAGAGACAGAGCCGTGGTGTCGCCCAAGAAGGCGCACGCGTCGCGATGTATCCACGAACCGTTGGTTTTCCGCTCAACCATGGCTCCCATTGAAGAAGTGACCAGCACCGTCTGATGTAATCACGTAGAAGGCGTGGCGTCAGTGATTTATTGGCACGTGGACTCGAAACAGCGGCTCAGTTGTGTGATGTGATTAATTCCGTGCAGTCTGCGTGCTCGAGAGACACGGTCGGTGTTAAAAATTCGCGAGGTGCAGGTTCCTGGTTTCAGCTTCGTGTTAGCCCCCAGGTAGTAAGAAAGCACAGTATTCTGTTCACAGTTTACACTAGTGTACGCTTTTTTCATGCGGTACAATGATAAAGAACGTTTTTATTCAACTGCGAAAATTGAATTCTGCAAAACACATAGAAGATTTTTCTTTGTAGCATTGCGTTACAGCCCGGTGGATGATAATTGTTTATTTCACGAAGCTTCGCCCCATCTTTCAGCAGGTGTTAAGTTTTCAGATTTGCTACCTGCGCTAGCTTCAATTGTGACGTGAAACAAGTACTGGTAGGAAACGTGAATACTGGCCGCATGCCCATGCTCATGCTATGTGAAACAGTTTGCCAAATCCCGCTCCCCGCATAATTTTGACGCCGGCTGTATAGGCAGAGCAAATAATGCACAGCACCGTCCGCGTTGCCTGCGTGTCCTGTGTGTCACGTGTTGTGTCAATTGAAGCCTGTATTTTGCCTCTTTTCTACTTAAAGCGAATTTCTACGGCGCTGTTCGCCTAAAGTGGGAATCCGATTTTGGGTCGTTATGAGTTAATCTTAAAGAATCCCACTCACGAAGTGGTAGAACTGTAACTCCCAACCGTATGTTCACACCTGAAAACCCACTTGATGTGTTGTTGCGTGCCGTTCGCCGTTCAAGACTGGATGGCTACCGAAGATTCTTTGAGGTCCAAATGTACGGATCCCTGTGGTCCCTGCTGTTGTGTAATTTCTACACATCCAGGTATGTTGTGAATGCACCTTATAGAGAACCACCTGTGTCGCCATTTTGACGGATTTTGCGCGTGCATTATGGCCAACGCCACACGGCATCTTTGACCGTGAGTGACGTACAAATATTTAAAAATAATATATATGTCTTAATATCTACTATTTTCTTTCGCGTACAGGGTTTCTAATCTTTCGCTGCGAGATGAGTGGGTTTTCGTGCAGACGGAATACACTGAAGAAGAAGAACACACTGAGTGCCAAATGAACAAATGTACGTTACCCCCACCACAGCAATATGTTGAAAACGCATAACGCCGGGTAAAGGAGGCAGCTGTTTTAGCTGAATTGCTCATATTACCATAATCACTGACATTTCTGTAAGTGTAGTGCTGGTGCGCAAACAGGAAATACAAGCGAACACATGCGCACACATGCATACGCATGCACTCATACAGAATGGAAAGCACGCGCGTGCATTGAAAAAAGTTAACGCTAGTACCATAACGTCGCTTCTCGCTCGACATGCGCTTGTGTGTTGAAAACTTGATACGGAACTGTGTGATGCTCTTTACAACACGTGTGGAAGTGCACGCTCAGTGATGGTTTTGTTCCTGCACTGTGTACTTGTGGCGTTGCAAAGGCATGAAAGCCCACCGATTTTGTCAATCAGAGACGCAAATAAAAGTACGAGCCGGATGTTTATTTGGCTAATTAGAGCGAAAAAGATGCTTACTGTTCAAAGTAACGTTGTACTTGGAATAAAATGGATACTGTGTGTCATTAGACCTGTGCGCCGCCGCCGCCGAAGTCCCGAAAGTGCTGACGTTGCCGCCGCCGCCGCGCAATAATAGCGGCGCGCCGCCGTCAATCTTTTCTTTTAACCCGAACACGTAATGTGAACATAAAATACATCACTTCATCGGGGGGCTCTTCGTGATGTGTCTATGTAATGGACTGTCATTTCAGCCGCCGCTGATTGGCGGCAGCTCGGCAAGCAGTGCGCCCTCTGTTTCCTGTTCTCCTTCAGTAACGTCATTTTGACGTCAGGAAGCTTTCACAACTCTTTACACAAATGAGAGGGACGGAATGCGCTTCTACCATAGACAAAAAGAAAAGTAGGAGGGAGCGCGCCTAGCTCTTTAAGCCAACCTCCATTGAAGCCGCTACCTCCCCGGGTTCGTGTCACAATTCTCATCACGCTCTTGCGTCATCAGTTGTTTCAAGCGATGTGAGGGCCGCATTGTGTGTGTGTGTGTGTTTGTGTGTGTGTGTGTGGTGTGGTGTGTGGTGTGTGTGGTGTAGTGTAGTGTAGTGTGGTGTGGTGTGGTGTGGTGTGGTGTGGTGTAGTGTAGTGTAGTGTAGTGTAGTGTAGTGTAGTGTAGTGCAGTGTAGTGTAGTGTAGTGTAGTGTAGGTGTGGTGTGGTGTGGTGTGGTGTGGTGTAGTGTAGTGTAGTGTAGTGTAGTGTAGTGTAGTGTAGTGTAGTGTGGTGTGGTGTGGTGTGGTGTGGTGTGGTGTGGTGTGGTGTAGGTGTAGGTGTAGTGTAGTGTAGTGTAGTGTAGTGTAGTGTAGTGTAGTGTAGTGTAGTGTAGTGTAGTGTAGTGTAGTGTAGTGTAGTGTAGTGTAGTGTAGTGTAGTGTAGTGTAGTGTAGTGTAGTGTAGTGTGGTGTGGTGTGGTGTGGTGTGGTGTGGTGTGGCGTGTGTACACAGCCTCTCCAATTTCTGACCCTTGGGTTATGGAGGGACGGTCAACAAGGGATAGGACGACTAAGACGGTGTGCCTGTGGGCGCATGCACATACAGATGGCGGCTGCGACATTCGCAACACGATGCTCTGCTACTCGGAGAATTTCGACTCGAGAGCATGATGCTAGACGCCCGTGCGCAGTTGCTCACCGTCAAGGAAAGCGCCGAGATCCTCTCGCACCTGCCCGAAATCTCGGGAAAGGGCCTGCTTCAGCTGGGAGCCGGTATAGGGTACGTATTGTAGTTTGTTTTATTAAAATAAACATTAGGTGGCAGGCGGGCATTCGCACCTGCTTTGTCGTCATCAGTATTCGCCGTTACTGACCAATAAAAATGTTCTTTGGCATAGAAGTTTTACGAGAATAGTCACTGGTTCGTGTTTACACTGCGCGAAAAATATGATAACGTAGCCGGGGGGGGGGGGGGGGGGGGATGAGAAACGGCAGGACAAGTGAAGGAATTAATTCATCATAAAGGTAAGGCTTGCAAACACGGACACAAGGAAAGAAGAGATGACACAAATGACGTTTCTGACGCTTGTTTTCTGGTCTACAAAGCGTTGAAGATGACATATGGCGACGTCAGGGCGGGACGTAATTCATGTAGTAATTGAGACGTAATCAAGTACCACCATTGTGGTGTTATTGACGACTTTACATACTGCTTCGGTTTTAACAGCGGAGCTGTCTATGCCAGCCGTTGGTTGTAATCCGTCTCCATACAATTATCATCTTTATAAACCGAAACGCGCTACGTTCGTCCTCTTCTCCATCCCCTGCTTCGTTCTCAAAACACGTGCGCTGATTTTTCCTGCGCACGAGTTTGATAACTCTGACGGGTGAGAAAACGGGTACAGGGAGAGAGAGCGAGAGATAGGGAAAGAACAAGAGAAATTCTTGGGAGAAAAATTTCTACCGGACTCGAAGCAGTGTACCCACGATCCGAAGGCACGCATCGTAACCACTTGGCTATACAGACACGCTAGCACAGCATAACATAGCCTTGTATTGTATAGTATAGCAAGGGGGGTGAGAAAGGGAAGTAAGGGAGAGAATGAGATATGCGAAGGTGAGGAGGAGGGAAAAGCGAGCGGAGAGAGTAAAGCATACCAGAGAGAGAAAAAGAGAAATTGAAATAAAGAATGGAAGAAGGACAGAAAGGAAGAGAGAGAATGAAAGAAAGACAGAAAGAGATAGAAAGAAAGACGAAACGAGAATTAGAGAGAGAGAAGAAAGCGAAGAAAGGCAGACAGATAAAGTCAAAATAGAGAAAAAGAAATAAAGAGAGAAAGAGGTGGAGAAAAAAACGGAGCGAGAAATAGAGAGAGATAGAAAGAGAAGAAATATATATATGAAGAGCGAGAAAGAGAAATAAATAGATACCGAAAGAAATAAATAGAACGAAAGAAATATAAAGAAAGTGAGAACATTAAGAGAGAGAAAAAACTGAGATAGAGAAAGAAAGAGAAAGTGAAAAATAAACTGAGACAAGGGAGGCCGCCCAGTACCGCTGTTCCTTCAGGCGTGGTACCACTAGTGCAAGGCTGTGTTATTTTTTTTTTATGTCGTTGACGTTACATGTCGTCACTTTTTGTACCATTCGCATTGACGTCTACGACACCGGATTTTACGAATCTTGAAAGAAATAAAGCTTTCACCTTGATGATTTTGCAATTTCGTCAAATCGATTAGTAGCTTTAGAAACTTAAGGCTTAAGGCGTCTTCACGCAGCAAAAATAAATGTAGAGACAGAGTCTAAGAAACTCTGGGAACAAATTGGTTCACTTATGTAGCGTAAACAATGCACAATTCATCTTTTAGTGCATACTTCTTGATTCGCCTTTTCTCGTGCGGTGCCTGTCGTCGTACTTTGCCGCTATCTTTCGATGTACAGCCGCGTCCACGTCTGTGTAGAGCGCGCGAGCAGCCGGCCTTGCTCTGCGGGGCGAGCTTTCAGCAGTTGCGAGCTCTGACGTGGTGTGCCCAGGCGCATGCGGCCTAACAGACATGCTGACCTGCTTTGCAGGAGTGACAACGTTGAAAGCTGCGCTTGTTTAACCGAAGATGCACGCTGAGCGCTTTAGGCATCTCGATTCCAAAATATGACGCGTTTCGGCTGATAACGGTGTGCTCCACGTCAGATCTCGCAATTCCCGTAAGATGTCGCCCCGCAGCGCAAGACAGGGGAGCTGAAATGCCCTTCCCTACATGCTTCGCCCCTCTCCAGTTTCGTTGCTCGCGCTCGGCTCGCACGGCGGGCAGCTGCGCGGACTGTCTACGTCGGTGAGCGTGGCTTATCGATAAGCGACAGCATGCGATAAGCCAGGCGCGGAGGGTTTTCGGTTTTATTTATTTCTAGTGATTCGTCATGCTTGACGTGTTTTCCATTCATTGTATTTTTTTATCGCCATTGCAACGCACTTATAAGGTTCTAATGTACTCACGCTCTGCCATCATGTCTGCGTAGCTTTGTCGGTAAGACAGTCGCGTTGGAGTGTGTGGTGTTAGGTTCGAAACCCGCTACCGGCGATACATTTTTTTTTTCGTTTTAATTGTTTGTAGTGATTCGTCTTGTGTGACGACAAAGGGACGGACGGCCAGATTTCGTTGAGCCGGTGTAGAACTGCCTGCGCACCTCAAGAGCCGTAGTACTCGAGTCTGTTTATGCACGATCAAGCCTATCCTACGATCATCGAAACGCGGGTTAGGCACTAACTTTCTCCATGTAGGAATTTTCCAGACACGTGCAGGGCTCAGTTTCGGCTTTATATGTTTCCATAAAGAGGGCTTTTATTGAACCATCACGAAGTATTCAAAGGAAGCCGTCATTCAAGTGCTGTCGCTTTCTTTTTCTATATATATCTTTTTTTTTTGTATCTCCGGTATAACGCATTCATAGGGTTCAGATACATTCCGCTTCATCAAGCGTTGGTGTTTAGCCAAGCAGGTAAGGCGGTAGCTTGCAGAGCGAGAGGTCCTTGGTTCGAAATCCAGCTCCGCCGAGAAGGTTGGTTAAATTTTTTATTTATTCTTTCAAAGCGATTTGTCTGACGTGATGAAAGGACGGACGGACTGACAGGGTTTTCTCGCTAAGCCGGCGTAGAAATGCTTGCGCACTTTAAAAACTTACCCCCCATAGTGCCCAACTCCGTCTATATATAGCATCGAAACTACCCCCCATGGTGTGCTGGTTGCTCATGCTATAAACAGCACAGCACGACTACGCAGCAAAACGACGAACCTTACGTGAATGTGCTCTGCATAACCAGTTGTATACGCCAGCTGTCGCGAGGTGTATGGTCCAGCTAGGAAAAAAAGACATAATACGCAACTCTAATTATACTATAATCCCTGAATGTTTTCAACTGAATTAACGTATGCGTTAATGAGCACAGTTCCTTTAATCAAGCAAGCTTCTCCATACACCATTTCTAGATTTTTCCGGTTTGGTGCACCTGCCTGGGCAGTCCTTGTGCGTTTTAATAGGAGCCTACCTGAACGAAGGGATCCGCTGAGTCTGATAAGTTTGCGTCACCGAGACGTAAAGCAGTCGAAAAAGTTGAGGCCCTTATCACCCATGATAAGGCTCAACTTTTGTCTGACGTCACGTGACGTCAGACAAAAGTTGAGCCTTATCATGGCTGATAAGGGCCTCAACTTTTTGAGTGGTTTTCAATGCCTTTAGCTCGGAAGACCGTAATATGGTCCGTCGCTGCAAGGTGTGACGTCAGACAAAAGTTGAGCCTTATCATGGGTGATAAGGGCCTCAACTTTTTCGAGTGGTTTTCGACCCCGCTGCGGCGAAGCCAACGCATCAGGGGAATGTTTAGCTCGGAATACCGAACAGATGGTCCGTCGCTGCGAGGTGTACACCTCGCAGCGACGGACCATCTGTTCGGTATTCCGAGCTAAAGGCGTCGAAAACCACTGAAAAACGTTGAAGCCCTTATCACCCATGATAAGGCTCAACTTTTGTCTGACGTCACATCTTCCAGCGACGGACCATCTGTGCGGTCTTCCGAGCTAAAGGCGTCAAAACCACTTGAAAAAGTTGAAGCCCTTATCGTCCATGATAAAGGCTTAACTTTTGTCTGACGTCACACCTTGCAGCGACGGACCAGCTGTGCGGTCTTCCGAGCTAAAGATTCCCCCTGATGTGTTGGCTTTGCCGCAACAGGCCTCTTTTCTGTTGGAAATTCCACTAAGATTTATTTGTGAGGTGGCGCACTTACAGAAGGCTTAGATAAGCAACTGCAGCACTTATAAGTATGGGCTGCAATAAAGTGCAGGCCAACTTGTAAACACCACCTCCCGTGCCGTGTGACATGACATTGTATATTATAGGTAATAAAGAAAAAAAAAAGTGTGTTGGCCGAGATGGTAACGTGTTCAGATCGTAACCGAAAGGTCGCTGGTTCGAATCACGCTGGCACCTTCGCTGAAATGCGCACTTTTTTTTTTTAATCTTTCACGCACAAAACAAAAAGGAAATCTCCCGGTTCGGCGCTTGGGACGACGCCAAGTGGTCCCATGCGAGCAGCCCCCAACCGATTGAAACCTTCGCACTGCCGTAGCACCACCCCAAAACACCCTTGCACGCATTGGACCCAGCCGGCACTGGGGTTCGAACACGGCACCTCTCGCACTGGAAGCTGACGCCCAACCGCATCGCCACCACGGCGGTGATGTTACAAGTGAGTAACGCTAAATTAATACATTTTATTAAAGTGGGACGAAATGTCAGAAAATCGAAAAAAGAAATATGTTAGGGCCTTATCTTATTGTAGGGCTGCCAGCTTTGTGATTCGAACCATCGCCCTCTCAGTTTCGAGCTGAACGCTTTAGCGACTCGGCCACTGTAACCGCACACGAAACAGTGCTTACAAGTTGATCTGTACATTTTTGCAGCGAAACCGATGCCGGGGTTTTGTGTCCAAGCCTCGGTGCACGTAACACTTCAGAAGTAAACTTTGGTGGCATCATTGACCTAAAGGTGAGGCCTCTGTAAATGTTAAATTAACGAGAAAGTAGGGGGCATTCGACCCTCCATCAGCCCCTGGGCGTCTCCTGTCGCCTTCTTTGAGAAGAAGGACGATTCTGTACGGTTCTGTGTCGAATACCGACGGCGAAACAATATCACTCGTAAGGACGTTTATCCACTGCCGCGGATAGACGACGTGATCGACAGCCTGCATTCTTTTCATCTCTCGATTTGCGCTCAGAGTACTGGCAAGTACTCATGGCAGACGACGCTCGACCGAAGACAACCATTGTCACGCCCGACGGCATGCCCGACGGCTCGTACAATTTCAACGTCATGCCGTTTGGGCTGTGCAATGCACCCGCGACCTTTGAGCGCAGGATGGATACCGTTCTGCGCAACTTGAAATCGCACACGTGCCTGCGCTACCTCGACGCTGTCGTCGTTATCGCTCCACACTTCTCATGTTTTGACGCGTTTGAGCCACGCCGGGCTACAACTGAATCTAAAGAAGCGTCACTCGTTATGGCGATGACGCCGCGGGACGCCGATGTCACCGATGTGGGACGCTGGTCAATTTTGTAGGGATTCACTTTCGAGGCATATCCTCCACTCCAGCAATTTTCTAAATCATCCTTGAATTGCCTAAGACGACTGGACGGCGAAGTAAATTTACATTTCTATATACACTTTGTCACTCAATTTACATTATATGGAGCAACGCTCGGGTAACGTACGGTTACTCACCGATACGATACCCAGAGCTTCGCCCACTCGTCATGATTCACTTCGTGGAGATGCGTGGAATTTTTTTTCCGGGGAGGGGGTAACATTCCAACACCACGATATGTCCATTAAGGACGTCGTAGTGGAGGGCTCCGGAAATTTCGACCACCTGGGGTTCTTTAAGGTGCACCAAAAAACAGAAGTAGCAGTTCTACATACGATTTTCTTTGGCGCCTCTGAAGTTAACATATATGATCCAGAATTTTGAAGGATACTTAAAGGAGTTACTACTACCTTTACTAAAGTTTTGCAGATGTTGCCCTGACACGCAATTGTACAGTTCAGACGAGTGCGTATTGCATAAAATTCCTACGATACGTACGTATTTGTGCAGTGTACAAAAATTGTGATATTCCCCGTCAATGCTGAGGTAATGTGTTGTGTAGGACGCTGTAAGAAAAGCTCAGAGGTTCCCTTACACATTCACATAAGACGACTCGAAGGCGATAGCTATATTCTTTTTCTTCTCTGTCGATGCGTTCATCCTGTCCCGCCACCCTCGGAAAGTTTTCTGCTCGTTAAAGGCATAAAATTTCCTATAAATAAGCAAGAGTGAACTCTGGCGCTTGCGTTTATCGGGAGCTGCAACGCACGGCGCTTCAGCCAGCATGGGAATGATGGGTAGTACACAAATTTGCCTAGTCTTGCCTAGTCTTCGAGTCTTCGTTCTTTTGGCTCTGTGTGGCCTGAATCCGCTTTGCCGCAATACGAAGTTCAGCAAAGGTCAAAGCAGTCACGCTTCAGCACCTTGACCTTTTTAGGCTCACGAATTGAAATCGGCTCACGAAGTTCACAACGGTCCATTCTTTTGTCCGAAACAGAACCGAAACACAACAACAAACAAAGCCACAAGTGCGTTCGAAGCCGCAAGCACGAAGACTAGGCAAATTTGTGCACTACCCATTATTCCCATGGTGGCTGAACGATCGCAGCGCCAGAGTACCCTCTAGTTAATTTTAGGAAACTCTATGCTTAAGGGGGAGATGCGAGTCGAAAAACGGAAATTTTTTTCAAAAATTACATATTTTCGTTTTTATTTGCTTTCACAAGTTTAGTTTCTCTACTTTCACGACAAAAAAACTGAAGATTGTAATTAAACTCGAAGTAGGTCAAACTCGCTTTTATAGAGCACAAGGTGGCTACTAAAAATCCAAGAAGTCCTGATTGTCTAGAGTCCCCTGGAAATTGTCGCTTGGCTGCTTGCCATTGCATTTCGCATGAGATGTTCACTAAAGCCACATGCTCAAAATAACCATGATTGCCAAGCTCTCATGATGAAATAAATCATCTTAAATGGGAAATCTTTTCCGCATAGATGAGCTTTCACTTATACCTTTAAAATGTGTTTTTCTCAAGATACGATTCTAGGCAACTTCATGAGTTTTTACATCATCTTTTTGGCTACTTCTGATAGCCAGATCGAGATGAAATTTTGCCCACATATTTCCTAATATGTGCAAAGTGCAAGTATCTACTTTAAAACTTGATATCACTTAACATAATTATTACAAACCAAAATAAACAATTAGTATGGTCTGAGCATTCCAAGGCTTCTCACATTACAATTTTTCTTGTCTATTAAAATGTCTTATACGCGCTTTCTTGATAGTTATTTGCATTCTACAGATAATGTGGAGCAACATGAGCCAATAATGGCTCATAACGATAAAAATTTACTGGCAAAAGAAGAGTCTACAAAAAGAACTATGTTTTACACATTGTCGTGGCACAGAACGAAAATTATACAACTTACTATAAAACTAATTACATATTTGAAATCAGCACAAAATCTTATATATACAGCAAAAATCTCACTGCTATAGGCTACAGATTAACGCAACTTTTTTTTCTGAATCGCATCTCCCCTTAAAGGGGCCCTCCAACACTTTTAAAGCCCCTATTTTTATTTGTGTTCTGCGTAGAGTGATGGCTGGGGATAATTTTAGCATAGGTCTAAGCGCCGATATCAAACGATTTAGTATTTTAATCACGACATAAAATCACTACATCGCTGCCGAACGCATCAGCACGTAGTGGCGCTCGCTAGAACTGTTGCGGGCGGAAATGACGAATATTGGCAGCAGCCTATGATTGGATAAGTGTAACGTTAGAAGAGATCGTCTGGTGCCATCAGAACTGAGATTACTAATGTGTTTCATTTTCCTTTCCTGTGCTTTTTCTTTGAACCCCGAACAGACGCGGCCGCAAAAAAAAAAAAAAAAAAAAAAGATCACTACGACTACAAAGCCCGACAGAGACGCTGGCGACCATTTCGGCTTGCGCGGGTCGGATGTCCATACGACAGGCTTCCCTCTCTCTCTGTTCCCTCTTCTTGCTACTGTGCGTTTGCGAGCTGCCTCTTTCGCACGTGCGGTAGGCTCTTCATTGTTGTTGAAGGGGTTGAATGCACCCTTGTAGTTCGTCGGGTGGCTCACCGAACAACTCCTCAGAATGAGAGGAGGGAGTGACATGGAATGTTGTAAAGAACAGCAGAAAATACCTCGCTTCGAAACAGTAGCGCCCGCTCACGTTCTGACAAGTCAGGCGTCAGGCACCACGTTTGTTACTATGGTGACGACGTCAACAACACGTTGGAAAGGACAAGCAACAATGGTGTGCGAGCTTCCCCTACGTAGGCGCTTCTACCTCACTTCATTGGGCACCCCGCATACGTCACAGGGCGAGTGAAATGTGGTCAGGTGACCGCGCGAAAATCAAGTTGAGGGTAGGGATTTTTTTTTCTTGTATTTTGAATTTTCTAAACCGAATAACTTAGGACTGCGTGCCGTTATCACTACCGTTCTTGCGGCATTAATCTGTCTGTACTTCAGTCTACACAACCCACGAGTAAAAAGTGAGGGGTTGAATAGTGTTAGAGGGCCCCTTTAAAGGGGTACTGACACCCTTTTTCGGAGGTGTGTTTACACTGCCATACAAATCTCCTGTATATAAAGACGGCTCTGAGCAAGTGCGAGGCTCGGCAAATGCTGGTAAGATATTTTATTTTGATATTAAAGTCAATTTTCCCGTGGCGCACCTACCGACATCGACACTAGCTTGACGTCAGGGTACAGTACTAATTCTGGTGACTTTACGTAGCATTCTGGCTAGTTGTGATGACGTCGGGTACGAGAACTTCTAAAATGACCGCTTGTGCGCCACCAATGGAGCCGCGGTGCTGCGGAGCGGCCATGGAAACGTCACGCTATCTTGCGCGAGCACGTGACGAAAAGCTGATACCGTGTTGAGACGTCAGGGTACAGTAGGAACCGAAACTAGCTTTCAAAAATACGCTGTAATTACTTTTTCGGAACGCACTCACGCTTAGCAATACATTCTATAGGCTCTTGAAGGCTTGACCTTTCATTTAACGCAAAAAAAGAAAACAACCACTGAAAATTTTCGTGTCAGTACCCCTTTGACGTTAATTTGGACTGCTTCGGGGATCGGAGGCACCTCGGCAGGTTTTGCGCTGCCTCCGTGATCAGCCTTCTTTTTACTGAGCAAAGATGCCACGTGATGACGTCACCACGTGACATCACAGTGACACCATGATAACGTCACACAATTGTGTGATATGACGTCATGACGTCATATGACGTCATGATACCGCAAAATGACGTCATACGGTGACGTCATCCCGCGATGATTTTTTTTGCATCATTTGTGTTGAATGAGACATCTGAGGCTTTCGCCTTAAAGGAGCCCTGCAACATTTTTTTTAGCATGGTCAGAAAACGCTGCTGATCGGTAGTCGAGGCTCCTAAGGAAACGCTAGCCAAACAATATGGCGCGTCACGTGGCCTGGAATTTACAACTGATTCTCAAACTCAGCTAGAAATCGCCCGCTCTTCTCCCTAAAAATTATGTCATATACCTACAGCTTTGATATGCCCAAATGACCACGCCACATACCCAAGTCCACGGGCGTTGACCGATTTGAGCATGGTGCGCTGCACAGTTGCGGTGGCCGCCGCGGGATGTTGCCACCAGCCCGCTCGCGATCACACTGAAAGTAAGCCGCGCATTCGAAGAAAAAAACGAACCGGTCGCGTTTTTCAATAAAAAGTTTAGTTGTGAGTACAGCGCATGTCCTGTCTTCATCTTGTCCTTCGTATTCGTTACCGCGCTGCCGTAATACATCAGTATGAAGTGGTCAAGGTCGTGACGGGCGCTGACGAAGGGGTGCATCTTCTTGCCCCCCTTGTCACCCTCCTCCCTGCGTAGCTTTCAGTGCACTCGCTGGTACGACAGGAGAGTGACAGCACTGAAAGCGTGCGGCAAATCCCTCTAACTCCGCTGGCACTTGAATGACTGTAAAAACTTTTTGCGGCTGTCGATCCGTGAAACAGTACGCTCTTTTAATGAAGTCATTATTCGAGAGAGAGATAAAATAAGGGTAGAAGAAAGGCAGGGAGGTTAACCTGGGCTGAGCCCGGTAGGCTACCCTGCACGGGGGGGGAGGGGGGGAGAGGGAAGAAAAGTTACAGAGGAGGAGAGAAAAGTCACTGAGCCGACGCAACAGTTCCACGTTTGACTTCACAAACGACGAATCAGTCCGGTGTCCTTGAGAAACCGCAACAGCGCTTTCGTTGCCTTTCGGAGCTGTGATGGGCATCCCCGTGGTCCCAATACCTTCTCGACTGTGAAAACGCTTCCGTCCAGCTGATGTAGCGCAGTGCGGAGGTGAAGCCTCTCGTTTGCGTATGTCAGGCAGCAACACAAAATGTGTTCAATAGTCTCATCGACGGCACAGTCAAGTCATTATTCGATTACTTGGAATAGTGTTGCAGGGCCCCTTTAATAGATCGGCCCGCCAGAATCTACTTACCTTTCTTGTTCAAGCGGAACCCAACTCGTGAAATTAGGTAAACTAATTGCTGATAAGAATGGTGTACCTTCTCAATGTATTTAAGCTTGATTTCCCGACCTAGATCTTCCCCTTACATTGCGATAATTTCAAAACTTCTTGGGGATTCGTGAAATTGAAGGTACATCGAGTCTGTGTTGTTGAGAGTTTGTCTTAAATCGTTCGAACCATTTCTAAACATTCACGAGTTTCGCGAAATGCGGTGGGCGTAATCGAAAATTTATTAGAATCGATTACCGCCCTTCAGATTTCCTTCAAATGGGGCAAGGAGCACTCAAATAAATTCAGTAGCCAAGAAAAGACAATCTAATATTTTTTAATATGAGATCAAAACAAAGAATCAGGCTATTCTCTTTATTGTCAGTTGTTTGCGGACTCAAATGCAATCAGGAAGCCATCACAATACAAGTACAGTGCTTCAATTCAGTCAACAAAACTAATCCGCGTATTACAATGAAATATTGCACTTACTCGCATAAATTACCAGTCATGACGAACCTTCTTTTCGACCTGCCTTGAATAGATTTTTCTGTGTACGCAACTGATGAACTCAAGTAATAAATGTTTTAAAAGTCTTTTGTTAAGGCGCTTCTAGCATTACGTTACGCTAATACGTGCATAGAAAATTGAGAAATCAAAGTATCAGGTTTACACATCTACAGCCGGACAAATTGAGCTCGTGAAATCGAGCTAATTCATTTCTTTCGCAAATATTTATCTACACTTCTTTTTTCTCTGTGCGTAGTGCAACAAGCAAGATTGATGTGTTGTTGGTTTGCACCTTTATCCCTTTCTCTGAATAACACATATTTCATAAAATGTTTTCTTCGCTATCCAGTTGTCGAGACATCCAGGCAAACAGAATCTTCTCGTAAACTTACGGATGAATTGTTACTCAAGGCCTTACAAATAAAGAAAGATACATCATTGCCCGGCAGCACACAACAGAAAAAATACATGGGTTCTACTCCGATTGCGAATAGGTGTGGCAGCAAATGAGGAGCTTTTTTTTTAAAATGGGCTAAATCCAAAACCGAAACTAGCACAAAAAAAGGCTCCGTTGGCACGGACACACTCTCAACTTTCCTCTAAAGCAGTAATAACAAGTTAATAATAATTATTGTTAACTTATTACTACTGCTTTAGAGGAAAGTTGAGAGTATTTACGTGCCAACGGAGCCTTTTTTGTGCCAGTTTCGGTTTTGGATATAGCCCATTTAAAAAAAAAAGCTCCTCAAATATCGAAAAGTACACGCTTTTTTTTTTACATGACGTCAACGACACGTAACTCGTAGCTAAAGGCTGAGCAACAAGCGAATCGCGGCAGTGACAGTTTACACATATTCCTCCTTCGACTTCACTACGATCTTTGTACAGCCTCAAGGGAATTCGCAGAACTACAATGCAGTATGAGCAGTGCAACTGAGCACGTTAACATGGCGCGAGGCGATCGTGGGCTTTGAGAACTCTCCCGGCGAACGGGACGATGAATAGATGATCAAGAGGCGGTTTGACCAGCCTGGTGACCTGTTGCTGCTTGGGGATACAAAGTAGAAGGATAACTTTCACACACGCGCCTGTTCAAATGGGCCCGTACTAAAAAAAAGAAAAAAAGTTTTAAGCTGGAACCTTTCGTAACAGAATATTTCAGCCAATCGTGGTGGGGGGACATATCATTAGCGAAGTCGGCTGGACAACGGGGAAACGCACCTACGAAAGAGGAGTTCTGTGAATTCGGGACCCCAGTTCTTGAAGTGCAAGTCACAGGGAACTGACACGCACTCACACAACTGCGCAGCCATCATACTGTACTCGTCACTTCCTCAATAGGAGTCATAGTGGACCGGAAGATAAGCGGCTCGTGCGAGCACCGCCCAACGTGCATCTTCTTGGGCGACACGACCACGGTTCGGTCTCTTGAACGCGCGCACTCGCACAGCTGTCCCGCACCTACGGCACCGCACGCACCGCACCCACCAGTCTCCGCGGCGACCCTATCGTCCACGACGCGTTCGGAGAACTGAGGAGGCCCGACCACTACGTCGGCGGCTTCCTCTTCGAGGCATTCAGCGTCCAACGACAGCGCGGCCAGCGCCGGTTGGTCGAGAAAGTCCACAGACGTCGCCCACGACATTGTCCGCTGGTAGCACAGCAGCGACCCGCGGCAGGTGCACGGCGTGTTGTTGGCCACGACGACGTCAGCGGCGTCCGCGGTCGGACTGACGCCCTCAAAGCTTCCTTTGTTTGGGCTTTCGTAGCCGCCGCCGGGGCGGTAATGGTGCGCGCGACAGTAGTGGGCCGCCGGCGTAAGGCTCCGAGGGCGCTCACCGCAACACGACGTGTCGTGCGAGTGGCTGCTGTCTTGACGCTGGCGCTGCTGCGCGGCGTGGTGGTGGCACAGCTGGGACTCGATCCTGGCGGCGTCCGGCAGAAAGAACAGGCTCGTGGCACCCGCGAAAGTGCACGCGGCCGAGAAATAGAGGCCAGCCTTGGGGTCCTCCCGCGACTTGCTGATGTAACCTGCGTTTGCGCGGGCATCGCATCAGGGTCCACGAATTATCGCAACTCTATTCGAATTCGCTTCCCTCCTTCCCGCGTCGCACACCACCACAGCGCATGCGCGTCCCCTCCCCCCTCTCTCTCTTCTCTCCTACGCTCACCCCCTTTCTCTACTCTAGGAATCTTCTACTCTACGGAGAGGCGCTCGCGTCCCACATCCCCACAGCGCATGCGCGTCCTCTCCCCCCCTCTCTCCTACGCTCACCCCCCTTTCTCTATTCTGGGAATCCTTTACTCTACGGAGCCCGCGTCCCGCATCCCCACAGCGCATGCGCGTCCTCTCCCCCCTCTCTCCTACGCTAACCCCCCTTTCTCTCCTCTAGGAATCCTCTACTCTACGGAGCGGCTCCCGCGTCTCCCACCCTCACCGCGCATGCGCGTCCCCTCTCTCTCCTCTCCCCCCCGATCTCTCCTCTAGGAATCCTCTACGGAGCGGCGCGCACGACAGATGGTGCCACAGCTGCATACTCCGCTGGGAGCACCACGGTAGTTCCGCGGTATGAAAATGACGGAGCGCGCCTGTCTCTCTCCTGTGCAGCGCCGCGATGAGCGCCCGGGCCGCTGCCGCGAAACGAGAGCGGCGACGTTTCTCCCGCTCAAGCTAACCATCTCCCCGCTGCTTCGCATCCACACATGGTCCCCTTTAGCGGGAGATGGGGAAGCTTTTGTAACACCACCCCTTATGCAATGCCCCATGTTGGTGCCCCTGAGGTTTACAAAATGAAATAAAATATATATAGATACTAAAACAACAAACCTGTAACGGGAACTCCTACGAGTACCGGCAGGCACTGAGCCCATTGGACGAAACCCCACGCGCGGCCAAAGTGTCTGGCCCTCAGCCGCTCGAAGACGAGCATGCGCAGCGCGTACGCCACTCCACCGGCGCTGGCTCCGTACACGGCAGCAAACAACGCGTAGCCGGCGAAGCCGCTCAGTGCTCCAAGTGCCAGCATGGCCAGGCCGGCACCAAGCAGAGACAGTTGACACAGGCAGCGCCGGCTGAGTACGCACTGCGTCGGGTGCCGCACCAGAAGTAGTCCAGCTACGCCAGTGCCACCCGCGGAGGCCGAGTCCAAGGAGGGCCTGCAACGCCCACGCTCCTTGGACGCCTTCGGCTGCGCTCAGGGGCACCTGATGAGTGGGAATGAAGAAAGAAATTGCAATAACAAAAAAAAAAAGGAGGGTAGCAATCACCCACATTCATCCAAAAAATAGACCCAATATGCGCGTCACGGAATGAGAAGCACAGTATCTGTGTCACAGGTGCATGATACTGGAGCAACAAAGGCGTGCGCAGGGTTCCCAATCAGCGCGAGAGGGGGGGGGGGGTGTCAAAGTTTTATCGCAGGCCCCCTCCTCCACTTGGGGTCATGAATATGTCGTTTATTTGAGTCATTGAAACCCACGCACAAGTAATCATTGAATGAAGTGAAGTTGTACAGGTGACTTGCATATATATATATATATATATATATATATATATATATATATATATATATATATATATATATATATATATATATATATGTATATAGGTCATCGTGAATACATGAAGACGACAGACCGGCAAGAGTCCCTTGCAACGCGCGAAAAGTTGATGACAAGGGATCAGATGGTGATAAACGGTCACTATTAAAAAGCGAAACAAAAGAATGGTTGAGAAGTCTAGGAACCGATACAGCGAGGAACTGCATCCGGGGCGTCACGTTAATGCTAATTATACGTGACGCACAAGTTCTTACGAGGCAGAAGAAGGGGGGTGTAGAGTCCGGCGGCGGCAAGAGCGGCGGTTACCATGACGACCCTCAACGTGCGCGTACGCAGCGCGGCGAAGTCGAAGAAGGGCGGCTTCTCGGTGCGCGGCCTCTTCTCCTTGATCTTGCGCCGCTGGTTCTTGAGGTGCAGAATGGCACGTCGTTGCGGGTGGTACAGGGACGCAGACCGGTAGAAGGCGCCGAGCACAAAGTTCAGCGATACCAGGCCCGTTGCGGCCTGAAGACCGTGGCGCCAGCCCAGGGACCTGCACACAAAAGTACGAGCGCGTAAATATACTTTTATAAGAAATTTAGAAGACACTGTAGCGCATAACACACGGATGGAAAGACAGAAACATGAACGAAAAGGAAAGTCGCACGGTTCCTTATGTATTTATCTATGACGGCTCGAAGGTGAAATCCACCCTTTTCTTCTTAGTCGATTTTATTGATCCCCCCCTCCCCGAAATCTTTATGCACCCAACGTGGTTTTGCACGGCCTCTAAGGTCGGAGGCAGTGGAAGTTTTGTGCACCTCACCTGGTTTTGCAGGGCCTCCGTGATCGGCTCACTTTTGACCAAGCTACGACAAGCTATGACGTCATCCTGTGACGTCAACAAATGTAACATCGTAGGGATGTCATGATGACGTCACAGATTTCGGCTGTCTGTGGCATCATGATACGCTACGCTACATTGTGGCTTGCTTGCTACGATGGCCGGGGTACAGCCCTAGAGTAACAAGAACGAAACGTAGTGACAAACGCACAGAGTACATGGCACACAGATGACTGCTATTCACAGCAGATGC
The DNA here is from genome assembly GCA_030522465.1 of Rhipicephalus appendiculatus. Classification (NCBI taxonomy): domain Eukaryota; kingdom Metazoa; phylum Arthropoda; class Arachnida; order Ixodida; family Ixodidae; genus Rhipicephalus; species Rhipicephalus appendiculatus. The sequence goes on along the minus strand of JALIZH010033007.1, from coordinate 11,132,095 downwards.
ATTACTTTTGACAGCACTCTACAACCGTTCATGCAGGTTTCTTATTCGTAAGAACTTCAATAACGCATTCGCATACAGCTCTTGTGACGGTTTGTGATGTTAGAAGAGATGCTCGAATTTACTACGGTTCAGTAAAGACGTCATGATCGCATATGCAGGGTTTGAAAGCGTACCGTGGTGTAGACAGTGTCTGTGTCTTGCAGATTTCCATGCTTGGGATGTATATAAAATCGTATTAACGAGTCCGACAATAATATTTCTCTGAAAGTCGTGTCTGTGAGTCTAGCTGAACCAAGATTTGAAACACGATTAATGATAACTGACAACTGGGTAACGCAATAACTAGTCATCTGAGAAAATTAATCTAGCGAAAGCTAGGAAAGTGTATTGAGATGTAAATTTGGGCAAGTTTGTTCATGTTCATGGCGTGAATGCGGGGCAAAGCGCACCGTAATGTAAACGCACCGTGATGATATGCGGACAAAACACACAAGTGCTGCTTGTCTGCACGTCAGTGCTCTGCCCTGTGTTCATGCAACGATCGCAAGGTGAAGACAACTTCATTAGAGGTAAGAGTCGGCAATCTATTTACATGTAGTATCAAGGACACTTGCTCAAACACTAAGTTCTTTTATTTTAAGGATGGAGAACGAACTCCTTGTTTGCTCTAGCGTACACCACGGTAAGCACTCTCACCAAGGGAGCGCCAGCATTTGGGGTTGTGTCGTTACTTCAGTTTAGTAGCAAGCACAGAGACGTCGGTCACACAATGGAAAGCTAAACGGTCAACACCCTGCGTAAACTGAAGCCCCACCCCAAACTGCTCTCGGCACGTATCTGATAAACATGCTTAACGACTTACTAGAGCTCACGCTAACAAAAAAAAAAAAAAAAAGCAAGGCTGGTAAGTTTTCTCTGTACTACGCATGTCCCAAAAATCCAAGCCCGCCCCGTTCAAACAATCCCAATCTCTCGCACGTGCGTGCGGAGGCCTTGTGGTTAGAATGAAGATGTACATTGTCCGTATAAGGGGTCATCCACGATTAATCAGTGCACCCAGATGCTATCCATAACACTTTCTGCACTAACGGCACACCTAGAGGCCGCTAGCAGCTCTCTAAATGCAAAAAACAACGAAGACAACGAAATAATAGTTCGAAATGAGCGCATCCCTCGCGCTGCTCCAATTTAATGAACTCTTTCAAACCATTTCCCCCTGTGTATACGCTTTCAACGACTTGCGGCGTTAACTTTTTTTTCTTTTCAAACCCGCTGCCGGACCCGTGCCCGAGAGAATTCAGCGCTCGGGGAACCAGATAAGCGTTTTTTTTTCCCTGCCGACAGTCAACGAGCGGTCATTTTTAAAGCGTGCGGGGAGCGACGATTCCATTAGCGAGGCTGCGACGTCCGACCGTCAGTCCGGTTGACGCCCACACAGCCGCAGGAACGTGCCGCTGAAAACGAATCTGATACGGCACAGCGAGTTTCCTAAAACGCCTCATTATCATTTTATTTTCCAGCCAGCCTGTAGGAAGAGTTGCTGAGGGATCACGTTAACAAGGCGAGCGCTGCCTCACGCGTCGTCACGCTCTGGAGCTCAAACAACGACCGGGCGACGTGCCCGGGCAGTACGCGCGCGGACGTTGAAGTGTGGAAAACAATGTGACACGTTCCGTGGCATCGCTCGCTTGGCCGCTACGTAATAATATCTGGTATTTTGCGCGCCAAAACCGCGATATGATTACGAGGCACGCCGTAGCGCGGGGCTCTGGATAATTTCGACTATCTGGTGTTTAACATCTACTGAAATCGCGCAGAACACGGGCCTCTAACATTTCGCCTCCATCTCATAACGAGACCACTGCGTACGAGATCGAACCCACGACTGTCGGGTCAGCTGCCGAGCACCGAAACCACTGTACTAATGAGGCGGACGCTTGACCACTATGAAAAGTCTGGCTCCACCACGAGACTACATCTATCTATCTATCTATCTATCTATCTATCTATCTATCTATCTATCTATCTATCTATCTATCTATCTATCTATCTATCTATCTATCTATCTATCTATCTATCTATCTATCTATCTATCTATCTATCTATCTATCTATCTATCTATCTATCTATCTATCTATCTATCTATCTATCTATCTATCTATCTATCTATCTATCTATCTATCTATCTATCTATCTATCTATCTATCTATCTATCTATCTATCTATCTATCTATCTATCTATCTATCTATCTATCTATCTATCTATCTATCTATCTATCTATCTATCTATCTATCTATCTATCTATCTATCTATCTATCTATCTATCTATCTTTTACGTCTTATATCAGACTTAATCTTCTTTTCTTTGTCTTTGTCGGCAAGCCAACTACGACAGCTTGCTCTTTTATATGCTGAGCAGCGAGACGAAAGAGGTAATCATAAGCACTTTATAGAGGCACCACAAAAGTTGCTTCTTAATTATTAAAAAAAAAAGGTATCATCTGTCATTCTCATGCTCGTTTACCTTGACAAACTTCTCGCTGCAATGTTATAAATCAACAGTGAAGCACGCATAATATTAGAAATATTAGCACAAATACCAATGGAGATGGATCTCATAAACTACAAATTACGTCACCGCACCCGAGCACCGAGTGAAAGAACGCCGCCATGGCCGCCGTGCCCAGTCCAGAACCGGCACAGGCGACCACCTCGGCGCAGTGGCGGCGTCGCTTGAAGTACTGGCCGAGCACCAGGCTTCCGGCGTCCCGCGCCATGCCCAGGCCCAGGCCTAGCACCAGGCCCTGGCTGAACAGGCCTTGGTGCAACTGCGACGCGAAAGACGAGAAGAGGCAGCCCAGCGCTGCCACCAGGCCACCCAATACTGCCGTGAGACGGACGCTTTTACGTCGACACCAGGCCACCACCACCGGAGAAACGAACAGCGAAGAGGCTAGTGACGCAGAGCCCAGCCATGCTGCAATAGAGAAATAAAGGGGACAAAACGGTAAACTATAGCCCCGAGGCAGCCCACATGCAGATGGCGTCAAAGCTTGCATTTGTCAGGCGAACACCTTTGCTTATTGAGAACACAATACGTTTCTTAAATCAAACTTACATTGATGCAGTTGGGTTTTTCCTGTATTGCCTCCCACCTTATGTGTCACGAAATAATGCAGCGAAAGAGGGCTTCACACTACGTCATCCCACGAACTGGTACACTTCACTGTCTAGAAGGCATTAAGTATATGAGAGCGCAGTTCAATACAGAAATACAAAATATTACGCGAATTCAAGGAAGTGCATGAAACAGCCCAGAGAGCAAGCATGCTTGTAAAGTAACGCTGAAGAACGACACCCGAGAACAAAGACATGTCGTTCTTTGCGCCTGCGTTTAGTTCTTTAGCATTATGTTATGCAATGCTTAGCAAAAACCGACTATACAAATTTTACGTTCTGCTAATTTGAGCGGCGAGAAAGTGATGTCCACAATCGAGTAACATGTGTCTTCGCTATGCCAAGGCGAACAACCGTGCGCTAACAATTAGTGATCGTTCCGTTAGCAGGCACTGAGGTAAATTTGCCATGTGTAAACGCGTCACGTGGCTACGTTTAACGTACCTGATAAATATAATCCGATTGAAGACGTTTCGCCGTCATATGTCACGGCACGTGTATTTGAAAGCGAATGTAATCGCTGTTAAGCCGACCTTTCAAGCGTTCCTTGCGCGGTACATATATTTTATGTAGACGCCGCCGTTATCGTCCACTTCACTGCTACAAAGATGGGTGGAATTGAAGTGTACATAAACAGGCACAGCTTGAACATTTTTTGTCAGTAATGACGTTTCAATGTATATTTTTACGTCTCCGACTCATTGAGAAAAATAACAAGGCTGCATTTGAGCGGCGTGAAAGTGATGTCCACAATCGACTGCCGGTTGAGTAAAAATGACAATCCTCCAGGCAGCACAGTAATAACACACGCGTCATCGTAAATCAGAAAAACCTAGGCGGTGCTTGCGCCAATGATAAAAAAAATGCCGCATGCAAGGCAGTGTAATTACGCTGTGGCCGCATCTCTACGGAAGGAACAACGACAGCGAGATTGCTCCGCCACAAGGGACACGTTTTCACGGCAGCTGACGTGAACAAGAGTAAGGAGAACAAGGTGCACGCGTCAACATTCAATATTTGTGATCAAACGAAAACACTTCTTCGCTTTCTGACAGCCATGCCACTAAGTATAATGCAATTCCTTCATCCTTTATTACTTTTGAATTCGTCACAATAGAAGCCGCTACTTTAATCTGTCGAAGCGAAACGAAGCTTCGTGCTTCAGCTAAGCGAACAGACAACAAAAATACAGTTTTGATAAAAGAAATATTCAGAATGCCTTCTTACGTAACATTTGGGATTTTTTAGTACACCTTTCTTTAGTGAAATAGAACGCTTGCTATTGTTACAACGCAGACGCAGTTGGCGGGTAAGGCTTGCATAAACTCGAAAGTATGCAGGAAAAGCACGACTTGACTGTACAGACGTATATAGTGTCACTGATACTTGTAGTCCCACGAACGGCTCCTTCTTTATGTTAGTCGACTTAAAAGAGCTAGGCTAGCTAGGTTGTTACACGATTGCATCAAATAGCGAACTAAGGAGATTGTTTTTCTAGCCATGTGCGTTGAATTTCCTCGTGTGCGCGCACAGTGCCTTTCGTGTGCGCGCATGCTTTATACAGTGAAACCTCGGTGATACGAACACTGCTCATACGAATTTCGGGGTGATACGAAATTTTCTTTGGTCCCGGCCAAGGCCCATTGGCCTGCAGTGTAATGGAGTACGGTTGTTGCGAACAGATTTTCACCCCGTGACTTTTGATACGAACGTACGCTACCGCCCATGTACGAAGAGGTGCTGCCCGCGCTGTCGCGGAAGACGCGCCAAGCACGTGCGAGCGCGGTAACGCAAGCGCGGGCATACGCACCACACCGCCAAATTGCCAGAATCATGGTGTAAGAAAAATACTTTTCTTGCGGTCAGAATAAACCTTCAGAGACGTGTCACGGCCTCCGAGATTGTGTGTGCGAATCTTTGAGGCTCTAGTGTGCCTCCGTGTGCCTACGCATTTAGATTACAGATAGCATTGGCGCCATGCTTTTTTTTTTTTCTAACTCGTTGACGCGGGCTGCTGCCATTGTACTGTGTCTACACGTGCCTGCCTCGTGCATCAGACATCCCATGAAAGGTGGACGATGACCAAAAGAAGGCGAGGACAGTCTTGGCGAAGGAGTCAGGCCTCACAACGTCAACATGCGCGACTGTTGAGGTCGCACTTGTGTGGACACGGCCGTAAATCTCCCAAAAGACATCCCCATACACCTCCGCGATAACAAAATCATAACATAGGACCGTGGTTCTGAATCACAACATAGGACCGTGGTTCGCGTCAAAGCGCTTATTCCGTTACTTTCGTCGCAGTATTCCGGTGTCATGCGAAAAAGCATACTAAAATTTGGAATGGGCTACTGCTGACGCAGCTGGTTCATTAATTAAACACGCGCGTACGGACCGTATGTTTACGAGTGCTGGTATGATTGCCGACATCTAAAAACTTCACTGAAAATCATTCAGAGTTCTTCCTGACGTTGCTGCGGCCCTCAAAAACAGTAAATGAAAATGTACGCCAGCTTTCTTTTGTCGCATGCTAATTTTCCATGCTGTCTGGTGATACGAATTTCGGATGATACGAATATGTTTGGTGGTCCCGTGAGATTCGTATGACCGAGGTTTCACTGTATTATCTTTTTTACTTTCTTGGTTGTTAGCTCAGTATCCTTTTCATTATTTCGGGACAGCCGGCTCTAAGCGGAGCCTGCCTCATCGCGTTTCCAAATTAAGAAATAACAAGAGAAACAAGCTTTGAATGCCGCGCTGAGAAAACAGCGCTATAACATGGGACGAAACGAAATAGCACAGACGATACTCTGTGTTCTGTGTTTTTACAGCGCTGTTTCCTGCATATAATCATGGACCAGCCAGCCCAAATTCGTTCCTTCTTCTGCTAAGATTGTGCTTTCTGAAACGTAACTGAGCAGCATCAAACGAAGTTTCAGAAGTAACAGACTATGGGCCGCGGTAAACATCCGTAAGTGTCCTTAGTGCCAATGTTATACACTTTACGCAGTCATTCCACTTCAGAGATCGATATGGCTAGATAAGCTCTGAGTCGACCTGACGAAGTGTTTAGTATAGACTAAACAAATTGGTGGTGCGTCTTTCACAATATTTCGAGTAGGAACTTAAGTCTCTTTCTCGAAATATTGCAGCGTTGCTTCCCAAAGCTGCACACTCCATTTAGAATAGTGACACGACGATTGAGAGGTGGAATAAAGAGAATGAAGTCAAAAGACTGTCGAGAAAGCCCGTTTCCTATTCTATAGCTCAGCACTAAAGGCGTGCACGCCTTCAACGAATTACTGCGTGTCCATTCGTCATCGCTATAGAGCGCGCGTACAGCCAGAGTATCAGCATGATCAGTTTGTGCGTATACAGGGGCCTCACCTTCTCAGTTGAACGACACACTCCTAAAGAAACGGGAAATAGATTGTGGAACCCCCAGTTGTAAACACGCGTGATGATGAAGAGAATTTAGAGCTGCATGAGAGGCGCAGCTGGGAAACGTCTCCCTTTGTCACTCGTGGGACTTGTTTTACTGCTTGTTTAAAAAATAAAACCAGCTTTCTTTAAAAAGAAGCACGAGTGAAGTGTTATTCTTTTTTTTTTTTCTGGAGGCCATAAAAGCAGGCTCGTGAAAAAGGTGTCCGGATTTCGTGCTTCTTTCTTCAAGGCAACTTCTTCGACGTTGTCTTTTTCTTACTTTTTATATTTGCCTGTTAGAGTCTTCAACGAACGCCTACTTCGGAAACGAGCTGTTGAAAGACATACGCCATGTTCTTCTTTCTTGTCACGTGGATTCAGCCGGGAAAAGACGTGCTGGTGAAAGGTTCATCGCTTTTTTCAAAATTTATATTTTTCAGAATGTTTAATACACTTAGTCCAACGCTGAGCTAGTGGGCTACAAATGAAAATAAAATATGAGGCTTGATGCCAGAGATGTGGCGAAATAAAAACGTAACAGTTGATGAATTTTCAAACTGGAGCACCGAAATAGAACGCAGTTCTGAGTCGGTGTTTCTGTGTTGCTACCTACGCTTTAGTTTGTTGTCATTTTATTCGCGTCACGTTAATAATGAACAGTCACCAATTCGTCCGATATCCAGACGTCTTGAGATATTTTATATATCGCAAGGACAGTACTCTACCGAAGCCATTTTAGATGGCGTCCATGATGTGTGAATTGACATAGCGATGGTGTTCGGCAAGGCGTCATCTCGTTCGAGTGACTAAATTTGAAAAAAAAAAAAACTAAACATTCTTTTCACATGCGTTTTCTTGAAGCATTATGTACACCATATACGACACAAGTTCAGCCTTAATTGTTTTAATAGCATGTTTTTAGGTACTTGATAACTATTTTGTACAGTTCGTTCATATGCACTTTGCACTAATTATACGACTTGCGTTTATGTATTCATTGCGTATATGTATCAACTCTTCTTTGCACTTCTGATTGATACTTATTTTTGTACATCATGAGACCTCTTGAATCGCTTGCTCCTTTTAACAGAACCCTCGTGCATGCATTGTACCAAGTCCTATGCGGCAACCGTGTCGACGATAACTGACTCATGCTCACCGGTGTTGATTGCCAATTCTTGCTTGTATGGGTGTGCGTGCGCTTTATTTGCTCATTTTTATCGCGTCGTTTCGGTCTGTTCATCTGAGAAGCAAGTTTTGTGAAAAAGCCAGCAAATAATGTTGCCGATGCTACTGATGTTATTTTGGCTTTGTTTTCGACAGGAAATGTCCGGGTACACGAAAGACGATCTTCTGTCCACTATCGCGCGAAACAAGAAAAAAAAAAACGAAAAAGAAAACATCCAGAATTGAACGGGGTTCGAACCTGGGTCCTTTCAACAGTAGCCCATTATTCTACCACAGAGCCATGCCGGTGCTTGTAAATCCTTCGAACGAAAACCCGACACAGGCGTAATATCGGGAAGGAACCACGTTAACATGTGTAATATAACTTTGTAGAAGAGTAAAATAACAACCAGGTGTCACACAATGCGAACTGTGTAACCAGGCGTCCCACAATACTAATGGCGTGACGAGTGGGTCATTAAATGCTTCCATCCCATTACAAAAGGCTCAGCCATAATTTTTCCTCGTCATCAGCCACCGCATCAACAAAGTGCACATAATCCCTTGCAAATACGTAGCGGCTACCTCGCCTCTCAGCAGAATGACGAATAATGGCGTAGTGGGTGCTTCCCAACTTGACAAAAAATTATGATTTATGGCGTAGTGGGTACTCGTATTAGCAGCCCCAAGAGAGTTTACAACGGCTTCTAGAAGTGCCGCTCTTCCAGCTTTCGCTGTGATGTGCTGCGCTTTACGCGCAGGCCTGGCGTTTTGAAGAGAACTAAAGGTGAAACACGGATAAAAAAAAAAAAGGCACACATATACAGACAGGCGCTACTTCTACACATGTGCAACAATAAATTTGTTGGAATTAGCGCCTGTGCGCGTATATACGAGTGCCTTTTAGGGGCGAAGATCCTTAGGGTGTGGGTCTGTCCCTCTGTTGTTGTTGTTGTAGTAGTAGTAGTAGTAGTAGTAGTAGTAGTAGTAGTAGTAGTAGTAGTAGTAGTAGTAATATAGGTAGGTAGGTAGGTAGCCACGTATAGTGGAATGTACCCACTCCACGTGATAAAGATGACGATGACGCAGTATAGTGGAATGTACCCACTACACGTGATAACGATGAAGAATAAGCGTGTTCCAGTATAGTGGAATGTACCCACTACACGTGATAACGATGACGATGACGCTGATGACCATGAAGTATGAGCGGGTTCCAGACCACACATTCCTCTTTCTGCCATGGATGAAAACGATCGAGCTTCGCCCACTCATCATCATTCACTTCGTGGATATGGCGTGATTTTTTTTTTCTTCCATGTTTTCCGTGCACTTTTAGTTCTATTTCCAAAAGAAAACTGGCACTTGCGCGGCGCAATCCGCCCTTTTCATTTTTCCTGTCCTGCCATCTAGCATTTTGGCAGGGGAGAGGAGCTCTTCTGGGTGATCCGGGAAAATTGGGATTGCCAGAACAAAAGCCTCTGAGATCGAAAGGCGCACTGGAGACAATACAACAGGTTTCGCGACCTTCCCGCTAGTAGAAGGGCGCATGCGCCGTGGCACCATGAAAAAAAATACACCATCTCCCGCTGAAGGGAACCATGTGTAGATGTGAAGCAGCGGGCGCTAACGCTTACACTGGCGGCGGCGTTGACGCTGGCGCTCATCTCAGCGTTGCGCAGGAGAGAAAACTGGGGAGGCGCAAAGCACGCAGTGATGGAGCGGTGTTTCCTACTGGAACATGGCAATGGCTGCTAATGGGCAATGAGAGACAGAAGACTCCGACTGGACACAGAGACCCGCAGTCCGCTTTTAGTTAACGCGCACGCTGCGAATTTTTATTGTTCAACAACGCACAGGAGAAATCTCCCACCGTCACCACCTTGCAGGTCAAAATCCATTGCCATATATACGGAGTGGCCAGTGAACGGTTGGCAGCGCGATCAGTCGGTTTTTTCAACCAAGAAACTCGCTAGCAGACGCTGCCTGCGTCGGCGTCGGCGTCGCGTCGCGAGGCGAGAGAGGGGGGAGTGTAGGACAGGAGAGAGAGGAGGGGGGACGCGCTTGCGCAGTGGGAGTGTGGACGCCGCGGGCAGGGATGCCTAGAGGAGAGAGGGGGGGAGCGTAGGAGAGAGAGGGGGGAGCGCGCATGCACAGTGGGAGTGTGGACGCCGCGGGCAGGGATGCCTAGATGAGAGATGGGGAGCGTAGGAGGGAAGAGAGGAGGGGAGGCACATGCGCAGTGAGGGTGTGGTTGCCGCGGGAAGGGATGCTTAGAGGAGAGAGAGGGGGAAAGGAGGTTTTTTTTTTGAAAGGGTTTGCGCATGCGCAGTAAGGGAGGGCACGCGCCACACCACCACCACTGGATTAAGCTTCGCCATAAGATGCTTCACATCTAAAAAAGGATCGTCAATGCCCGTTTCACTAACTATCGCATCTAGCGAAAATAATGCGCCAAACTAGCCTATTCATCGCTACACCTCCAGGAGACATCATTCACCACTGCCCTTGTTTGTTTTCCTAAGGACGCTTTACGATAACTCCATATGAAGTACAACTTGTCAAAATGGCTGATTGGGTGAGTTGGTGATTCATGATTACTTGATATACGAGTGCGTAACGTAGACAAGGACTAAGACAGGGCTTGTCCTTGTCTTTCTTAGTCCCTGTCTACATTACGCGCTCGTACATCAAGTAATCCGTATGAAGGACGTGGTCCAAAGAACATGGTCTTCTTGCAGCATGACTGTATCTGTATGCCACTAAGGCGAGATCAAGATCGCGTTATCGCGAAGTTTGTCGGCGCGAATCTTCAAGTGTCGTCTTTCAGAAGGCCGTTTTGAACAAGTCAAGTGATCGGTAGGGCTGTACGCGACTATCTCTGAAGCAGCCCCTAAAAAGCAGTTTTCTAAAAAGACAACAGCCTCATCCATGGGTGATGTGGGTACGCGCTAAATATTCCAGACCGAACATATCAAGACCACGTGTATGGAGGGTCCCATTATTTCCACGATGAATTTCTTAGTGATGCATTTCAGGGGGCAGAAACAAAAAGAACACACAAATATTTTGCGTGCACTTATAGAACATCTGAGCTGCCACGCTTACACTTTGACGCGGAGGCTGAACGTTCTTAGTTATACACGGTTTGTGGGCAGGCTTGCAGAACCAAGATACGTGTAGGCAAGTTCTTTATGATGTTCGCGTCCCATTTCAACAAATGCGACGAACCCATTCCGTCGTTTTAACGTGGACGTGAAGCAAGACAAGCCTCTTATCTTCCTAAGTACTGCTTTTTAGCATTCTTGAACTAAAAGATGGGGCTGTTCCTAAACAAACATGGAAAACACACTTCAGTCATGCATTCATTCCGATTTGTTTTTTTCTTTTTAACATTTGAAGCTCAAGGTGAAAGAGGCGAGCCTTTTTGGCTCAACAAAGACCATTCACCTTGTAAGCCGTGTTTACTGAAGGGTCCGCGAGCCTTCGCGCATCCATCTGTCGACGGCCGCCAACGCTTTTAAGCAAACACTTCCGCGATGTAAGAACATGGATCCAGGGAGCACTCACGTGATTTACGAGGCATTTTCGCACTGCGACGCCACCCTGCTACCCGTCTTCGCTGTGGGACGTGTTCTATCTCACCTCGCTTGCTATAGGAAGTGTTCTTGCTTGCTCTGCTCAAAGAAGCGACGAAAGATTGACGTAGAATGATGCCGGGCTAGAGCTCGATAGGAAGCTTCACCGGGCGAGGAATGCGGTGGGGTTTGAGCTATTCCTGTAGCACCCATTAGAGGTTGTCTTTGGGAGACCGGTGATCTCGAGGCTTTCGCACACGTCGCCTATAGACGCAAAGTGCACGGGGCACTTAACGAAAAGCTCGCCTTTGCGCAAAAGCTCCGCGGGAGCGATGTGCTTGGTTTGTATATCGACGCCTTAAAAACGGTCAACGCGGAAGAGGGTAGATGGTTTCTGCTGTGCGTTGCTCCTTGAATAGGTAGTCACGGATCGGTAATCGTGGCACATAGTACACCGATATTACAAAAGATAACTGAACTGCAACGCTGGTTTTTACGATGGTTCCCGAATTTCCAACGCTATCAATATCTACTACAATTGACGTCATCGTGACGTCAGTATTAGGAACACTATGAAGCCGCGAAAAGTAGAACCCGTCGCAACGCTTTTAAAGGAGCAAAAAAAGATTAAGTGCACTTGTAGACCGATAAGTTAAATGTCAGCTCGCGTTGAATATTAAGTTAATTCAGTGTAGGTATCTGGTCAGAGGACTTGTTTAACTATGACATGTACAGTCTCAAAGGAAAAACATATTGGCATAAGTGACCGGTTGCGGGAGCGGCACGATTGCGACACGCCGCACGGATTTTCCCGAGCACGCCGATATCGAGAGTGCCAAGCACATTCCATTCTCCAAAGCAGGGGTGGCCGGCGGAAAGCACTCTAACGAACCGCTTTTTCGAGGCAACTGCGATAAAGATACGGTTGCTCGCAACTCCAGCGATAAAAAACAAAAAACAAAAAAATAGTTCATGTGCATAGCCACATCTGACGAAAAGCAATGAACAAGCGTTTCTTTAAAGGGCCCCTAAGCCACACCGAGTTCAAAGGCGACAGAGTAGTTTTTTTTCTCGCCTTCACTACCCTTCCTACAAAAGCTATCGCCTCCTCGCCACTTTTTTCTTCAGAAAATACGAGGAATGTCAACACTAAGCGTTCAACCAGTCAGAATTTCTCGCTTTCCGACTACACGCTGCTATCTCCGCTTGCGCAGTCGCAAACACAGAAAACGTAGTCAAATCAGTTTTTCGGGAACGATATACATATAGCGATGCGAGACAAGGCAGAAGGGGCATGCGACTGCATGGAAAAACAGGGTGGGCGACGATTCCCAACAGATACCTCTTGTATATCGACCAATCCAGAGCTTATTTCATCCTGACGTCACGTGAATAAACAGCTGGCGTCACGAATTGCGCCGCAAAGACAGGCAACGCCGGGAGAGAATACCGCGCTCGTTCTTCGTATTTTTAAGATATGGGCTTTCGGATGGGCCAACAGCAAAATGGCCTGCTTTCCGCCGGTCCGCCGGCCACCCCTGCTTTGGAAAATGGAGTGTCCTTTGAAATCTCGCTATCGGCGTGCTCGTGAACAACAGCTCCGCGTGTCGCGATATTGCGGCTACGGCCACCGGCCACTTGTGCTAATCTTTTTCCGTTGCGACTGTAGTTTAATACAGAAAACGAATGTGCGCTCGACTGCAACATTGTTCATACTGCTGAGTGATCCGCCACTGGGCGGTTTTCGTGAACTAACCAATTATTGGTACTATTTGTACCGGCTAGAAAATCTCATGTTACTTGCTAACATCTGGTTAGCGACTACAGTCCCGAAGAAATAATGTGACCACAGTTAGGAAACAGATAACATGCTAACAGTAAGTGCTCGCGGATAGACATATTGCTTTCTGTGTGACGGCATCGAATAACACGCAATAATTGATTCTTCTGTTATGGAACCTCTATTTGCCTAGAAAGTAAGCAGAAAGAATAAAAACATGTAGTTTTACCATCTTCCTTTACATGCGAAAGGTTATATTCATTTGAAAATAAGTGTATGATGGCTCTGAAATGATCCCCCAACAGTTAGTCTAAAATGGGTTTATTTTTTAAGGAATTGGTTCTATAGGAACAACAAGTTTTAGCTGAATGACGGTAGACTTCAGACGAAACCTAATATCCTGCTCGTCAGCCCCACCGAAAGAACGCAAGAAGAAAATGTAAAAAACAAACAAACAAAAATAATACCGACAATTTTGATTTGAAGTATAGTTTCCCGGGGCATAACTTCGGCATATACGACGCAGCACAATTTTTTTTTTTCGTTTTCACCCTATTTGTGTGGTTCTCATATAAGGCTTCATCATATGCAGGCGCTAGGTAGCTCCACTTCATGTCACAGGACACTAGCCTATTGCAGAGTCCACCTGATGGCGCAGGGGTTACAGTTTCTGGAAAACAGAACAGGCCACTCTGACTTATTACTTTCCCGCTGCATTTAAACAGCCCGAACGTCAGAGAACGAAGTAAAAATAACGAAAGAAAAGATGCTTTGGCCACACTTTTGGCAGAATGTGCGATTACATACGCAGCGTCCTCTTTGGCCGCGTTTGCTTTATTTTCCGCTGGCTACGCACCAAAGCACCATGACAGAACTCAAAGCATCTGCCATTCGACTGAACCACCGCTTCTTATGTGCTGACTGCATAATATTTCGTTCTGTGGCAAGCAGAAAAATAAAGAAAGGTTAAGAGTGAGGGTTATTGCTACATTTTATTGTTTCTCTAGTTGAGCGTCTCCCTTTCTTTCTTTCTCTCTTTCTTTCTTTCTTTCTTTCTTTCTTTCTTTCTTTCTTTCTTTCTTTCTTTCTTTCTTTCTTTCTTTCTTTCTTTCTTTCTTTCTTTCTTTCTTTCTTTCTTTCTTTCTTTCTTTCTTTCTTTCTTTCTTTCTTTCTTTCTTTCTTTCTTTCTTTCTTTCTTTCTTTCTTTCTTTCTTTCTTTCTTTCTTTCCTTCTTTCTTTCTTTCTTTCTTTCTTTCTTTCTTTCTTTCTTTCTTTCTTTCTTTCTTTCTTTCTTTCTTTTTCAAGCAGCACCTGTGTCATCTTGAGTTCGACGGCCCTGTGCTATACCCCTCTGACTAATGGTGGTGCAGTCCCACACGCGTCAATGGATTCACCCCTCATTTCCTTCTTTCCTTCCCTTCTCTCTCCCTCTCTCATCTTCCTGTTCCCCTTTCCCATTACCCCCCAGACTACGGTTGCCAGATGGAAACGTTTCTGGTTGACATCCCTGCCTTCTATACCTTTCTGTTTACTTATTTACTTTTAAAAACAGCGAAAAATTATTTTTTACTGATAATTTTCACTACTCATAGTGCATCAATGAAGTTAAGAGAAGGAAGTAGTTGCCTGCAACCTCTCCGCTGATACCACAAGATAAATCTAATCTCGTCTAGATCGTATGGCGCAGCCTAATATCACATTTGTATCTGCATAAAGTCAACTCTCACTTGAGTGAACTTCAAGGGACCCAAGGAAATAGTTCACTTAACCGAAAGTTCACTGAACTGAATATTCACTACAATACGGAACAGCATTGGGGCACAGCAGATATCAATCAATAGTGTTAAATACAATTTATTTTAAAAATAATTATCTAGTTTTCATTTCGACTGGTGCCCTTAAAGCGCAAGAAGAGACAAATCTGTCCAAAGAGAGTGTCCGTTTCTGTGCACTGACTGTGGCACAGCTTGTTGCTGTTGCACGAAGTCTCGCAACTTTCTAATATATCCTACAGACTTGTCTAGAGATACAAGGATTTGAACCTGTCTCAGCCTATTACAACTTCTTGGTCCCACTCTTCTTTCAGTTCCGGATGAATACCGGAAACAATTTCGAAATCTGATAGTTCTGCTCAGGCACTGAAGCGCACGCGCCTCGTTTTCGTCTCCCGCACGGCCGCTTTGCCTTCGGTGGCGCTGCATGCACAACGATGTTTCACCGCCGCCGATGGATGGGAGATTTGGGGACGGCACGCATCGGCTACACCAGTGCTGCACAGCGCAAAACTTCATTGAATCGATTTCAAAAATGAGCCCGAGTCTGCACATCAAGTTCGTTCAACTGAAATATTCATTTTTCATAAATTCATTGAACAAACAGTTTTGCATAGAATGGATAGGAAAACCGCCGGAATTTCCTAAAAGTTCGTTATTCTGAAATATTCGTTATACCGACGTTCGTACAAGTTAGAGTTCACTGTACTACGAGATGTCTCCTCCCCGCCCCCTAGCTACCATCTGTCTACCCATCAGGACTTCGCGTACGACTTGTAATTGTCTTCATAACTGTATTTCTAAACACATCATGTTCCTTCTTAACTCACGTTGCTATCTGTTACGGTGTATAAACGAATAGCAGTAGCCACCGGTATGGTTAGACTAGTGACTTTGTCCTTTCATTGCACTAAAGAAAGTAACCTCATTGATGACTAGATGTTGCTGTCTGTAGGTATTAAGGCGAAACCTTTAATGCCTCATAGGCTCATACTCGCGTCTGTCCATTCGTCCGTGCCCTCGAACGGTGCCAGCTGTGGCCTCTCCCTCTCATTACTCTCAGCAATCACGTGATTGCTGGGGAAGTGTACAAAAAAAAAGGAATAAGAAACAGAAAAGAGAAAGAAAAATAAATAAATAAAACAAAAAACAAAAACAATAAAAAAAAAGGACATGGCATAGTCAGTCGACTGGCCACAGGCTTTCGCCGAACAAACTTTGGAGTTTACAGTGTCCTTCAATTTTTTACCTATCAGCTACTTATGTTATCTGACACGATAATTGCGCACGAATAGCTACAAAACACCCCCCCCCCCCCCCAAAATGCGGCGCTTTTATGAACAACCATAAGAAAACACACCTGGATCAATCCCAAATTTTGCAAAACACAGCTGTCCCTGTAGACAAAGTTCCATCATAACTGATTCCTCGCGAACACAATATCACAAACTGAGACCCTGTATGTTTGATAAATCATTAGTGTACGGTTGTACGTGTCCCTTTTACGGCTGTTACCAAAACTTGCCTTACTATACACAGACTTCGTAACGTCACGACTCATTAGTTTGGTCTCCGTGCTTATTCTGCATGCAAATTTCCAGAATAAGACATTTGCTGAATATCGTGCTAGCCTAATCTGTTTTTTTTTCACTTTTTCTTTGTTATTCTCGTCACTAATTAGAGAGAATAGTCGACTGCTCTGTTATTTTATATTCAAATGAGCCCCCACGCTCCAAGCATAAAGTGGCAACTTCCGTGAGAACACTCCGAAAATTCTATACTTGGAATACGGCAGCTGCGTAACTTTGCACGAAGAAGCGGTACAACAAGCGCCGTAGAAAAAAAAAAAGAAAAAAAAGGAGCATATGTTCAGCATTCAAGTACTGAAGCTGCGCGTGCGTCTGTGTGTCTGTACCGTTAAACCCTATAGCAATGCAAAACACTGTGACCGAACCTTGCTATTTTTCACGACCTCATCCGCCCTGCACACACCGTGTGGACGCGCCTATAAACTAACCTGTCGCGACAGCATTCTCCACGCCGGTGTCACGGCGTCAAGGCAGCGCTCTCCAAACTGTTCTAAGTATACAGCACGGTGTGCCATCAAGAAACCGAGCAGAAGAAAAAAGAAAGAAAAAATAGATGGCGAGATTACACCGAAGGCGCCAAGATGATTAATGGCGACGGCCGTCAATGCCAGCCGGTCGGTTCGCCGACGACCGAGGCTTGCTCGGGAAACGCTTCGTTTGTCGAAAGATCGCGTAGGTTCCATCGAGAACGTGAAGATTAAACGTTAGACAAGAAGAACGTAAGAACGTTAGAGCAGGTGAGAGTAAAAAAAAAAAAAACTTGTAATTTGTAGGTTTCTCTGTGTTCGAAGGCCCGGATGGAATAATATTGTACGCCTCTACCCCACACAATGGGGCAAACTGATGGAATACTTTTCTCTTTCTCAAGCAATGTAGGTCAATTTTAATCCGACTTATATGTGGCCAAAACCATGGCTGCGTGGCTTCAGCACCTGATAGGTCGTACCAAATTATGTCCCATCGTGGGATTTCGTCATAAATCCAATGAGCATAATGATAGCCTTCAGACGGTTATTTCTGCATAATGCTATTGAAAACTAAGCGAGCAAACACCGGTAAACAGTATAAGTTGCGAATAGTTATTTAAGGAAAAGACCGTATTCTAAATGATTAGTTTCCAGCCATTTCAGTGGAAAAAAAAAAGACAAAAGAGAAAGAAAGCATAAAACAACTGCGTTTGTGGTATAGTTTCATGCACTCGAGCCTTCGTTCCCGCATTTACTACCGTTCTGAAACAGAACGATTGGTTTAATGGAAATTTGCCCCGCAACGGTGGTCTAGTGGTTATGGCGCTCGACTGCTGACCCTGAAGGTCGCGGGATCGAATCCCGGCCGCGGCGGCTGCATTTTCGATGGAGGCGAAAATGCTGAGGCCCGTGTGCTTAGATTTAGGTGCACGTTAAAGAACCCCAGGTGGTCGAAATTTCCGGAGCCCTCCACTACGGCGTCTCTCATAATCGTATCGTGGTTTTGGGACGTTAAACCCCACATATTATTATTATTATTATTAATAGGAAATTTATTCGATGGCAAATAACTGGCATATTAAGGGATGTTCACACGGGAGAGAAATTCTCGGGGGAGAAGCGGGGATTGCGGATCACGTGACAAGACGTCACGGATTAAGTAACGTCACGCGAGGGGTCGCCACCAGTCGCTAATCGGTGACGTCGTTGTCACGTGATCCTCAATCCCCGCTTTCCCCTTCCCCCCCTGATGATTTCTCCCCCGTGTGAACACCCCTTTAATATCAAGCTCAAGACCTGACTATAATGCTATGCAGATGGGACACGAGAGGAAGTCGCACGTTTTAGGATTGCGTAACCGCCTATATACCACGTAATTTTTCTTTTCGTACTTTATCTTGAGAGCGCATTACATCAGGCTTCGCCGCAGAAAAATGTTAGCCTCGGCATACAAAACACCACCGTGATGCGTTGACCCCAAGTAAAGGTTTAACGTAAAGGTAAAGAAAGTTGCAATGGTTCCGAGAGTTTGTAAAGAGATCAAAAAGACTTTTTTAGTATTCAACAAAGAAAACTGGGGGGAAAATGATGGGCGAGTGCTTATCACTGACGCAACACGTTCGGCCTCCTTAGTTATCTCTGGTTCGTGTGAAAAAAAAAATGACAGTAGGAACTCCAGCACAAAACTATGTTGCAAGGGCTTTTAGACAAGCATAACACTGCGTCAGAAAAAAGAAAACGAAATGACTGATGGCAGTCAGCGCGGACATGTCTCGCTAAATATGATTAGCTAACAAGCTCTTCTCTCTTCGCCGGAAAAAAATTCCAGAAGCAAGAACATCGTGGCCGGAGCTGTTCGGAATTTTGATAGCGCTGAGTAACCGAAAGGACCAGCGACATGCGCCTATGAAGTATCCAGAACTTTAAGACTTGCCAGCACCTTCTCAACTAGTTTAAGAAGCACTGCACTTCAGTATTCCTTGCACGCATTGGAGCGTTCCGTGCAATTTATCGTTTGATACGGCGCCAGAACTTCGAGCAAGAACAACAGTTCACAGCGTTTTCTGGTATTGCGAATGACGTTTGAGGAAGATGCCGCACTCTTGATAAGCGAGGACGAAGCTGGAGCAAAAAAGCCACAAATTTTCCTTTTTAAAGTGCATGGCGGATAGAACTGATCTCTTTCTGTAATGAAAATTGAAAGAGAGATTAATAAACACATATCGAATCCAGAAAATCATATTTCAGTCGGTTCCGCCTTGGCGCTCAAATTGGTGCAAAGCAGATTGAAGACTGAGGCGTCTAGTGTTGTTAGGGGCAGGTCACAGCAGATAATCTCCGGTTTTTAAGACTTTTTGTGAGAGCACAAAACCAGTGCTCTGTTGCCTTGCGCGTATGGAATATGAAGTTGTCTTAAACACCCTGTTCTGCGAACGCCTCAGCAGGTTCGAACAAGTAAACAGCTCTGAAGCCTAGTTCAATTTCTACTGATAATCAGCCTCCGAGGTGCGATATCAGAAGATTGCCAGAAATTACGAGCCATAGCAGTCCTATGGGACTATACGGCATAAAATTACAAAGTTCTGCGTGGAATTGTCATGGCGAACAACGCAAGGCAATTTCAAACTCGGCTGCCGAAAACCTTTAGCTTTATGGCCCCACTTCCCGTGGTGCGTACGAATATTTTTTTAAGCAACATTAATTTCTTGGAGGCACGCAGTCATTAGACAATACAGTATCATTAAGATAGTAAAGCTTGGCGTTAGTTGTTGAAAGAAGAAATGTACCGATGCTAAACAAAAAAAAAAAATACAAGCACGTGCTTATCACACTTCGTACAAACCACCATGGCACCTGCTCTAGTCCTATATTAGGCTTAAATGTATTCCCATGTTCGCTGTAATCTAAAAACGGGGACCACATGCAAGATCAGGACGCAAAGCCGGATTTTGGTACCTTAATAATAATTACGTCGTTTAAAAGAAATCGTTGTTACTATGGTTTCTTAATTTTTAGCGGTTATCCGATCGTCAGGAACGAAGATGACCATAAGCTAAGAAACTTCTACAAAAGACGGCGCGGCGCCAACGATCCTTGCTCTTTCGCAGTTCGTTTCACCGCTCGCACAATTTTGCGCTTGAGATCAAAGCCCGAACAACCGCGCGTGTTTCACAGATCGCTAGCTTCGTTTCATCAAATTCAAACAAGAGTGAGCGAGGTATTAGAACGCCGGTATGCAGGATACGCATCGACGAAGCAATATTGTTCGCTTATGTCACGGGTGCTTGATAAAAAAAGGAACAGGTCTCTTTTTTTATTTTTATTACTTTCTTTATGCTGCCGCCTGCGAGTCCATCGGATCTGCGTGCCCCGCGTGCCGCTATTCAAGATGAAAAACTCAATTTTGCGCCCGAATGACCCTCGTTTCTTTGTCATGGTTATCCCTATTGGTGCTATTTCGTGGTATTTTGTTTCCGGAAACTTTACACGGATGAGCTGCAGGCTCCGAAAAAAATTTTTTAACACGCAACAAAATTCGCATATAGAGGATATCGAGAGAAAAGCACTTCGTGGGAGCCATCAATTCTCTGTAAGCAAAACCGAGGCAATCGCTTCATTCTTCCCTTGCTTTTCCTTTTTTTTCTTTTTTTTCAGAAGGTGTCCAACACTCAACTAAGTATCACTACTTCAAAGTTAGCTTCATTGCACTAGTTTCTACTAAAAAAATTTACATTAAATAGGTACTGACGTCAATTTTCGAAGCTGACTTTACTCCACCATACAAATCTCCTGTTTAGAGAGACGGCTCTTAGCAAGTGCGAAGCTCGGGAAACGCTGATAAGATATTTTATTTCTTGAAATTGAAATCAATTTAAGTATGGCGCGCCTATGACTTAGACAGTTGCGTGACGTCAGGGTATATTATCAATACTGGTGATTTCACGCACCATTACGGCTAGTTGTGATGACATCAATAACTAAAACCTGCAAAAATGGCCGTTCGCACGTCACCAACGGAGCCACGGAGCAGAGCGGCCGTGGAAACGTCACGATATCTCATCTTAATCACGTGACAGAAAGTTGATACCGTGTCGTGACGTCAGGTATAGTAGTGATACCAAGAATAGATAGCTTGCACGTGACGCCATGGTCGCAGCTTCATAACGTACTGGTTCACCAAGATGGCGGCCTTGATGACGTAAAGAGAGCATGATCAGATCGCGTTTAGCCTGCTTCAATACGATAACGATGCGGCCAGAATTTTATTGGCCTTCGGTGCGTCAATGACAAGAGACCTTGCAAGTGATGTAATGATAACGTTACCACGCGAGGTCAAAGCTTGCGTCCTATACCATGCGGTGCACCAACATGGCGGTTTCAGTGACGTCAGTCAAGCCTTCTATAGCTTTTAAAAACAGGTTGCAATCGATTTTTCAGGGCGCACTCACGCGTGCCAGTACATTTTCTCGGCTCTCGAAGGCATGGCCTTTTATTTGACGCATAAAAAAAAAACGAGATATGAAAATTTCTGCGTCAGTATACCCCCTTAACCATGCTCTGTGTCGCTGTGCTTCAGGTATAGGGAAGCTTCACGGCTCCATATGATCTAATGTTATTTGAAAAAAGATGACAAGCGCAGTATGAAGTTTTCTATAGGACTCACTAGTAGGAAATCTGGAGCTATTCTCTACGGAACCAGCAAGTATATGGTGTGGATCAGCCTGTATAGGATATATGAATAGTAGAACTTATGCTACCCTCCGTGGACGGTCTAGAGGTTATGGTGCTCGACTGCTGACCCGAAGGTCGCGGGATCGAATCCCGGTCGCGGCAGCCACATTTCGATGGAGGCAAAATGCTTGAGGCTCGTGTACTTAGATTTAGGTGCACGTTTAAGAACCACATGTGATCGAAATTTCCGGAGCACCCTCCACCACGGCGTCTCTTATAATGACATCGTGGTTTTTACAATTATTAGTAACGAACTTACGCTGGCTTTGCCCTTCTGGCTTTCAAAATACATTGCGCTCTTCATCACGTTCAAAAAGATGTTGCATCGTAAATCGGGAAATAGCTTACAGCTGCCACAATTTACGCGATTACTAGGAAAGGTGTTTCTGCATTCAGTTATTGTTCATTTATTTACTTATTCTGATTATTACTTATTCTTAGTTTACATACAAGGAGATGTTTCAAATACATGCGGTCGTGTGTAGCAAGGCAAATTTACGCGCGTCTTTCGAAACGAGCCACCTTAAATGCTTTTTAAAAACACGGCTGATTGTACCGGAAAGGCACGCCGATACTTGCGCAATATAAACTTATATAAACGCACACACTAATCAAGATAGAAAAAAAAAGGGGGAAAACTGAGCGAACTTTCCGCGCTCGAAACAAGGCCGGTAATCAATAAAAGCAGTTTGAGCAGATGCGCCCCAGAACTTTGGCCCGTTTTGTCCCGAATTCCGGAGCGATGAATATTATTTATGGCGACTCTTCTTCTCGGTGAACCATTTACGACCGTAAGTGAAAGAGAGAGAGAGAAAGAGAGAGAGCTCGTTCAGCTTCCAGCGCCATCTATCGATTCTCGTCACGCTTGACGGGGGAAAGCTCTCTCGTGATACGAACTCTCTTCAGCGGAAAGCGTGGCGCGTGATAAGGCAAAAAGGGGTGAGAGAGAGAGAGTGAGATACGCTAAATCACAACTTCGAGTTTTATGACGTGAAGGGAATTCGGCGAAAACATATACACCGTCGCGAAAATTTAACATGCGCCCCCCCCGTTCGCTACGCTTTGAAGGGCAGGACTGCGCGTAGTGCATACCCGCCCTACGCGGCACGAGTTTTTTTTGAAAAAAAAAACTGTGATGTATGAACTTATCGGTATGAGTTTCCTGGAGCGTTTGATGCGAGTCGCGGACTCCCGCGAAGCTTCCGGCGGCACGCGCCAACTCCACGCGCGGCAGCTTAGTTCATTCGTGCGTTTTCTTTATTGAATCGAAGAAGGTTCAGCCGAACACCAGTCCTCCGCAGAGTGTATGCTTAGAAATGCTGTCAGGAACACGAATTTGCATACTGTTTCTATGTTCTTCACGTGTTTGTTCCTGATTTTATTGATTTTATTTTGTTTAGTGTGTTCTCCCATTGCAAACAAACAAACAAAAAAAAAAGAAAAAGAAAGACAGATATTTTTCAAGGGAGTGTTGTCTGAATTAGAATTTTTTTTTTCAACTCCATCGTTTTTTTTTTTCTAGACTTTCTCGCAACTAGTACTTCCGAGTCTAGCTTTCAAGTGTACTTGTAAGCTCGAACAGTGGCTTGTAACTGAAGCAATCCCGTATTGAGGGTAAAGAAGCTGCTTTGAATGCGTTAGTGAGGACAGTCGACAGAAGCCAATACAGCTACCACGGCTGGAAATCGAACGCACGACCTCGTGCGTGTTCAGCAGCAGAACGTAACCTTCACTGAGCCAGCGTAACGGGCAATCAATAGTTTTTCAATGTATTTTAAACATGACTTGTCAACTATGCATTGGTATAGCGCCGTCTCCTCTGTGCACTTATTAAATAGCAACAACATCGACGACGACGACGACGACGATGATGATTATGATAACTTTAAATTTTTGTTGATTTATTATCATCTGTGTTATACGGAGCCTATATACATGCACGACGTATAATGCTCTTAACGGGCAACCCACATAGAGATAACGGCCCGATTGCTTCACTTGTTGCTCTTGCATTCTCTAGCTTGTTTCGCGCTGCACTCAGGCTCGTCTATTGTAGGCGGGCTTTTGCGGTATGTGCGAAGTAATAAGTAGGTATGCGCATAGGACTCCAGTTAATTGGCTAACACTGTGCTGGATGGCGCACCTTGCCAGCAGTGCCAGGCTTGAAACTACCCACTTTGTAAAATTGCCTTGCGTATTAGCGTGATCTAGCACGACTCTGTTTCTTCGCAAATTCATTCATTATTTCTTCTAACCCTAATAAGCTCCCAAAGTCTCAGTATGAGGAACCAGGCAGGCGGTCTCAACTAAAAACCTGCGCTGCAACATACCGCACGTTTCGCAGACAGATACGGCACGCCGCCTGCGCGTATAAGCGTTGCTTTGGGGTCTATACTTGTCAATTCGAGCCCATTAATTTCGAAGACAGCTGCAATTACCGCGGAACCGCACCGGCCTCCCGGTTAATTGTGGCTTCTGCTGCGGCCCTAATTGACGGGCCGACTCAATTTTTCACGGTGATCTACTGCTTCTAAAGCTGAATGAAAGGAACCGTTGGGCTTCCTTACAAAGTTGCCCGCTTAATACCCCGGCGGGACACACTAATTAAATTGCTCCGGGCTATCGTGGCTACTTGGCAGCCGGCCGTGATGTCTCTTTCGGCCAAAGCCATGATGATACCTCTACGGTACTTTATCCTGCTCATTAGGGCAATCGAGTAAAAAAAAAGCATGAGGAGATCATGAAGTCCGAGATATCCATTACCGTCCTGTAAAATTTATCGTTCCGAGCGTGGGCAGTCATAGGCATACTGTAACCAGGTAAACCCATAATAATGCCCACGCGCAGTATTGAATCTCTCTCGGTGTAGATCAAGAGATGCGTAATCTTTCGAAATTATCTTCCTTCTGGGACGCGGTCGCAAATTATACTGGTTCCAGGAAGGGGTCAGTTAAATGACATTGCTTAGAATTCCCACGCACTTCCTACGTTTGTCGAGTTCTCGGTTTTTAGGTGATGCCAGTAGTGGTAATACCGGTAATGTTGTTGAAAGGGCCTTCCGGAGCCGAAGCGTTCCGTGCCTGTACCTCACCAGCCTTTCGAGCGATACTGGATCGGTTCGTACAGCCCGTTTCAATATGACTTAAAACGGGAGCCTGTGGCCTCACGAGCTCAGAGATCCCGCATGGCTACTGCTACCCCCCATAGGCGTGCGCAGGGTTCCTCTTCAGGGGAGGGGGGGGGGGGGGGGGCGAAGCGTTCTTGCAGCGCCCCCTCTCCCTACATTATGTCAGTGTGTGGGGCTGACTTTGCGCCCCCCCCCCCGAGTCGTAGCGCCCCCCTCCCTATTCTGTCAATGAGTGGGGCTGGCTTTGCGCCCCCCCCCCCCTCTCGCCCCCCCCTTCGCACGCCTATGGCTACCCCTTATTTTCGCAACCAAACGTTGTTCTCTAACTTGGGGATGATACGAAATAAGAAAATATCATTTAGTTGTAGAAATGAAGGAAAAATTGAAGCCATGCACATTCGTTGAGCTCGTGAAGCCACGGGCCCCTCGAGTTGGAAGTGATATTAAGCGCGGCTGTACCTCGCCGAGTGCTCCGGTTTATACAGCACGGAATCTTCGCCAGCGAAATATTGATAGTGAGCGCTGCACCTGCTGGTTCCAGTTCTAAACAACATTGAATCTTCAACGTCTTGTCACAGGTTCTATACGAGCGGAATGTCAGAGTGTCACTAAGAGGGCAAGGAAGGCGACGCAGCATACCTGTAGACAGGCTTTCGGTGATACTGGCTGTACCAAAGATACCTTACGTAGTTAATAAGTTTTCATTAGTCTTTTATATCTACCCGTTCTGACATAGTAATGAAGAGTATTGCTTTTCAAAGCACCAAACACTGCAGGTTTTGATTCAGAAGAAAATATGATTTTGTCATTGTGTTAGCGGATACACGCCCAGTTTTTTTATGAAAAGTAGAAGCTGGTGACATACACGTATAGAGAAACAGGAACAAACAGCAACAAGCGTGGGACCGGCGTCGTTTACAGACTAAGACATATTCTCATTTACACAAACTGCACACGATATATCGAGACAGATACACGGCCGTATGTCCCTAGTGCGGAGGCCCTCTGACACTACCACATACATACATCTGCCAGGAGAGATCAGTCTCGGATGACTCTACGGGCTGATAAATGACATATACGAACGTGGTCGGTCGAAGTTCGATTGGCCAATTTGCCCCTGGGAAGCCAGCTGGCGACCCCGGGTCAGGCCCGGCGAGAAGCTGTGGCTAACGGGGCCCTGGAAGATGGGCCCCACCCGCGGTGATCCACCTACTGCTTTGTTCCTTTAAAGTTTATCCTGCCTATAAGGCAGCATAGCTTCCATATAATCTCAGCTAATCGAGCACTCGCAATAATAACGCACGCAGACAGGTTCTGTGAATGAATAACTAAAATGGCACGGAGTTCTAAAACGGCCAATGATCACAGCTGTTCTTTCTTTTTGTCAACGGGAAATACCCTGTCACACCATATCACGTGAAGCGATACCGAAGGCGTGGTGGAAGCTGGTAGACAGCGAGGAAGCCTTCTCTTCCATACTGCCTTCAGATCCTGCGTCGCTTGGTTCGTATATATATATGCCACGTGCCTGTACAGGATTCTTAAGTGCCTCTGAGCTTCGATCCGGATCAGTTCAAGTAGCTATCAGGTCACTCACGGAAATGCTGCAATTCGAGCGCTGCCCAGACAGAAAATTGACCCGGAAATTGCGGGGCCAACTAAAGCCGAGAGCTCAGGGAGGGTGTTTGTCGTGCGTGCTCTTCTTTGTATGGTAAGCGCGTACTTAAAGGAAACCACCTCTCCGGCTGCGCATTTGCATGCGACCCCTTCCTACAGTGCTTGCGCTAACAATTGCCGGTGTTAACGCCTAAACCCTGAGCATTCACTGCTGCTTATAAGCGCCTCTATGATAGGAGAGAAACGATAATCAGAACGTATTGATTAATGCGCGCTGCGCCACCATGGTAGCGTATCTAATTGATACGATACGCAGCGGTTCACAGGCCTACCACCCATTGCGCTGGGTAAGCACGTCCTCCAACTCATCGGTGGGCTTGGCGCATGAGTGGATTCATGACCTTGCCTGGATCGGCAGAAGAACAGGCCGCACCCACGTGCGCGCTGCATTCAGCAGTGGAGTGCCGAGGATGCGTTGTATCACACGCTTATGTATTCCACGCGTTCGTTGCGTGAGGTGCGGCTCTGCTGTTAGGTATAATAGTGTATCGATGAATTGTTGATGATAATGAGGGCGGCTGTAATAGGAAATGAGCTTTATGGCTGCTCGATCGGTGCAGTGGTCGTCTCTGTGCATAGCATCAATGGTTTCCTGCGTAGCCGGTTGTGTTTAGGTTTAAGTCGGCGTAACATTAGAACTGGTTGCTCTTAGGTCCATTGAATGCACGCCATTACGACGAGCCCCTTGAAGAGTTTCTAATGAAGTATGGTGCCTGCCCGGCAGTCTAGACAACAGTTCGCACCTACGTGACTTGCTGTACCTGCTTTTTTTGCCGTGAGGCGTAACAAATCTCGCTGTCCCAGATGATTTAAACTGCCTCACGATAAAGGACAGATCATCAGACTATCATTTCCATGAAATCTCAGCGTTTCTTTCAATCACTTCGCTTTTTTCTAGTACTTACTCATGAGCGACTCGTAAAAAGACCAAAACAGCTGACGAAGTAACTATTGTCATTTGAATAATTTTGACCCCTTTGTTACCAAAGTTTTTTGCATTGCCCTGCAGAACGGAGATTGCCGCAATTTTTTTCTTGTTTTTTTTTTTCTCTAAATTTATATATGAAAAACATGAGAAGGCACACTACGTTAGACTCGGCTATTCCATCATCGTGATATTAGTGTTGAAAAAACACACAAAAGCAAGAAAAACAAGAAAGAATAAAAGAATAAGAAAGAAGGAAATAATCAGGCGTATTGTGTACATATACGATCTCCGGCGTATGAAGAATACCTCTAAAGGCAGAGTCCAGTACACACAGTGTGGTCACACATATTTCTGCGGGTAGAGTCCGTACAGATATTTCTGCATGCACTTACGTATAACATGACTTTGACATATGTCAATTAACAACAAAATATGATGGTGGCGAGCAAGTGAATTAATTTATATTGATTGGCAGATTCTTCCGACCACCAGTTGTATTCTATGCAAACAAAGCTTAGCATAGAGAACAATACGAAATTTCGTGCGTACGCACATAATTGGTTCTTTACTACTCAGGCGCGTCAATCTTTATTGTATAACGTCACAAACTCTTGTGGATACCTACTTTACGTTCTATACAGAGAAATGGGTAACATCAATTTCTTAACGCCTTCGTTGCCATAGCCGGATCTCACCCACCCTGCACCTTACCTAAATAATAAACAGAACGCTGTCTCGTGGGATGAGCTATCTTATCTTACATAGGTTATCACAGCCCTTGGATACCGCTCGCAAAGACAGAATAAGCGCGTTGAAGATGGCGCACACGAGCCGACTTCGATTGGCTCGAAACGATGAATGGGGGAGATGGAATCCGCGAGAAAGCCGCTCCGGTGGGCGCGCACGGAGATTTGCGCTAACCGTCACGGTCAACCTGACTGCCGTACAGGATGCGGCGTAATTAGCGGCAAGCGCCGTTAATGAACGCTTATTCATTACCGCGCTCTCGCTGTGTATAAAACAAGTCCCGCGAGAATCCAGCTAACGAGTAGCGCATATACAGGCGGCGCACTTTACGGAAAGTCGTTCGGACCAGTACAGGGCAACATGAGTGGCGAGTGTTCAGGGGCTGCGTAACATTAGATCTCATGAAGTAAGCCTCCGTGCGTGACGGACCCGCTCATTGTTCTATAAGGTTTTACGTACTAAAGGCATATGATATGATTATGAGGCTCGCCGTCGCGGAGGCCTCTGGAAATTTCGACCACGTGGTGTTTTTTAATGTGCGCTTAGATCTATATGTACACGGGCCTCTATAGCATTGCGCCTACGGGCCTCTAGCATTGCGCCTTCATCTAAATGCGACCGCCGCGGCCGGGAATCAAACCCGCGACCTTCGGGTCAGAAACTGAGCACCTGTCACCATTTATCTCCGCGGTGGCAGCCCCTTCATAGTTGGGCACACGCAAAAACTGTTGATCCACCAAAAACATACAACGGGAAACAACTTGTGTGTTCCAGCTGGTGTATTTGGATCGTGCACTTGTAGCTGATGTCACGTAGGAATTATGAACTTTCACTCATATGAGCTTGTTTAGAGTGCTGTGTCCCTTCTTTGTCTTTTTTTCTTTTTCCTTTTTTTTTTTGCATCGACGCACGGTATACCAAGCACCTCTACGAGGCGGCATCTTTTTTACGCACAACTAATAAAAAATCATCGCGGTAGCTTGATTTAGACTCAACTTTGGCCATTTTTGTCAGGTAACATACATAGATTATCTTGCAAGGCTTACCGTCACCCTGCTATGTCGAATGCTCAGTAAATATCCGACTCCCAGTATTCCCTCACCTTCCACATTTTAGTATGTTTAGTAAGTGTGTCGGCTCAGTTTGAAGAAGGGGAATCTCAAAGTTATTAACAACGTAACATAAGGCCGAATCGAGCTTGAGAAGGACCAAATTACGGCGTCCCATTTACAGGCGACAATATACAATCGAGCTACCACAAGCGATATCTCGTCGCTTAGGAGTCGCGGGCACTCGTTCATGCTCATGAAGGAAACAGCCGAAGGTGGTCGACGGCGCGTCAGCTTTACGTCGGTTTCAAGGAAAATTTAGAACTTTCGTTGTAGAATGCGAGTTAGAGGATAATGTAGAAACCTAAAGGCGTATTTCCTTGAGTTCAAGGGAAAAAAACTCGCAGGGTCACTTATGCACTCACCTAAGATGAAAGGCTTGAAAGCCATCTTTTTCTTTCTCAGTCGATGTATTGTTCTTGCCCCGCCACCCTGCGAAAGCTTTCTGCACCTAACGGGATTTTGCATTGCCTCCAAGATCGCAGGCACTTCACCTAGTTTTGCACAGCCTCCATGATCGGCCCGCCGCTGACCAAGTTACGATGTCATGTGATGACGTCATCACGTGACGTGACGTCACTGTGACGTCGTAATGACGTCACAAATTTATGGCGATCTGCGATGACATGATGACGTAATATGGTGACGCTAACACGTGATGATAATTTTTTGCATCACTCGTTTGGACGCTGACGTGAGACGGCGACGCGGAACGCCGGTCAGTTTTCGCTTTTGTTGAGGCATCTATGGCTTTCGCCTTAAAATAGGTTTCCACAGTTTGATGCTTTGGTTTATAAGCAGGTACAGAGACCGCAGCGCCCGATGAACGGCGAGTCTGTGCAGAGCCAAAGGGAAGAGCGGCAGTTGTCGATCCAGCTGCGTCCCTCGCCGCTGTCGATGCTCCACATACGTGTCCCCGTTCGCTTGGGAATACCGCAGACAGTGGCCGTACGAAATGCAGTTCGAAATTCAGCTACTGAAAGAAGAGTCGGTACACTTCCCACTCATGGCGTCAGTGATGGCTTGTCGTAAAACTTACAGCCCCCAACTGGACATAGCGCATTGACATGCAGCTGCCACCAAACGTTTAGCAGTCACCACTTATCTTCTGATGACTTCGACGCCCTCAGTACCTGTGCTCGAAAACAAATTCGTATATTTCTACGCACATCAGCTTTTAACACAGGGTATTTCGTTCGTCTTAGGTGCAATTTCTATGGCGACAGTAAAAACCACAACCTCAAGGATCGTCTCGTGCGCGACAGCAGCACAACATGACTTTGAAAGAACGACGAACCCAGCCTTGAAGGACGCGTACACAAGAGGACATAATTTGACGAAGTACACATAATTTCTTCCTCTCGTGTATGCGTCCTTCAAAGCTGGGTTCGTCGTTCTTTCAAGCTACGTACCAACATGCCCAGCACCAGACACTCAATACGGCCCCAAATCCGGTGTGATACTGTCCCGCTTGTGTTGAACTCAGGGCTGGTATAATTCATAAATTCCTTCCACTCGATTACATTAGCTTATCGTCACGCACTACCTATTACACGACGATGCCGATTATAAACCGGGGGGCAACACTGCTACCTTCACCGAAGAAGCTCTGCAAGGATTACATGAATAAAATCACAGAATTTCGCCAACCTAGAATGCTCGCGCCCCATCACTTTCTAGCGTCTTGCATAGGGATCAATACAACAAGCACCAGTTCATAAACATTCCGGGCTGCTGTTCTTTCGCGTTAAACACCATTTTAAAAAAGTATTTTTTGTTACTGAACGTCGCATTCCTACGTATGTGCGAGATCCCGAAACTGCTTGGTTCGAGAAATATAAATTCAGTGCAGCACAGGCTATACTGGCTAGCGTCGGTTAACAAGTCAAAACGAAGAGGCAATAGCAACCGCAGAGCCCCACGCACGTTCCTGCCACCACTCCCAGTCTTCAGAAGAACATATTTTTAAGAAACGGCTTTACTTTAATTATGCATATTGGCGTATTCATGTAGGATGCAGTGGCAAAGTACTGCACCTGGGTGGTCAATCCTTGCCTTGAGGGAGTGGTCACCGGTATGAGGCCGCACATGAGGCCTCCTTATGCAATTCAATCAACACACGGACTTTGACTTAATCCGTGGGGAATTAAGTGGCAAAGGGATTCAAACAATGGACCTCTTGCATGCGAGGCTCATGCTCTATCCCTACGCGATCGCTGCACAACGTGGGTACAGCAGGCACAGGACCGGAATAATTGGAGAAATATGGGAGAGGCCTTTGCCCTGCAGCGGGCGTAGTGAGGTTGTTGTTCATGATGATGATGATGAATGTATATTGAATGTGCATGTGAAGAATAATAAAATGAAAAATATGTGTATGCGAAGAATAATAAATAAAATATAAAAGAAAGTTGCTGTTGTCGTCCCTGTTTTGTATTGGTAAACACAAGAATTACGGGTAACTTACGAAGTTACCCCAAAAACGTAATTTATTACATGTAATTAATTGCATCTAATTCATTACACGCAAGTCAGAGAACGGAATTACGACAAGAACAGGCGATTCAATTAGCTTGCTTATTAAGTCCGAACTCGCCACTTTCCCTAGGCAAACAGTGTTTCCTCTTCGAGCTAAATACGACCAACAGGGTCGCCACTTCTAGTAGTTCCATTCGTGTAGACGCATGTAGAGGCGCGGAACGTCATTTGGCGGCTCGTGGAACCACGGTTTGCCCAAAGTAAGCAGCCTGAATGTGCGCTACAAACATACAGATCCGGCGAAAACAGAAACAAAAAAAATAGAGAGAAGGAAATCAAGTATACAGCCATCAGGGTTGTATCGCCACGAAGTCCTTTGCGCAGCTTGCTGAGTCGGCTTCAGCTGGAAATAATTGAAATCTAATTAGTCCCACGGGAAAGCTCGTTACTGTGGCTCGGTAGACTGGCTCGGGCCGGTGGGTAGAGCGTGCATACAGGCAGTGAACCCCGACCGCCGCGGAACGCGTACCGTGATAGCGTTATGGTGATGCATCATTACGCTTGGGTGCCTACAGCTGCTTGCGACTGAAGAGCTATCCTGCGTCATTAAGCGGTGTGATTGTACTATTATACAGGGAAATGATCCCAGTATGCATTCTGTTGAGCTATCTGCAAACCAATGTGGCTATGTGTGGCTGTATTACGTACTGCTCGTATGGGTGTAGCCAATGCGTTGTGTTCCATAGACGCACGTTGCCGTTGAGGGCAGTGAAAATTCCCGTAGAAAAACCAGCATTAACTCATTCCCATGAAACCGGACGAAAACGAACAGCAACGCTAACCTCGTAATAACGTGACTTCCCTAGCAAAGAGAAAAAGAGCCCCTCCCCCCCTCCACACACACACACACACACCTATGAAAAAAGTTTCTGGCTACCCCCTGTTATCGCTTCGTTATTTAGTTTTTAGCCGTGTTTCGGCAGCCACAAAAACGGGACCAAGATGAAGAATCGCTTGTTCTTCGGTAGTGGTTACCAAGTTGAAGATATTGGTCTTTTTCCAGCGCTCGTCTGGACTGGAAATAAAGAAGCCACTGACCTCCGTATCCCGCAAGCAGACAGAGTGCCTGGTTAGCAGAGCAGAGAAAAAACACACCCATTGTCCTGGCACAGGCGAGGGATGCGGGCTTCGCGATGCTGCTCCTTAACCCGGAAATAACGCAGTTGTGAATATACGCGGGAGCTTTTTCCTTTGTGTGGGAACAACAGCCCTGTCCGCGATTGTTATCGTTTGAGTGTAGTTGTAGCTACTTTTTTTATCAGCTGATCGACTATTTGCTGACTTTGTTCAGTTGTCTGTCTCTGGTCGCGCGTTCGCTTCGTATTCTTCTGGCGTTGGCAACCAGTGGCTCACTTTACGAAACATTCAAACTTTCCATCTCTGTAAGTACAATCGAAAGCAAGAAAAACAGCTCTGTTGTATGAGCAACAGATCGATGACTGTCTGGCAACAGCCAAGATTGTAGGAGTAAGTAAAACACAAAGTACGCGCTCGTTTTTCAGTCACTGCAGTCGTCAGGAGAAAGTCGGTGGAGGCACTTCCTGAGAAAAGAATATTTTGATGCTGCCTTGCGGGCTTCATAAATGCGCAGCTACTATATTCCGGATTGCTTTCTTTGTAAGGTGCATCATCAAATGCTGTTTATTTTCATGTTTTAACCTTACTCTACTTTTGCAAAAGGTCCTCCTGACAGCCCCGTCTCCCTAAATCATTACTGAAAGCTCATAGCCTATCTGATATAACTTATGAAATCTTCGGCACATGCACAGCAACATGGAGAAATGAACAGTGAAGCGAGGGGTCGTTGAAGATAGCCCCACTGACCGCACAAAATGGGGCACTAACTTGATTTCAAGTGGTCATAGCGATCATATGTGCCTTTAATAAAGTTGCTCGTTCCAAAGGCGTCCAATTATCTATGTCGCAGCCGATAAAGTGAACAAAGCATCAGAAGAAAATAAGCAGCCTTCGCAACATTCCGCATCTTTGTATCACTCAATATTAGTTTTACTCTCATTATAAAATGCTGAAAATTTGCGGCCTCATGTGAAAGAGATCCGACACCTTGAAAGAAAACGAAAGCATACATCCAGAAACACATCGAACCCATTAAATTAGCAGTAGCATGGACGCCTACAAAGGCGCGAACGCGCAGTATAAGAAGAGCCTTCAGAGGCGACACGCCAGGTGCGTAATATTTTAAATGCATGCATCGTGTGCGCGTCATATCAACACGGGCAATAACATAGACACACCAATTCGTTATACGTGTTTTATTATTTAAGCGTAGCGCTGCACTTGACACGAGCACTATAGTTTCGATTTGCTATCGTTCTATACAAAGACTGGAGTGTTGGAAAAAGGGAAATTCCAGGGCAGCCGAATATTTCGGCTGCGGTCGTCGATCAACGTCCATCAGCCTTCGACACGAGACGGATCGCGGCTGCACGGGCGTTCTGGCATTCCTGTTTACACGTGAGACAGCCTGCCGCTCGGTGTTGTATGGTCAGATGCGTTCGAGGCCATGATCGAGTAGACTGCCGCAGCCCCCGTTGTCGCAGATGCAGCCACTGAACCTGACCCGTGTCCAATGAAGCCACCGCACGAGTTCTGCGTCCCTGCCCCCGAGCCGAATGCTTCTTGCTTGACCACCACTGGGGAACCTGTCGTCGGCGTTCCACCCCACAGTGATGACGTCGACCCTGTACGCGGAAGAGACGCGTTGTGGTGACAGGGTCACATTCGACCCATTCGCCGTGACCGCAACAGCCAGTGCCATCACAGAAGCACAGTGGGGATTCATGATGTTGAATAGTGCATATAACAATGGACGGTTGAAAAGAAATTAGAACGGGCGCTGACTCGCAACTAACTTTAATCACATACGATCGGAAAATATATACAGCGGCTCACAGGACCAACGAAAAAAAAGAACGAAAGAAGAATGCGATACACACTACACATGGTTACTTTGCTCACATTACCCCAATGTGCCATCTAGATATGCTAATGCCCTCTCATATAGCGAAATCGAAGGCTGGCATGCAGACCGACCTGGGTTTTTTTTCATGCAATCTGTGCTGCCTCGGCCACTAACATAATTTTTTCTGTGTTTTGCACGCCACTGTATATTCCGATCGTATGTGATCCAAACTTAGCTGCGAACCAACGCCTGTCCAGTTTTTTTTTTTTTTTTCAGCTATCCCTTGTCACTTATGCTGTTCAACATCCTGAACCAGTAACCGACTTGCCCACTTCACACAGGATAGCGGGGGGACGCTCACCTGGATGCCACCACCAGCAGCAGCAGCCAGGCAGCTGCCGTCGCTGTGCTGACCAATGGTCACGTCAACGCCGTCGGTGGAGGCCGATGTACTGACGCATGTCTTCAGCGTTGCGCTTCGGTCCTGGTGCAGTTAGGGAGCAGTACGTAAGCACGCAGGCGTATCCCAGGATGGAGACGCCCAGCACGACGATGATCACGTACAGGCCCTCGCGGTTCATCAGCACCGTCGGCTCGATGGTGCGTGACCGCAGCTCGGGACTCACGACGTTGCGAGTTCCGTTGAGGAACAGTGGCGAGTAGAAAGACGCGGTGCGGACGCGGTGA
Source organism: Rhipicephalus appendiculatus (assembly GCA_030522465.1). Lineage (NCBI taxonomy): Eukaryota > Metazoa > Arthropoda > Arachnida > Ixodida > Ixodidae > Rhipicephalus > Rhipicephalus appendiculatus. Next base: position 11,096,671 of record JALIZH010033007.1, on the reverse strand, counting down.
AGACGGCTCGAACACGAACATGCCGGGACAGTAAGCTCGGCCGCCTCCAGGACTGACCAGACTTCTTCGCCGCCACGTCTCTGCTATCACGGGCTTCCCAAATTTACAGCAGAGCGCGCGATGCTCATGCACCTTCCACGAGACTTCTTTGTCTTCTTCGCTAGAGAACAGTGCGTAGCCAGAAATCAGTTTCAAAAATGGAAGTGGGGGGTGGGTGGGGGGGGAATTAAAAGATACTTTACGTATGTTCGTGGATGCATTTGTATGTGCGCGCGTACATACACACATGCAAAATCGAAAATTTTCGGGGGGGTTTGAACCTAACAACCCATTCCCTGGCTACGTCAGCGCTAACGAATGACTTCGAGAGGGAGTATCACTTTATTTAATGTTTTTCATTCATTTCCTTTATAATCGATAGTGTGGCCGATCCACCTCGAGGGTATGAGCGAATTTCCCTAGGTGACAACGCCAATAAAAAATTCTGGAGATCCCAAGTACCATGGGAATCGATGTTATGCGAGGCATGCGGAGGTAAGGTGACTGGGTTGTAATTTTTTTATTAAGGGAAACGTTATGAAATGACGCTCAAGATATGTACAAATGTTGTACGCACAGACACATGTTGAACAGTCGCATGCGCTTCATATAAACAGTTGTTTACCTTGCGTAACTATGCCAACAGCAACATGGCTATCACCAACACCAGAATCGGTAAGCTGATATGTAGCCCTTGTGCTTGCGAGAATGGTAGCCTTGGATAGTGCTACGTAGACCAACTACAGTGGATGGCGCTAAAGTATACGATTGACGTTAACCCTGACATGACTCCTTCATCATAGGAGTAGATATGTAATGTTTTCAACATTAGATAGCCAGCACTGCAAACACGTTTCACCAACATTACGCCTGCACAGCGTCTTTTTACAAAGCAGTAGAATACTTGATTGCCACGCAGATTGCTTGGATTCGACTCCTGCTGGGACTCTGATTCCTATTCTTTGCATTCGTCGGGTCAACGCTGCCGTTGTCAGTTTTAGATGCGAAGCATCTTATGCTCGGGGCTCTGTCCGTCCCTCCCGCGTCCCCCCGTCCCGCGTCCCGGGTCCGGCCACTTTCATGAAGTAGGGAAGCACCCATTATGCCAACCAGCACACTGTAGTAATATGAAGGCCGTCAACCACTACCACAGTCATCAGAGTCATGGCCGAGAGCACAGAGAGGCTGCTTAGCAATGGCTAGGCAGGTGGTGTCTGTCGCCCAGGTTGACCCCATTCCTTGATCTTGCTTGCACTGTGTTTGGAGGGGGGCTTAGTCCGTCCCTCCTTCCCGCGTCCCACACCACCACAGCGCATGCGCGTCCCCTCCCCCCTCTCTCTCCTACGCTCACCCCCCTTTCTCTCCTCTAGGAATCCTCTACTCTACGGAGCGGCCCCCCGCGTCCCACACCCCCCCACAGCGCATGCGCGTCCCCTTCCCTATCCTCTCCTACGCTCACCCCCCTTTCTCTACTCTAGGAATCTTCTACTCTACGGAGCGGCGCCCGCGTCCCACAGCCCCACAGCGCATGCGCGTCCTCTCCCCCCTCTCTCCTCTAGGAATCCTCTACTCTACGGGGCGGCTTCCGCGTCCCACACCCCCCACAGCGCATGCACGTCTCCTCCCCCCTCTCTCTCTCCTCTCATACGGTCCCCCCCCCCCGTCCTCTCCTCTAGGAATCCTCTACGGAGTGGCGCGCACGACAGGTGGTGTGACAGCTGCATACTCCGCTGGGGGGCGCCACGGTAGTTCCGCGGTATGAAAATGACGGAGCGCGCACGCCTCATTCTCTCCCCTGCGCTGCGCCGCGATGAGCGCCCGGACCGCTGCCGTGAAATGAGAGCGGCGACGTTCCTCCCGCTCAAGCTAATTATCTCCCCGCTGCTTCGCATCCACACATGGTTCCCTTTAGCGGGAGATGGAGAATTTTTTTTCTTCCTTCCTTCCTTCTGTTCTCGCAGCTCCTGGGTAGATATAAATTGTCAAACACCTGTGAACATACCCGCATACTGCGGCCCGTGGTATACGGGTATGAGCCACACGTGTGTGGAGAAATGAGTTTGACGACATACGCGACAGGATCTTTACGTTATTCAAGTCACGACCAGCCAGACATATTCGTCAAATGCTCTTACCCTCTCATACTAACTTTGGTCGATCTCAAGTTAAGGAGGCGATCACGAGAGCATCGAGAACGGACAGACAGACAGACAGACAGACAGACAGACAGACAGACATACAGACAGACAGACAGACAGACAGACAGACAGACAGACAGACAGACAGGCAGGCAGACAGACAGACAGACAGACAGACAGACAGACAGACAGACAGACAGACAGACAGACAGACAGACAGACAGATAGATAGATAGATAGATAGATAGATAGATAGATAGATAGATAGATAGATAGATAGATAGATAGATAGATAGATAGATAGATAGATAGATAGATAGATAGATAGATAGCCAAAGTGCTTGCAGTACGCAAAGAAATCCTTCGGATTTAATAATACTCTGCGCACTGTTGATCGTCCAGCCGTGCCTCTCTTAGCCGGACATGTAAAGCACATTGTAATCAAGGCGTTTGTTGTTACTGTCCACCTCTTCAGACGAGGTCGTATTCCTCGAGTTTTCTAAGCCGGATTAGCCGAGATACCAATCCACCGTGCCCGGATTGCGCGGAGGCGTTTATCACTCAGGCACATATGCTCTGGTAGTGTCCTGTGCTACGGGATACGTCACACACCAGCGAACAGGACTGGGAAGTGGCCATCGGAAGTACTGCACTCAAGATCCAGTCAACAGCCGTCCAGAGGGCCCGTGAAAGAGCGGAGGGCATGGTTCCGACATGGGAGCAGCCAGCGGTGAGCCGAGGGCCCCAGCGGGTCCTACCCGGTTATAGTCCCTCAGGACTTCATTGAAACTCTTTGTCTGTCTGTCCTTTTCGCACATTATTTTTCTGGCTGCAAATTGCTCGCCATTTGTGAAAAAAAAACTGTAAAGAGGCCGTCTCTCGCCTACACTAACGTAGTGCAGTGTGAATAAGCAGAGACCATAAACGTCACTACCAAGAGGCCACTACCAAACGCGGGTAGGCTTCGTACGAGAATGAGGAATATTATTGTACGTGTCATCAAATTGAAACTTGGTCTTACATCCAATCATTTTCACGGCAACAGAACCACTAGGTGTGCTAATTTGTCCCCTTTTAAGATTATATCATCATCAAGCCTGTCATTTATCTATTCATGTAATGTGACATATGGTGGGGCCACCATGCTACCCCAACCTACTAAGACCCAATGCCGCCTTTCGAGCTACGAGACGGAATCCGCTACTTGTTAAGCGTTGCGACGCTGCGCCTGCCAGTGTTTCGGTCCCTAAGCTTCAGCCACATGGTTCGGTGTCCTCACGACAACAGTATCCATGGAGCGATCGCGACGAGCGGACCCAGAAAAAAATAACCCACTGTTTTCGACGCGACATTTAAGCACGCACATGATCGACATGGTATACCTTCCTCAAAGAAATGACAACCAAAATGGGCATAATCATAGCTTTATGACAGCCCAATATCTTAAAATTTGATCGCTAAATCGCTCAATGAATACCAGTCTCCGGGGAATAACGCGACACCGACAGGTGACGGAACGGCTGCACAGGCGCCCGCGAATTTCGTCTGTGCATCATACACTGCTGGCCTGTCTACGGACTTTCAAAGGATCAGTTGACCGTGGCGTCCACGGGAACGTTAGCGGCCATGACGGAGCAGGACACCGCGGTTCCACGGCCGTCGAAGTTGCCGTATCGAAGTTGGAACTGCCGTCTTGAACCACGGCCTGGCGCTGCTCGCCGAACGCCTAGGGACCGAAACACTGGCAGGCGCAGCGTCGCAACGCTTAACAAGTAGCGGATTCCGTCTCGTAGCTCGAAAGGCGCCTTGGCAACACCGGGAAGGTGTCGCTGTTCGGCCCCGCCGAGGATACGTCGATCCTATTCCCGGCCCTACCGCGCTGCGCCGACAGACCCCTACTTGACCCTTTCACAGGACCAGCCGTTGTCGGGGTGACGATGGTAGACGAGAGGGCGTCGCCGGTCGTGTTGCCACCAGCAGCCACAGCAGGCTGGCCCCCGTCGCCAGTCTTCCGGTCAACGGCCGCCTTAGCGACGTCGCTGGACGCCGCGATGTGCTCGCGTCGCCGCTCGGCGTCGATCTTCATATGGGTGTAGTCCGTGAAGGCTCCACTGACGGTGATGCACCGCACGACGATGATCCCGAACAGGACCATTCTGCTGATAATCGCCACCATAGCGTTGACGTGCTCCCGATGGTCGGCACCCATGACCTTGGGAATTCCCGAGCGTGATTGAGGCGAGTGGATACGAGTATACGCCAGACGAGACATGGCGAAGACATTGCTACGCGGCTTCTGGGCCAGGAAGCTCAATCGTCTCCAGCTCAGACTGCTTGGCTACCACGTCGCTGACATATTCTGGCTCTCGAATATTCGGCGGTGCGCATGCAGTTCGTGCTCTCCGCACGTGGCTTGTTCGTTGTCTTCTTCAACAAAAGCCCACGAAAGGAGGAGGAAAAGAAAAGCGGAAAAGCTAAAGGATGTTCAGCCATGCCAGTCTTTCAACCATAGATGTCATGCTCATTGCAATCACTGTGAAGTTTGTGGAGAGGGTATTGTCAGCAAAAGAATAGCTCGGCCCCGCGCGGAAGTGATTATGCAGTAAGCAATAACGACGTTTGTTGTGACTGACTGACTGTATATAGTAACCGCTTCTGCCATTTTTAGGGGCGAAGCACCTAAGGGTGTGGGTCTGTCCCTCCTCCGTAGTTATCGTAGTAGTAGTAGGTAGGTAGGTAGATAGCCACGTATAGTCGAATGTACCCACTCCACGTGATAAAGATGACGATGACGCAGTATAGTGGAATGTACCCACTACACGTGATAACGATGAAGAATAAGCGCGTTCCAGTATAGTGGAATGTGCCCACTACACGTGATAACGATGACGATGACGCTGATGACCATGAAGTATAAGCGCTTTCCAGACCACACATTCTCTTTCTGCCATGGATGAAAACGATCGAGCTTCGCCCACTCATCATCATTCACTTCGTGGTTATGGCGTGATTTTTTCTTACATACAGAGGCCACGACACGTGTTCAGTTCACCACAGCCTTGACCAGTTAGTCACGAATGAGACGGTTGTAACTGTAAAAGAAAGTACCGTACTTACTAAAATGTAACGAGTCTTTTTTTTTTTTCCAGATTTTCGCGACGTATAGTCGACCCTCGCGTTACAGTCGAACACTGAAATTCTATATTTTCTTCCTGGACGCGATTAAAAGTCCTAATTCGCGTTACAATCGCGGTCGCGTTACAATAGAGTAAATACGAAAGTTGAACAGGATAATTCACTCGACCGGATAAGCGCTTCCAATTACAGCATCCGCTAGCCCGACAACCCCAGTTGAGAATACCACTGAACCCTCGTTACACATTGCTTTGCCATATTAACCACCTGAATAAGTGCCATCCTCTCGGTAATCTTCTGCTATAAAATATCACAGGGTCCCCTATGCATTTGCCTAAGAATAGTCCAAATCGAAAGCCACCCGGTGTGTGTACTTTACCGTGCTCTCTATATCGACGTCCGAAGTTCACTAATTAACTCACAGTTTCCTAAAGTTAACTAGAGGGGACTCTGGCGCTGCGATCGTTCAGCCACCATGGGAATGATGGGTAGTACACAAATTTGCCTAGTCTTCGTGCTTGCGGCTTCGAACGCACTTGTGACTTTGTTTATTGTGTTTTGGTTCTGTTTCGGATAAAAGAATGGACCGTTGTGAACTTCGTGAGCAGATTTGAATTTGTGAGCCTAAAAAGGTCAAGGTGGTCAAGCGTAACTGCTAAACCTTTGCTGAACTTCGTATTGCGTCAAAGCGGATTCAGGCCACACGGAGTCAGAAGAACGAAGACTAGGCAAGACTAGGCAAATTTGTGTACTACCCATCATTCCCATGCTGGCTGAAGCGCCGTGCGTTGCAGCTCCCATAGACACTAGCGCCAGAGTTCCCTTTAGTGTATTTATAGGAAACTATATGAATTAACTCTATCACTGATGTCTCGAGTTAACTTTCACTATTTTAACCGGTAGTTACATAAGGCGCTTTGATTCTCATCTTACACATGCACAATCATGCATTCGCTCTTGCATGTATTTCGCTCCTTAAAACAAGTAACTCAAACTCCTTTCTTTCCTTTTTTCTTTTTTTTTTTTTGCTGTCCTTGCGGCCAGCGTAGCGGAGCATTCCATACCTCGTGTTGCGCCAGGGTTTCATCTTCTTTTAACGGTTTCACGATTTTGCAAAGGCGAACTGAATGCGAAGCTCGCGCCTCAATTCACATGGCCCGCGGTTGGTTATTGTGGGATTCATGCGCCTTTTCTTTTTTTTTTCTATCGCATGCCAGTTTTTCGCCATGCGACCCTTCTCATAAGGTATCTAAGGCTTTCGCCTTTAAAAAGGCTATGAAAAAATTGGGGGACCCTTAAGCTTCCCCTTTAAGAGTTAAACGCGATAGCGATATCCCGTCCCTAGTGCGTACTTCAATCACTTAGTGCATACTATGTAATGGGTAGTATGCTTTAAACCAGGAGAAATTATGCGCAGCAAATGTGGGAAATGTTTTCGAACTTGCTATGCACCCACTACGTGGTGTTAAGGGAATTACGCGCAGTAAGGTGTGTGCCGTTTGTAATGGGTGGCTGGCTTTAAACTATGGAATCGTTATGATAGTCACATATTCTGACGCCCGATGGCAATGTACGCTTGTACCACGCAATATTTCTGGGATATTACATGTTATATTGCGACGCCTATATAAAGGACGCTTGCGTTTGCGAAGCATGGAAGTTATTTTCACTGTATTTCCAAGCAGAGGAAGTTATTTTCACAGTATTTCCAAGCACAGGCATGGCTGTGTGGTAGAACACCTGCTTGCCACGCAGACAACCCGGATTCGATCCTCACTCGGACCCGAAAATTTTTATTATTTATTTTATTTGCATCTTTCTCGATTTTTCGGTCACGGACAAGATGATGATTTTTCGGTTACGGACAAGATGATTTTTTCGCTCACAACCAAGACGCCGACGCCGACACCGACGCCGGAATTTCTGCGAAACGAGCTCTTTAACGCTATCGCGTTAAAACATCTATGACACGACTATGGAATGACCCTGATTATCGCCACGAGCGCCTTTACAGACTCGACTCTGGTCGTGCTTTTCGACTTCCGTGCCGACTAAGGAGAGGCCAGGAAACATTACTACGTAGACTTCGGCTCGGTGTTGCATATACACGACAATACCTTTGCAAGATTGGACAGGAGCAAAGTCGCAACTGCAGTGTGTGTCACACGTCAGAGACTATTCATCACATCCTCTGCGTGTGCCCTCAATACGAGACAGAAAGACAGTCACTAAAGCGGCTTATGGATCGTCATCGCCGCCCCCTTTTCGGAGGAGAAGATTTTGGGTGCTTGAGAACATGTTGATCACGCCCAACGCAGCCTAAAGTGCTTGTTAACATTTCTGAGCGAGACAGGCTTAGATGCTCGTCTTTAGAGCGTGTGTTAATGTAACTAATGCACAGAGACTTTCGTGCTTCTCCCACCCCGCACAAGACAGTGTGTGCAGTGACTCATTGTGCCATACCATAGTCACCTCTCATCATGCCTCCCTCTATCTCTTTCTTTCCCCTTTCCCCTTACCCCCGTGAGGAGTAGCAGGCCAGAAACCCGCTTTCTAGGCCGACCTCTCCTCCTTCTTCCCATTAAACATCTTCTTCTTCTTCGCCTTTAAAAAATTACGGGGGGATGCTTAGACCTTCCTAAAAATGCCAAGGCGGAAACAAGTAAGACCCAAACGTGGGCATAATTGGGCTTCTTGGTTGTACATAATTCAAGGAATGGCGCAAAAAAACAAGACCACAGAAGACGACGCACACAGCGCTGTGTACGTCGCCTTCTGTCCTCCTGCTCTTTCTTATTTCCGTTTTTCTTTTTTTTAGCTGTTTCTTGGAGTACCCTTAGCTGCGATGAATGAAGTCCGAGCCCACACCGCGACGTATACGCGCAATGGTGCACAACGGAGAAAAGAACGAGAATCAAAAGGCTTATAATACTTGAACATCCAAAAAGATTGTCAGTGCTCAACGAATATCCATATGAAAGAATGACGCGCATTCATCGCGGGTGAACAGGCACACAGGTACTCCACCGACGTGTTGGCGGCCATGAGGAATAATAATATCTGGGGTTTTACGTCCCAAAAGCACGATATGATTATGAGAGGCGCCGTAGTGGAGGGCTCCGGAAATTCCAACCATCTGGTGTTCTTTAACGTGCACCGACATCGCACAGTACACGGGCCTCTACCATTTCGCCTCCATCGAAACGTGACCGCCGCGGCCGGGATCGAACCCGCGACCTTCGGGTCAGCAGCCGAGCACCGTAACTACTGCTCCACCGCGGCGGACGCGGCCATGAGGAAGTAGACCACCGCTGATCAACGGTCTTCAGGTCGCCACTGCTGTTATAAAAACACCGCTGGAACTGCCATCCTGGATCACCCCAGGGTGATGCCCGCCCACCTCTGCGACGAACGCCTCCAGCCTGGCCGACACCGGGAACGTCACACCGGCGTACCGTCCTAAGCTAGGAGGTTTCGCTCCTGCTGAGTCGCAAGGCCTATGCGTGGCTAGCTCCCACGAACAGCCCCCACCGGTGATGCTTCCGGTGTAAACGAGTGGGCGTGGGCCATCACAAAGCCACCAGCAGCAACAGGCTGGTCCCTGGCGCCTGCCAGCTCGTCGGCGCCCACCTTAGCACTGCCGAAGGACGACGCAATGTACTGACGCGTCTCTTCGGCATTGTTCTTCAGCCTCGTGTTGTTAGCCACGGAGTATGTAATCAGACAGGCGCACTCGGGGATCGAGTTAAAAATATCTTAATTTGACGTGCACTTTATCTGTCATTAAGAAGTCAAAGCCCACGGAATGCAGCAAGGAATTTTTAGTCCCTTACAACGAACTCCAAGATGGTGAACAAAAAAAAAAAGGAAAAAGAAACACCACGCTTGATCAACATGGTATGCCTCCTTCCAAGAAATGACAAACGAAATCGGAATAATCGAAGCTTCATGAGTGCCAAATGTCGTAAACGTTTTCTTTGATAAATCGACCAATGAAAATCGCACCGACAGACGACGGAGCGGCTGCACAGGCGCCCGCGAATTTCGTCTGGGAATCGTTCACTGCCGGCCCGTCTCAGGACCTTCGACAAGTCAGTTCACCGTAGAGTTCACGGGAACGTTGGCCGCAGTGACGAACCACCGTCTTGAACCTCGGCCGGAAGCCCTCTACCTTGCTAACACCGGGAAGGTGTCATTGTTCAGCCCCGCCGAGGATACGTCGATCTCGGCCCTACCGCGCTGCGCCGACAGACCCCTACTTGACCCTTTCACAGGACCAGTGGTTGTCGGGATGACGACGGTAGACGAGAGGGCGTCGCCAGTCGCGTTGCCAGCAGCAACAGCAGGCTGGTCCCCGGCGCCAGTTTTCCGGTCAACGGCCGCTACGGTAGACGAGAGGGCATCGCCAGTCGTGTTGCCACCAGCAGCAGCAGGCTGGTCCCCGGCGCCAGTCTTCCGGTCAACGGCCGCTACGGTAGACGAGAGGGCATCGCCAGTCGTGTTGCCACCAGCAGCAGCAGGCTGGTCCCCGGCGCCAGTTTTCCGGTCAACGGCCGCTACGGTAGACGAGAGGGCATCGCCAGTCGTGTTGCCACCAGCAGCAGCAGGCTGGTCCCCGGCGCCAGTTTTCCGGTCAACGGCCGCTACGGTAGACGAGAGGGCATCGCCAGTCGTGTTGCCACCAGCAGCAGCAGGCTGGTCCCCGGCACCAGTTTTCCAGTCAACGGCCGCTACGGTAAACGAGAGGGCATCGCTAGTCGTGTTGCCACCAGCAGCAGCAGGCTGGTCCCCGGCGCCAGTTTTCCGGTCAACGGCCGCTACGGTAGACGAGGGCATCGCCAGTCGTGTTGCCACCAGCAGCAGGCTGGTCCCCGGCGCCAGTTTTCCGGTCAACGGCCGCTACGGTAGACGAGGGCATCGCCAGTCGTGTTGCCACCAGCAGCAGCAGGCTGGTCCCCGGCACCAGTTTTCCAGTCAACGGCCGCTACGGTAAACGAGAGGGCATCGCTAGTCGTGTTGCCACCAGCAGCAGCAGGCTGGTCCCCGGCGCCAGTTTTCCGGTCAACGGCCGCTACGGTAGACGAGAGGGCATCGCCAGTCGTGTTGCCACCAGCAGCAGCAGGCTGGTCCCCGGTGCCAGTTTTCCGGTCAACGGCCGCTACGGTAGACGAGAGGGCATCGCCAGTCGTGTTGCCACCAGCAGCAGCAGGATGGTCCCCGGCGCCAGTTTTGCGGTCAACGGCCGCTACGGTAGACGAGAGGGCATCGCCAGTCGTGTTGCCACCAGCAGCAGCAGGCTGGTCCCCGGCACCAGTTTTCCAGTCAACGGCCGCTACGGTAAACGAGAGGGCATCGCTAGTCGTGTTGCCACCAGCAGCAGCAGGCTGGTCCCCGGCGCCAGTTTTCCGGTCAACGGCCGCTACGGTAGACGAGAGGGCATCGCCAGTCGTGTTGCCACCAGCAGCAGCAGGCTGGTCCCCGGTGCCAGTTTTCCGGTCAACGGCCGCTACGGTAGACGAGAGGGCATCGCCAGTCGTGTTGCCACCAGCAGCAGCAGGATGGTCCCCGGCGCCAGTTTTGCGGTCAACGGCCGCTACGGTAGACGAGAGGGCATCGCCAGTCGTGTTGCCACCAGCAGCAGCAGGCTGGTCCCCGGCGCCAGTTTTCCGGTCAACGGCCGCTACGGTAGACGAGAGGGCATCGCCAGTCGTGCTGCCACCAGCAGCAGCAGGATGGTCCCCGGCGCCAGTTTTCCGGTCAACGGCCGCTACGGTAGACGAGAGGGCATCGCCAGTCGTGTTGCCACCAGCAGCAGCAGGCTGGTCCCCGGCGCCAGTTTTGCGGTCAACGGCCGCTTAGCGACGCCGCTGGACGCCGCGATGTACTCGCGTACCAGCTCGGCGCCGATCTTCATATTGGTGTAGTTCGTGAAGGCGACCGTAACGGTGGCGACGCTTCCCAGGACGGTGAGCCCCTAGCACGACGATGATCCCGAACAGGACCGTTCTTCTGATCAGCGCCACCGGATCGTTGACATGCGTCCGCTGGTCGGCACCCATGACCTTGGAAATACCCGAGCGTGATTGAGGCGTGTGGATATACGCCAGACGAGACACGGCGAAGACTTTCGCTGCGCGGCTGCTGGGCCAGGAAGTTCAATCATCTCCAGCTCAGACTGCTTGGCTACCCCGTCACTGACATATTCTGGTGATAATGATGATGATGATGATGATGATGATGATGATGACCTCTTGCTGATGGCGCTCACCCACAAAGGGGGGATGGGCCAAGAACCGGGCGGCGGTGCGCATGCAGTTCGTGCTCTCCGCACGTGATAGTAATGATGATGATGATGATGATGGACTATCTGCATGGCTCACACACACTCTGGGGGATTGGCCAAGAAATGCATAATTGATAGATAAATGTGATCGCATATGAATTGTATGTCTAATGAATTATAGAATAGTTCGAATAAATTAATGATGCTAATTGACAGATTTCAGATGGCTTATTCGCCGTCTTTTTGTTCAACAAAAGCTTCCAAAACGTATTGACGTATCCCTTCGGCGTTGTTCTTCAGCCTGGTGTTGTTGGCCGAGGAGTACATAAGCACGCAGGTGCATCCTGGGATGAAGGCGCTCAGCACGGCGATGATCACGTACAAGCTCAAGTGGTTGACCAGCACTGCCCGGTAGGTTGACGTGCACCAGCAGATCCGGATCCATGATGTCACCAGTTCCTGATGGTGAAGCCGGCGAGTTGATAGGCACGGGCCAGAGACGGCGAAGACGGCTCGAACACGACTGACTGGTCCAGGAACCTCAATCGTCTCCTCTGCTGACAATAGGCTTCGCTGAGACGCTGACACGTCGTGGATATCACCGTGGCATCAAATGTTCGACATTGCGCGTGCTGCTCGTTGTTATTGTTGCTGTTGTTTCCTGGAAGGCTGGCACAACCCACCACGGGGGGATCGGCCACGAAAACGTAGATGCAGATGTAGATGTAGATCCTAAGCTTGCTTGCTTGCTTGCTTGTTTGAGCCTTGTATTGGCACTTACCCACAATGGGGGGATTGGCCAAGAATCGGGTAGTTGAAAGAGAGTAATTTCTCGTTTCGGGTAAAATTAAGTTTTTAATTTTGTTAAAATACAAAAAGTTCGGTCGAATTGATTCTTATCGAATAAGAAACAAATGAATAATATAAAAACAATTTTCTGTCCAGAGTCTATAGTTTGGTTATATAGCTGCGGAGCTTTGGAATCGTGGATATTATGCCGCGTGGCTTCTTCGTCTTCTTCCGTCAACGAATTGTCTATGATCGAAATGCGCTTGTATGGATGGATGGATGGTGGAACTTTATTTAGAGTCCTGAGAGACGCGATGTGCTCTATTATCCACTTGGGGTTATCCACCTAAGTCTAGATGACCCCAGTAGAGCGTAGGTAGGAGCCGTGCTCAGTCGGAACAGTTAAAAAAAAAAAACGCCCTACTTTCATTCATGCTATACATAGCACATATATTTCACTTTGCCGTCGCCATGGTGACATCACACGGTGATAGTTTATTGGCACGGTGCGAGGACGGGCATGTCGGAAATAGAAAGCAGGAACGCACAACAGTTGCCGTAGTAAAACGACAGTTCTCGCTTCATTCAGCACTGCCGACACATCGAGGCAGCCCAGCCCTGCAGTATCAATAAACTGCAAAACGCTTCCTGGTGGTTCTTACAAATGTGTGCCTTCCTTTCTATCTTTTTTTTTTTTGTTGTTGTTGTTGTTCTTTGACAGTAGTCGACGAGAAAGTTAGCACACAACATTGCGACAACCGAAGCCTCCTGCCGGCAGAATTCATTGAAAACTTAGCACTGTCAAGGCAACGGGAACGAATGAGTTTACTGCCCTGCCTTAACCGAATCCCAAAATGAAGCTAAAGAAAGAGAAATGGTCAAATGAACACGCTCAAATAACGTCGGCGAAAGCCAGTAAACGCGAGAGCCGGTGAGCGTACTACTGGCTGCAGACTGGCTCGCTCAAACGTGGGCGCCCCGCGTTGGTCAGGCCTTCATCTTGTCGTGTTTACGCTGTAAACAGTGTTTACTGCGAGCACCCACTTCCCTCTTCACTGGAGCTCCGCATGCGACGCATACCGACAACGTCGGAAGCCCGATCCGGGACCCGAGCTCATAACTCTTCTCGCTCGAGCTACAGCGTAAGCAACAAATAAAGGAGAGTACGGGACTGTTTGTTGTTTACGCGAGCTGCTTCGTCGTCGGTCGTCTATCGCCTCGTCGTAGACGAGTTGAGTCAACAAATAATCCGGCGATATTGCGCCTCTCTACGCGGCGAACGCTTTTATTTACGGCGCTCACTTGACGTGACCTTACTCGAACGCTTATTTCTCGATAATTTATGGCACGGCCAATCGAAATTGTACGCCCTATAACAACTTTCGCCAGTTTGCCGCAATGATACTTTTTTTTCTCGGTGTGGTATTTCAGTGTACTATGTTGAAGAGATGTTGAGTGAAGGTACCGTGAGGATTCAGATATTCGTTTTTTTTTTTCAGAAACCTAGTTGAAGACAGTCACCACCATCACCATCAGCAGCCGCAGCGGCGGCGGCGGCGGCAGCAGCAGCATCGTCATCCTGACTACGCCCACTTCAGGGCAAAGGCCTCTCCAATGTTAAGGCTGGTTCACACCGGCGACTAGCACCGGTCGCGCGACCAAGTTAGTCGCTTTGCGACTGGTCGCAAACAGTCGCAAACAGTCGCTTCGGTCGTAAAGCGACTGCTTTTACTCAGTCGCTCGCTGCGCGACACCAGTCGCGCGACTGCAGTCGCAGGACGGCTGGAACCAAGCAGCGAAGCCCAGAAGTGACGTCAGCATTTGTTTACAACCGGGCTCATCGCTTTTTCCTTTCTTTTTTTATTGCGCTCCCTTGGCTCGCTGATAACGAGATCCGGACGTGACTCTCTGGGTTTGCGACTTCCGGTCGCTCGCATGCAGCCTCTGCCGGTGTGAACATCGGTCGCTTTCAGTCGCTTTTTTGGTCGCCAGTCGCAAATGGTCACGCGACCGGTGCTAGTCGCCGGTGTGAATCAGCCTTTACGCCAATCAACCCGATCCTGCGCTTGCTGCGGCCACGTATTTCCCGCAAACATCTTAATCTCACCCTTTTTTTTTTTGCCTCACCTCCTGCCTCACCTTTGCGCGCTTAGCTTCTCGTGGAATTCACTCTCTTACTCTTAATGACCAGCGGTTATCTTGCCTTCTCGCTACATTCCCTGCCCATGCCCAGTTTTGTACAGACCTATTCCATGTTTGTAAACAGGGGTAGGCACCGTCGACATACTGAGGCGCTTGTAGCGACGTCGCGGCGCGTAGGCTCCGCCCAGCCCAAAGCTCGCCACCGCCCTCTATGATCACGTGACAACTGGCACAGCAGCTGCAAAGCGGCCTCCGAGCACAGTGCATGGGGGGATAAAGTCCCTACAATGGGGGAGCCTCCCGCGCGCACGGGAGGCTCCCCGATTGCGCTGTGCTCGGAGGCGACTTTGCAGCTGCTGTACCAGTTGTCACGTGATTATAGAGGGCGGTGACAAGCTTTGGCCTGGGCGGAGCCTATCCCTGTTTACAAACATGGAATAGGTATATACATTACACTTGCTCAAAAATTAATCTGACGCTTTTTTTAGCGGCACACTAACCCTTACATTAGACAGCTTGGACGACACTACATGTGACGTCATAGTTTGTGTACAACCCCAAGTGTTGCACTGTGATTGGTGGCACATCTATAGCCGTCTGAAACGACCCCTTGAAGAGCGTGCGCTTTTAAACGGCTCCCTGAAAACAGGAAATATGGAAACTTGGAGGCCACAAGGAGACCACAAGGAGACCACAAGGAGACCACAAATATGGAGACCACAAGGACAATTTTTAGCGTACATACGCATCTTTGCTGGTCGCATAACGATAACGACCGACTCCTCAATTAATAAGCAAATCTGTAAAACAATTATGCGGAAGATAACTTGAGCACAGTAAAGGAAAAGAATGTATTTCGTTTCTTTCCAATTTCGTGATTGATTATATGATGAAAGGAATCGTCCAGATCGGTGGTACAGCGGTTACGCTGCTCGGCTGCTGACGCGAAAGGTCGTGGGTTGGATGCCGGCAGCGGCGGTCACATTTCAATGGAAACGGAATGCTACAGAGCCGTATACCATGCAGTGTCAGTGCACGTTAAAAAAAACAAAACCAGATGCTCGAAATTTCCGGAGCGCTCCACTACGGCGTGCTTCATAATCATATCGTAATTTTGGCACGTAAAACCCCACATGATCGCAGCGGTATTACGAATGGAATAATCAGATGGAAGCTTTCTTTGCGATCTATTTCGCGAAAGCAATTTGTTGATTGCTAGCCTCGAAGGGAGTCTGTGTCTGTCGGCATGGTTTGATGCGTCTGCATCGATTTCATATCTGTCCCTGCATCGGCTGGGACAAATGTAACGTCTAGTGTTTCTCCTGTTCCAGCCGCGTGATCGGCGTCGTGGTGACAATATCCCGTTGTTTTGTATACGTTGTCGAGATGGGGTCTATATATGAGAGTGCACTCATGGTTTATATGGTCCAATATGACGCCAGGGGCTTCGTGATGGATGTAACAGCGCTCACGTGAATGAGCCCCGGGCCAGCAGAGAAATAAATACGTTGGGCTTTACGAGCCACATAGTGCTGACGCTGAACACATATAACTGTGCAATGCAATAACCTAGAGAGAGAGATAGAGAAATAAAAACGTTACATCATAGCTGACTCGTCGAATTATACGAGTGCGATTATCGCTGCAATTTTAGACGTTTCAACGGCGGTAAAAAAACGTATGTACCTGAAGTTCCCCGAGAACACCACAAAAGATTCGAGCTTTGTTTTCTTGCCAGACTTCTCGACAAGGCTTTTGTAATGTAACAAGCGGCCACGTAACGAATGACGCACTTTCAACTGTTCGCCCTGTTATAATTTTTCACGAAAGACTGTTTTCATCTATTAATCATCGTATCAGGAAAGCACTGTAGAATGAAAAAAATAAATAAAGAACGCCTTAGCACTAACCCTGTCCTATTTTTCCGTGCTGTCTATATGGCATCGCCATAATGTGTACATCAATGAAGCAATTTTATTAACTTGTTCAGAAAAAGCGCTTATAATAGCAGTAAATCGGCTTATCTTCTTTGCATAACTAGCGCGTATGCTTCCTTAAAAGCATGTGTGCACAATTTATTTAAAACAAAAAAAGTCATGTATATATGATGTTCAGTAAGACAAACACGGCTTTACGAGCGCGAATAAAATGTAAGTATATACATATGAACCGTTTATGTGGATATTGCTGGAATTTTCACGTTGAATACCTTCAATGCCTTCGTGCTTTATTCAATGACACCTTCGTTAATAACCCCTCCTACACTACAAATGGCTCGTGTATGATCCTACAAGCTATTCTAGGGCGATAACTTTTGATTATGCTATGAGAAACAACTGACTGAGATGCGATTTTGCATACTCGGCCCTTGTCTTGTTGTAGATAACCTGTACACACTTACACACAGGCCCTCGGGAGGCGCCACTTATGATAGCTCTCAGCGTGATAGCGACATAATCACCGCAATTGCACACATGTAGGGAAGGCTTCGTTAATGCGCGCACTGATTTCCGAGTCCGGTAAATTGGCTGCCCTTGTTTCCCCTCGGGCATGGTTATAGCAATCACCGAGATACCTCTTCAGCATGCATACCATAAACAGCCGCGCGGGGAATCCGTGATACTCCGCCCCAATCGCTGGCAATCTGCATGCACTCGAGTGCGGAAGATTGCTTCCCAGGTTGCCGCATTTCCGATAGAGCGCGCGCCTAATTCTCGCACACCCCGCGCATGCACCCGGTGACGTATTCATGAGACTGACTGGGTGCAGCAATGCAACCAAGACAAGGCCCGTGCAACGGTGGATAGAGTGCGGCCTGTGTGAATCTCAACAGGCAAGCTGCAGCCGCTCCTGTTAAAGATCGCGTTCGATTAGAGCTCCCTAATTGCGCTGGCCTAGCCCCTGTCTTCTTCCTGGGCGCCCGATTGATGGCTGACTTCCAGGTGCCGCGTTCGACCGAGCACGCGCGCATTCGCGTATAAGCCTCTCCTGCAAAAAGCAATGGAGAAGCTTTGCTCTAGAAACCAGATTACGCTGAATCGCCGCGGCACAGCAAGTCTTCGTGAGTGGGAGCGACGGCAACATTACCGAGCTTCATATAGATGAACTTAAGTGTGCTATAGGAACACCACGTCCTTTGTCAAGGCTGTACTCAAAAAAGGTAAAAGGCTTAAATGCCTCAACAAACCAGCCCCATACATTGACAGCCAGCCCCATACATTGACATAATAGGGAGGGGGGGGCGCTGGGATGAACTTTTGCCCCCCCCCCCCCCCTTCTGAAGGGGAACACTGTGCACGCCTATGGTAGGAGTAGTAGAAGTAATAGTAGGAGTGGTGGTGGTGGTAGTAGTAGTAGTAGTAATAGCCACGCAAGTCACGTTACCAGAAAGAGAAGAATAAGTAAATAAAATAAAATAAAATAAAATGATGATGATGATGCTCACAGTTTCGCTGTCCGACCTCTTTCACGGCTTGGAATTGTCTGTAATTTTTCATGTAGACCTTTCGGTGAATGAAGCCTAAAGAGCTAAGTCGTTAATTAATGGGTATTAATGCTGTACTAATACACTCTCACCAAACGGTATTTCGAACGCTAGACACAGTGGCAAACTAACACCAAATAAGAGACGGGCAGAGAATAAGACACCTTAAAGTGCTTTGCGGATATCGTTTCTCGAGTCCGTCGATTGCGTATCTCTTAAGTGAAGCCCCGTTGCCGACATGGCTTGTGTGTTTGAGCGCAAAAATACCAGCGCTTCCAAAATATTTAGCGCTCCAAATAAAAATTAAGTAACCAATATGATCCTCGACGTGTGCACGGCATGTGAGATAACATTCTCAATCTTCTCAATTTATTACATTGATCCTCAACCATTCCCCTACGAAAGCGTTCTGTACCTAACGTCGTTTCCAACCTGATAGAAAGACGCATACTTTCTATCAATGCAGAAATAGCTTCTTGTATTTAAAAAAAAATGTTGCATTCTGTATTTTGTTACGTTCTTTTTTCTTCCTCTCTTCAAAAACCTACGTTTTTAGTGGTCCTTCGATATATCTGTACTACGCCTTTGTATAATTGTTTTAACCTTGTATAAGTGTTTACAGATGATGTATCACAGCGAGCAATGTATTCCGAGGTTACTATAGTCATTTTGTGTTAAGTAAGTATTTTGCTGTCTTAAGCTTATGTAACCGCCGCTGTTGTTTTAGTGACATGAGTACATAAAGGGCTATATGGCTTCATATGTCTATATGAAGGACGCTCTGTCAGGCATCCGTGCCTTTTTGTCAGCCTCTTAGACTGAACAAATTTACACTTCGCTATTTGTCGTTGTCTGAAAGAAAGATAAAAGACGAAAAATGTGTCGTGTGTGCAAACTTGCGCACACAGTGCTGCGTTGTTTCACTTCGGCGCCTGCTACTTGCTCTCTCTCTTTCAAGCTGTCAACCTTGACACAATAAACGACCGAGTCAGAGATGTCTTCGTCTCTGGGGGGTCACGGCGACTTAAAGTGAAAACTCACACCCCCCTGCTGCGCAACGAACTTCCGCGACATGTCCTCTGCGGGGAAATGGAGCAATCGAAGACGAAGAGAAATGGGCATCTCCCCGGCGCCGCGTCCCACATCGATGACTTTTTACGCGAGTTTATCGATGTTTATCGGAAACTGCTCGCGAGAATCTAGAACGGGGACAGCTCCGACCGTGGTTAGACTTCACAATGAGTCGGTCTGGCCGATTCTCAAGAAATAAACTAATGGGAAACTAAATGGGCAGATAACGAAGACATAAAGAATACCGAGTCTTGAAACGATAACTTTTAATGAACACGATACAAAAAACGTAGAGGAATGAAGCTTCGGAAGTGTTCTAGTTTTTCGCAATTACTATCTGTCACGGTGATTTCATCGCTGCCATGCTAGCAACACGAAGAAGAAAGAGTGCACTGTGCTTTTTATGTCCCAGCTCAAAGTTGATGTCTCGGATAGCGCTAACTAGGAAGCACATGTGAAATTCTGAATCAAAATATGTTGTTGTTGTTTCCTTTGATATGGCTCATACCCACTCCGGGGTATCGGCCAAGAGATCACTATATATAGCACCCACTATTTCTTTTTTCTTACTTCTGGCCGCATCTTACTTCTGAGTAGCTTATTTCTTACTTATGAGTAGCTTACAAGGGCAAGCTACTCAAGCTTGCCCTTGTCGTTAACTCAAGTACATGCCCTGTCACAAAACTTACCGTTTTCGTGAACCTTTGCATTAGACAACCCGTCTACTTCCTCATCTCACAACGGCACGTCGGTTGCGCGGCCAACGGTCAATAAAACGCTTCCGTAGCACGCCTCACTGTACTTGCTACAAGGGCAGTGGAGGAACAGCTTCGAGGCACAAGCCCTCTCAAAGCTACTTTCCAACTTCTTCCGGAGGGAAGCAGCCCGCGGGGCAGTGCCCGTTGCCATAAACGGCAGCTCATCACACTAAGCACTTCCGTGTCAACAGCCCATGAAAATGGCTCTGGCCTGGCCTTTACACACACTCCTGTTAGATCCTTCCTTCGAGGGTTTTTTTTTTTTTTTCTGTTATGAAATTATTGCCCGTGTGTTCTCTACTATTCTTCCTCTGTGTAGGAGCCTGCTTACACACGAGCTTGCTTGATGACTTCAACACCGCGGAAAGCAAAAGACAGCAAAATCAAGGAAAGCGAATTAGCGGGATTGTTCCATAAGTGGAGGAATTGCCAGCCTTGCTAAGAAAGGATACGTCGAGGAGGGAGGGGCTGCAGCATATTTGGGAGCTGGATGTCCGAGGGGAGAGTGCTGTGTATATACCAAAGAGGACGCAAGGAAGCCGGGTGAGGAAGCGATGTTATAGGACGTGTATGTGATTGAGAGATTGAAATAGCTACACGAACAAATGCGAACAAGTGAACTAGTATCTTAGCAACACAAATTATCAGCATAAAAAGCTGGAAGCTCTTTGTGGCAGTCATATACACCGAAATTCATTTCGAACTTGATGAAGAGTTCGAAGTATCCGTGATGGTGTTCATGTAAACAAAGAGACAGTCATAAGGGAAACGATACTAAAGGGACGTAAAAGAGACCGACCGGAGAAAGTAAGCAGTAAAGTGCTTGTGGAGTTGTCAAGAAGACATGGAATTGATTTTATGCGCAGGCCTTTGCTGCCCAGTGGTTATGTCTCTATTCAGCCTTCGTACCACTTTACACGT
Source organism: Rhipicephalus appendiculatus (assembly GCA_030522465.1). NCBI lineage: Eukaryota > Metazoa > Arthropoda > Arachnida > Ixodida > Ixodidae > Rhipicephalus > Rhipicephalus appendiculatus. The sequence continues at coordinate 11,075,911 of JALIZH010033007.1, read as the reverse complement.
TTACGCGATACAGTTGCTAACCAACAATCTAGAGAAATATTGTCAGCTGAAGCAAGGCACCCCAGTTACCCCCCCCCCCCCCCTCCGCTTAAAAAACCAACTCATGTCTTGGCACTTGTGAAGCAGGTATGGAAGGTGCAGGACGTTCTCTTTTTCCTGTACTATATACTCCTGGTTTCCGGATTTTGTTTATTAGTACCTCCCTGAATCGGAACAAGTTCATCGCTCTGTCTCAGAAAACTGCGAAGTGTACAAATTAAATGTCATCCCAGTCTTTTCTTTTTTCTTTTCTTTTTTTTTTTTTTTGTGTGTGTGTGATCATCGTAGTCTACGCGTGCTTCAAGAAACCACCTTCTTCTAGGTCCATTTCCGTACCTTATCTCTTTTCCTATGCAGATCAGCATGTGTGTAAGTGCCTACACATACTCCTAAAGAAACAAAAAAAAACCTGTATTTCAATGAAGAGCTTTGTCTCTCTCTCTTATGAGATAATCCTTAAATCCACGTATGGAGGCAGATGTAGGGCGTAACATCAGGACAAGTTAAATAGATTAAGTAGTTCCGAGTACGCCTAACGCGAACGAAGGAGGGTAGCAGAATGCCCGTCGTCATCAAAAAATCGCGCACAGGCCATCTATGAAACCCGCCACATGCGCTAAGGAAAGAAGTGAGCATATTGACACATGAACACGTGCAACAGCAGAAGCAACAGCTAGAGGAGGAGTTGTTGAAGAGGCCGGGCTGTGTATAAGAAATATTCGCAAAAGACGGATGCCCAGTCGCGTCCTTTACAAAACAAGACAGTGACAAACGTGAGCGCTGCCACCTTCGTTAACGCATCCAGCTGACTGGTAAGTGCTAGCCACCGCAGCGTGACACGAAAGGATCATACCAGGACTGGGGAGGCGCGTCCCTATTTCGCTCGTCGAATAAACAGCAAGCGTCAATCCCGAATCCAGATGCCCGGGCCGTTCGATGCCTGCAGTGTCATTGTGAGTTGGCTGCAGGGGCCTCGCGAGCACTCATTTCCTTTCGCCGCTTTCACTGGTGACTAATGTGCGGTCGGACGAACAAGCCATAGAGAGAAAGAGAGAGAGTGAACTAGGTACTGCAGTGGATGAAGCCCGAGGAAATGAACGCCACGAACGATGGGAAAGATGCGGCGAATGCACATACGGATCACCTCTCTGAAAGCGAGAACAGCGCCTGATGAGGGCGACAGACAGACAGAGTAGTGCCCAGATGGTAAGAAAGAAGTTTCGACCAGGAGGAGTAGGTAATGGAGCCAACGGGGAACACGGTCAGACGTCGCGGTGAAAACGAGAGGCGAATGAGACGGCAGAGGGAGAAAGAGAGTGGCTGAGGAAAAGCATTAAGGAATGGTTCGCAGTTAATGGCCAATGAGACAGAATGGGACGAGACGTCATCACTCACTGCTGCCACGGCTTGGTCGCGGGCCCGAAAGTGTGCCTACTGCCGTCTTTCGTTATAGGTGCCGTTGATCGATTGAAGAAGATCGGAGGAAGCCGTTCGGCCCACTGTAAGGTGCCTCTTCCGGTCAAGAAGAAGAAGAGGCGCCGCGAGCGTTGTGTGCACTTGCGGTGATCCGTGAAAGCCAAAGGACCTCACCGCGTACAAACTGCTGATTTAAACGAAGGAGAGTTGAACAGGAAAGCGACAAGAGGCAACTGACCGCGTGTCAGTGGCTGACCACTTCAAGGCGCATGCGCCGACCATCAAAGTGACTCGTTCACTTCTGCAGTAATTAAGGGGACACGAAACAGTGTGATGGATCGGTATATGGGAAAAGTAGTCCATGAAATGCACAAGCCGGTGGCTCTGACGTCAACAGCGTTGGCTAAGTGGCAATGGAATTCATCCGCACCCGGTCACGCGCGCATGCGCCGTCGTGCAAAAACCAATACTTGACCGAAGAGCGTGCTGGAATTATTGACATAGAAATATTCAAAGAACTAATATACAGCCAGGTGTCTACCATAAGTCGGAGTGCATCGTATCCCGTATGTGGCGCACAAATCCAGCATCGTCATGACCTTCAGGGCTCATTTACTTTGCACTGTGACTTTGTCACGCGCACACAAGGTATGTTTACTTCAGTACTTGGACGATGCGCCTGGTTTATCTGGTTGCATAATTAATTAATAAATCTACGAGTAAGCTCGGTATCGAGGAACTGCACACATAGTGAAATACTGCCACGGACATACGTTTCCTCGCGCAATCTTGTACTTCAGCTCTGTTACGACATAACGTAGGCCGATATTTAGATGGACAATAAGTGCAACACTTAGCGTGCATGATTACATCTGACGATCACGGGTTACGCAAGAAAGCTTAGAGGTCCGCTAGAACGCTTGTCGTCCGTAACGCCGGTAGTAAATTCGGATATGTATTAATATAGGAGTCATTACCGTGAGTAAGGTTAGTAAGAATTATGTGTACAATCCAATTATGTCTTGCACGTCACCTCGGCTCCCTTCAACGGATTTCTGGAGTTAATTTCTTCCCCGTTTCCATTCGACAGCCTCATCAAACATTGCTTTCCACTCGCTGTGATGGCTAGCAATTCGTGTAAGCGCTTGTCCGTCGGCTCAAAGCGATTCCAAGGTTCTTTCACCTTAAAAGATAACAAGAAAGATTGCAGAAAACACGAGATCTTGTTCATGTCGTATGCTGAGACCCGACTATTTGTGACCCGTTCCGAAAGAGCCTAGCCTGTAATTTCGCGACGAATGGTCACGTTCAAGATGAGTTAGAACTCCGGTTACGTTCGAGGCTCCATGCTCGCTCCTCTTGAGGCTAAACAAGGGCAATGAAGCGTGGTCTTGAAGGAACAGCAATAATTACACCAGTATTATCGCGCATTACAGCAGTCTCAAAGATATGTGCTCGTCGTTCACCCGACGTTCTGACGATGGCAGTTTCCGTCGAGCTAGTTTCGCTAACTCAAGCCGATAATCAGTTTGTGTAGTAGGCGAAGGCGTCCACTCAAGAGCCCCTAAACAGCCTCTGAACGAACACACACACACACACACACACACACACACACACACACACACACACACACACACACACACACACACACACACACACACACACACACACACACACACACACACACACACACACACACACACACACGCACACGCACACACACACACACACAAAAAAAGAGCGCGTTCATTCTCTCCTGGCGTTTCCCGTCTTTTTCGGCACAGTTCGTGACGCCAGCAGTCTGTTCAGTTGACGTCACGAGGAAATAGGCTCTCGATTGGTCCACATACGAGAGTTATCAAGTTGCGCATTGTCTCCCACACCGCTTCGCCATGCAGTCGCCCGCCCGTTCTGGCTTGTCCCGCATGACTATCATGCGCGATCAATCTGATTTCAGATCGCTTTTGTGCGTTTTGACTGCGCGAGCGGAGATAACAGCGTGCAGCCGAAAAGCGCGCATTTCCATATAGCCCAAGCGCTTAGTGCTGAGATCACCCAGGTGCTTTATGAAAAAATAAGTGGCGAGGAGGAGATGGCACCTGTAGGAAGGCATAGTGAAGGCGAGAACGAAAAGACTCTGACGATCACGGGTTACGCAAGAAAGCTTGCAGGTCCGCCAGAACGCTTGTCATCCGTAACGCCGGTAGTAAATTCGTATATTTATTAATATAGGAGTAATTACCATGAGTCATTACCATGAGAACGAACGAATATTGCGCTGTTACTATTTCATAATACAAAACCAACTAGCCCAAAGCTTCACTTGACTCTCTAGTCTTTGAACTCGGAGTGGTTGAACTCAATTTTTTTTCCGAAGACGTGCTCGTCATTTACATTTCTCGACACGTCTTGCACTTGTGCGTAAAGATCTTTCTTTTCGATATCCTCAGATCGTGGAAAACAAAAGTGCACGTAAGCGAAGGAGTTAGGATTCCTGTCGCGAACAATAATTGGCGAGACATAGTCAAGTCCTTTTCTGAGCGCTTGCGTATATCATAAAACCGTGTTATCCAGGTGTCGCATGGCACTTGTTTAGATGTTAGCAAACGCTTTTCTTTTTCTTTCAAATGCAACAGTCATCTGGTGTAGTTGAAATTCGGTAACGAGATGCAGCCCGCAAAAAGATTCTCTTCGTCAGTAAATAATTATTTTTAAATTACATTTTGCTTCGTGTTTCTCGCTTCATCATCTTTGCTGAAATTTCTGTCTTGTACTCGCTCTAACATTCAAATATGCAATTCACTTTCAGTAACAATTTAAGGCGGAGCGTCCTACCTTTAAAATACTCTAATTGAACCTTGAAGGCAGCGCTAAATTAGACTGAATGCCACTGAATTTCAGATTACCTGAATGTTAGCCACTGGATGGCGTACCAACTTGCGTTTCATATTTTAACATACTTTGACCACAATGTTTCATAGCATGTGTTTATGTATATGTATTCTTTGAGTAAAGTTCTCACCTGATAGCTTGAGCGGTGTGTGTTTCTCTACATTTTTCCGTCATGTTTAGCGCCGCCTTCTTCGAGATTCGCCACCAACTCATCCAGCAGGCCACCATTCAGAACTCCAATTAAAGTCTGTGACGAATTTCATGTCACCATTGTCAAGTATTCCCTATCGAAAATTCTCATACGGCACATATGCCTCGTATCCAATAATCTCGTATGAACACATATGAATCATATGTGTTCTCGTATGATCATACGAGATTAGCACAAAGGCCCCAAAAGCCTCTTCACAGCCTCTCTCTGACGTCACGGACTCTAGTAATCGGAGTTAAATCACTAAACTGACAAGAATCGGACAGATAATAATAATAATATCTGGGGTTTTAACGTCCCAAAACCACGATATGATTATGAGAGACGCCGTAGTGGAGGGCTCCGGAAATTTCGACCATCTGGTGTTCTTTAACGTGCACTGACATCGCACAGTACACGGGCCTCTACCATTTCGCCTCCATCGAAATGCGACCGCCGCAGCCGGGATCGAACCCGCGACCTTCGGATCAGCGGCCGAGCACCCTAGCCGCTATACCACGAATCGGAGAGATAGGTGCATGCAGTCAGTAACTCACGGGCTTCGCCGGCGCTCTCCTCGCCGAACTGCTGGACTGGCCGCGGCGTGCATGACTCCGTAGTTGAGCTGCATGCCCCAGCTGAGGCCGTTGACGAGGCACACGCAGACGCACACCACCCAACCCCAGCCGCCCTCCGGGTAGTAGTGCTGTCGTATCGTTGCCGCGATGCGCTGCTCGGCACTGCTCAGTGGTCGCTGTGGATCGGATCGCGACGAGGGCCTCTCCGGACGTCCGAAGCTGTCCGATCTTCCCTGATGACGATGCTGACCTTTGGCGTCGTCACCATCGGGTGTCGCGCACTCTCTTCCGTCACGCGCGTCTTGGGCTTCAGGCTCGGTCTCCGCCTTTCATCTCGTCGCAGTGCTCGGACTTGGCGGGAAAAGCGATCGTTCTCGCCTCCGGGGAAACGACGGGCTTGGACGCTGTCGATGACGCGCTGGCCATGCTTCCTACGGTCTTCGTTCCCATTGAACCAAGTACTGCCGGACGTGCTCTAAAGTGATTTTCAATCTTCACAGCAGGAATTTATCTTTCGTTCACTGAACATCTGGGGTAGGCTTGTGCAAATTGGTTCTGCTTCCGGCGCAGCTGAGTCTACACCAAGACGACATGTCCGACGTTGCCACAGCGCGCGTGCAATCACCGCAGGGTTTTTAGGGGGCAGTCTAGACGCTCGAGTCAACGCATAGCGTGCCGACCTGGAGTCGGTGATGTTCGCAACTTGACGTTTTCTTGCAATTGCGACGTGTACGAAACAGTCTGCCACTGGTATATGAGTAAACACTGTACGCATGTCTTGGATTCACTTCACTGACGTACGCGTGCACATGATGAAGTGGTTCCGTAACAGCGTTTCACATTCCTCACTCACACGTGCGCACGAGAACACGAAGTGAAATAGACATATATAACTTGGGCCAGAAATGCAGCGACTTCAGCTTCATATATTTGCCTATAGCTAATCGTCTTGTTTTTTAAGAGCAGTGACGTTGGCCGCTGTGTAGCGCTATAAATATGAAAGCGTGCCTCGACGTCACGGCAAAGCACGTGGACTAGTCATGCAATGATTACCCGATGCCACCCTAGCACTACGCGCAGGGTTACTTAGGATGAACAGAGCGAATTGACATTTGAAACTGCGGCATGTCGGTTTACTTGTAATCGGCGCCTTTCGGTGCGTCTTAAGTTTACGCATGTAAGTCCGCTGCATTAAGCGATGTAATGTATTGGATTAATCCTTGCAGCTCCGTATCTCATATGTCTTAATCAGGGGTTTCATGAACCCATATTAACTTCATTTTTTGTACTACATGGATATAATGTCTGATGGAGGTAGGGAACACTTGTTGTATAAATTAAATAAAGCGTTCAGGGTAGATCATTTACATGAGACGATATTTTGCACTAGTGCAGACACAGAATGGCAGTAGAATAAATTCTACAGCCTGATACAGACAGCATGTTGTATACGTTAACTTGTTGCACAGGAAATGTGTTACAATTTTTTTTATGTGAAGATAGAATACTTCGCGCATAGAAGGCCAGTAAATTACGCTGAGGTTGCAAGACTAACCGTGTCAGCACGCATATTACCTGAACACTTCTTTCAGAATATTCTATAAGGGTATTATTTTTAAGATTAAACTTCCTGCCTCGTCAAGTAATCCAGGACTCGCTTCTGATAATGCGAAGTTGGCGAACCGGTTAAGGTCTGGCGGTTCGAACCAATAGTAATATATATTAAAGATGCCGATATATGGAAAACGCCTGTAGTGTATTAAAGCGAACGTATGTCAACCGTCTTCTCAGTTTGGTGCGATAACATTAAAGCTGTACGCACTTTCAAAAGAGTTATCGGCTCTCACAAATGAGTCACACTGGTGATGCACGACAGATTCATTGGCAATAGACATGCTTGAAGTTCTACATCGACCAAAATTGGTTTCGAGCTCGTTTTTTGATCCACACATTGAACGAACGCATTGTTGCTTTGTTCGGTTTCGGCATGTTGCACTGCCAGTAAAGTGACCTTGCTGCTGACTGTTTTACAAGCAGGAAGGCTGCATTTTAGCCAGCAGAGTCATTCGGGTTCGAAACATGGTTTAACGCTCGATTTCCAAACACATTTGGCCGTGTAAACGCGAAATGGGATCGCTTTATATCACAGTCCAATCAACCTTCCTGTTCAGCTCACTTGAAGCTCTTAACTGGCTTTGTCGCTGGCTAAGAACGTTAAACTCATGCAAGCAGTTTAAACATACACGCACGCACGTTTCAGTGTCACGTGAACCATCGATACCGTCATAGTAGGAAACAACGCTAACAGCACTTGCAGTTCCACGTTCTAGTCGGTGCACGACGGACTAGTACAACAAACTATCTTGTTGCCGAAGAAAGACGCGCAGCACCGCACGGACACACACGGACACTACTCAGATGAAAATTCGAGTTTTTCCATTGATCGCAGGCACTATTAAACCTCCGCCAATAAGAAAAGATCAGGTCATGGGAACTCAAGAAAAACCGCACTGGCGATTAGCGGACCACAAATTGCAGTTTGGAGAGAAGGCGCTTCAACAGGAGGGTGTCGTCTTTCCGCGAACACAGTTACAGGCACACAAACGCAGAGGGCAGTGAACTTTTGAACTTGCACGACACCTTGTAACTCTTATCTTCAGGAATGTGCTCCGGCGCACTTTTCGTTTTACGATCGTATTAAAAGAGAAAATCGGAGCCGTTCTCTCGAAGGGTCACATTTTCCTTGGAGTTACGGGAGCAAGCTTCTCCATCTCCCATACACGCGGGCAGGTTAAACCCCGTCGCAATTTATGCAGACACCGTCGAGACTACGAGAACTTCAGGAAATGCTCAGCTCGTCAGCCCGTAGACGTTCGCCAGGCCGTCTCTCGGCCACGCTGCAGAAGAAACACGTGTCTGTTGGACAAATGTTCCCGTCACCCGAACCATTGTTCCAGGCCGCATCACCTCTCCAAGCCAGCTGCGCATCTCCTCTCGCTGGACAGAGAGACACTTGCGAGCTTCCCTTCGAAATCCCCGAGGCGCTACTCGAGGCGCAGGTAGCCGACGTAAGCCGTGGTGTCTTGTGGCGAAGTTTCGTACGTACTTGGCGAAGCAGCGGTCGGCGCGATCCTCAAAACTTGCGCGGGACGCCGAAGAAGAAGTTCGAGTGGCCCTTCGACCGCCCCGACCGGCTAGGCCGATCCTCTCGCGCCGCTGCCGGAGCGCAACTGATGTCGGCCGCCGTTGCCAGCGCTGCGCTTGCTCCTCGGAGCCGCGGCAGCGTGGAGCTGCGCAAGCGCGCGCGCCTGCTACCGCGCCTGGCTCTGAACCGCCGCCGCTGCTGCTGCGCTACTCGCCGCGTAGCACGTGGTAGTTCTCCCGCATACTAGATACGGCTAGCGTCGGCCGAACGTCGCGCGTTTTGTGATATCGTGGCACGTATGATATACTAATTCCAGGCCACAAATTGCAGACCACAAATCGGACTGTTTTCTCATCTATATAGCATACTGGAATAAACTATGACCATCTGCGGTGAACTGTGAAATGATAGAATCCTTTGCTCCAGAAATCAAAAATAATTATTTTTTTTCTAAATAGTGTATTAGTACGTGAATAAATTATCGAACAGTACAAGGTACAAGTGCAACAGTAGAAGGTGCAACAGTATAATGAGTACAGCTGCATGTTTTTTATAAACTCTTATTTATTGGGTGTGTGAGTTTTGGCATGTGCGCTGGACATTGTATCTTTAACACTGTTGTTTACACCATACTGAGCACTGAATTGTTTTCTTTGGATTGTGTTCGTCTCTTTCTGTATGCGACACCACTGCAACTGTACTGCATATCTTGTGTACCACTCCTGCTAAATATGCAGTATATTGAAATAAACAAAATAAAAGTAATGCCTATTTTTCCGGAAACTTCGCAGCAGTGACCGCATAAGGTGCACAACTCTAGAGACTTGCCAGCTTGTATTCAAGTTCCTAAACCATCCCCCCTTTCCACTTCTGGTGTCAGTTTATTGATTGATTGATTGATTGATTGATTGATTGATTGATTGATTGATTGATTGATTGATTGATTGATTGATTGATTGATTGATTGATTGATTGATTGAAGCACTGGGCTTCCGAGGGAAGCTGTAGCTGAGTAATGCGTATTGGTCTTCGGACGGGCCTTTTTCTCAGCACCAAAATGCACGAGCGTGTTGGCGTTTAGCTCGGGAATAGAATACACGACATAGTTAGCAGCAGCAGGATGTCATAGGGACATTGACATAGAGCGGTGAGGGCGTGGGGGGGGCGCGGGGTGGTTGGCTCGTTGATATCAAGTAGAGAAAGTGAAGGACACAAGGAAAAGCAGTGAGGTTAACTAGATTCGCCTCCAGTCTGCTACCCTGCACTGGAGGGGAGGGATAAGGGAGTGAAAAGAGAGCTATAACGAAAACAAAGGCACCCAAGTAAAATTGTGTAATTCACTACGACGTACAGAATAGGTCACGGGTGAAGCGATAGCGTCGTGTCAGAATTTGTTTAATTTCCTACCCTTACCATTATGGCGTATTGCGAAATGAAACGCTTACCGGCGGACTACAGCGATCAAATTTGCCGAGCAGCATGTTTGATCAACTTTCGTGCGAACCCATGCTTCCATGTAATATGCGACAGCATCGGCGATTGCATTCAGTAGGAAGTTACGCGTAATATATTACTGCGGGACAACGATAAGGCGACAACACAGCGCCGTTGTCGTCTCCTACTACGCTATTATCGTCCGCGCTGTTCAGTAGGCCGATGTCCAACCAACTAGTCCAAGTTAGCGCTCTTGTAAAGACACCTTGCAGACGCTAAAGCAGATTATGATTTCAACAGCCCATTCATCCATCAATCCACAATACCTCTGTCCCTCCCTCCTTCCCTCCCTCCCCCTCCCTCCCCCTCCTCCCTCCACCCCCTCCCCTTCCCCCCACATCCCCCCTCTAACGTCTATTTCTCTCTCGTGGAACCCATACATTCTGCAGAGCTGGCAACGCTAGCAACAGCACATGTGCGGCCTCAGTGCATGTCGAACATGCCCGAATGCCCACAGGTTTCCGCGATGCAGTTGCCTATTTTCTGTTCGCGTTTTCCGTCGTGCTCATATCATTATTTTTGTCGTCTTTGCTGAGTACGACGTTTTGTTTTTACTCGGCAATTGGATACAGCTCTCCGCTGTTTCCGATTTCCGGGGGAGGAGGGAGGGGGGGGGTGCAAGTCGGCGAGACGGACTGTCATAAGCCCTCCATTGTGCGTTCGAGGTTCCATGCGAACGTCATCTAAGCTTCAGCGTCAGCATCTGCACGATGACAGTCACTCGATTGCTTGATCATCGCTTTCATAGTTGGGTCGTTTGGTTGTTCATTCGTTCAAGCACTGCCTTTAGCGTAACATCGGCAGACGACAAAAGCATTTAAGAAAACAAGAGAACAAACAAGCCTCGCCATAGCAACGTGTGTGTGTGTGTGTGTGTGTGTGTGTGTGTGTGTGTGTGTGTGTGTGTGCGTGTGCGTGTGCGTGTGCGTGTGCGTGTGCGTGTGCGTGTGTGTGTGTGTGTGTGTGTGTGTGTGTGTGTAAACATGGGAGGGCAGGCTATGTTGCAGTACAGCCATCAACATCACATTAATACTGAAGAGACACAAGCCAAGAGAAACTAGAAGGCGAAATAAGAAAGAAATAATCAGAAGCACTATTTACATGCACGATGTCTGGCGAATAAAAGAAATGGTAGAGTATAAAGGCGGACTCCAACGGGGTGATCACACAAGTTACCGCGGGTAGAGTCCGTTCAGATAGCATTTCGTGCACTTACTTATAACATACATGACTATGGCATCTGTTCATTAACAACACAATGGTATGAAAAGGAAAAATAATGTCAATTACAAATAATTCATTGAAGTTATGTACATTAAAAATTCACGAGGAGCGCTCACTGCACGTCTTCGATTGTCAGAGCGTGGCCATGGTCCAAGCAAGTCTCTCGGTGAAACTACTACAAGCCGACGAAGCATGAATTTTGTCATCAACTGCGTGTAACTCTAAATGACAGCGGATGTCAGGACTACATGCTGCACTCTTAAACTCGCTCCGAGGTCTAGGCATCTTGGAATAAGGCCGCCTCAGACATTTACCTATCTCGAAAGCTTCTTTCTGAAAAGAGATGTGCTTAGTCTCTTTTTGTCTCTCTCTCTCCCTCTCTCTCTTGCAGTGAAGGCCACTCTTAAAAATTTACCCTTTCCTACAGTTGTGACGCATCGCTCGGTGCCATTCGACCATAATTTTCTCTGAAAAAATACAAATTTCTAGCGTTTGTAAAGAAAGGACACGCGTGAGACGCAACGCTAGCGATCCCGCGTGTTTCGTCAAAACACTGCGACCACTGAAACGCGTTTCCTGTGCTCCTGTACGACGCGATGAGTACGACTCGGACTCGCGGAAAGTCTTGCTGTCGCGTCCTTCCCGAAGCGAACGTCGTTAAAGAGCAGCAGGTCGCGGGCTAATTGCTTTCTAAGTGCGCCCCTGCGATTGAGTTATGGCGTTTCAACGGCTTTTTTTCTCTGTGCTCCTGCTCAAGCCTGCGGCCATGTCTCGTTTCTGAAGGCACGGTCGGCAGTAACGCGGCGCGCTTCTTCACAGGCATCGTCATTTCCCCGTGTTGGTCTTTCGCTGTTGTATTTTGATGCAAACTAATGTAACCACTTGGTCTCGAGTCGGTGCTTGGAATGAAAAAAAAAAAAAAAAAAAAGGAAAAAGTGACCCTAATCTTCTTTCTAGGCAGTACTTATTTGGAAAGTGTACGGTAGTTCAGACCCCCCCTTTTGTTTTCTACAAATACGGCGGAAGATTTTTTGCCAAACTTCAAAATACAAACAATACGAGTAATTCAGTGGTAAAAAAAAAAAGTCAGGATGTCAGACTAACAGAGTCTTAGTCAGCCTACAAGGGGACTCCTCTATAAGTAGAACATCCATGTATGCCAGTTCACCATATCGTATGTATGATATATACCGCATAGCACATACCAGTATGCCATATAACAGTACGCCACATACCACATCCCAGAAGTTTAGTGCAGATACTTACGAAGGCGGCACAAGACAAAGCAGGACACACACAGGCGCTAATATTCCAATATACCATGCCATACATACATATAATATATACACACTATATATACCATACACCAGTATACCTCGACACGGGATACAAAAAAAAATTCAACCAGCTCTGCTTCGCGGACACCGATGAAACAGCAATGCTGGTGGCATTCCCTACATCAAGCGAACGCATTTCTATGTTTTGCAAGTCTTTCAGATATGTTGTATCACTGCTCTTTATTAAATACTCTTTGTTATGCTTTGAGGGGGTAGCATAGTTGTAGTGCATCTTGGCCATACCACTCTTATATACACGTTTACAAAGAAGCTGCGACATGTTGTATATCACTGCTCTTTGTTAAACACACGTTGTTAATCTTTGAGGTGGTAGTATACACTCCGTTCACTGCGACTGGCGCGCCGCCGCGCGGCCGTCAGAGCAGACAGTCGTTGAGAGCCCGAGCAGAACCAAACGCTCTCCCACGCCCGCAAGCACGTAGTTTATTGTAATCAATGAACTGCTGCGTAGTCGACTGTACCAACAGGTACACGTCGTGTCCTGCGGGAACGACGTTTCACAGTTTCTTGACTCGTCCCTGCTTTATTGGGCAGCGACATATAAGTGGATCACGGCTGTGCGACTAAAAAAATCTTTGGTTCCCGCTCCCTCTACCGTCTCGCGCTCTGCCGCCGCATGCTTGGAATTGGTCTGAGACACCACCTCTGCAGGTGCAATGATCTTGCGTGATGTTCCTGCTGTCATAGAGCTGGTGAGGAAAGAAACGTATGCAAGGCATTTTATAAAATGCCTTGCATACGTTCCATCAGTCTTGAGCTGAATTATAATTCAGCTCAAGACATTTTAATGAACCTTATTAACTCGCTGTATACCTTTCGCAGTTTTGGGGAATGCATTGCGAGGTCAATTAGTGCTTTGCTGGGTTGATAGGACCATCAGTTAAGTGGCAAATTGAGTTACGTAGCATATTACTGCAAACACAACTACCCGCCCAGCAGCGCTATGCGCACTCGGTAGGATCAAGTTAAGACGCAGAGTAGCAGAACTGCAGGGTCTGCACAAAAAAACGAAGCTTTGCGAGTGCTGTAGCGACGGATATGTGCATGTCAGTGTGTTTAGGAAAGCAACATAAACAACACAAGAGGTGTAGTGAATGAGATACGTGACGGTGACCGATGTGACCGGGCCGTCGTCGTCGCCACTTTACAAAGTGAAGCGAAAGACGAAACGGGGCTTCGGCGTCCTCTCTGGCCGAAATCGTAGCACGTTCTCTTTCTCACCCGCGCCTCAAGCTCTTAGCATGAGCAGCGCGAGCGGTGAGGTTGAGTTGAATAAACTTTATTTTGCCCAACGGTTGTGCCCGGGGCTAGGCTACCAGGGATCCACCGTTCGAGGAACATCTACCGAGTTCCTCGGCGACAGCCCTGGCCCGCTGGACGGCCCACTCCTGGTGTTGGTAGACCTCGCTGAGGAGGGCGGCTTGTCATCGCTCAGCAAGGCGCGCAAAGACTATGATCATGATGAGCGATGATGATGCCGCGACAATTTCAAGCAAAGCACTCTGCGAGACTCGGTGGCTGCAAATCACCGTGGAACGAAACCGCAACGAAGGAGCACGCCGCCCGGCCACTCACCGTGATTTCCACGGCGACTGGCCGTGGAGCCATCGATAATTCTAAATGCTCCGAGTATTTTGCAAGCACGCGGGTAGTGGGCACGCACCAATAATATTCTAAGTGTGAAAGAATGACAGCTTACCGCGGCAGTTATGGAGTAAGCATCTTGCATTACACACACCTGACGCACGCATTTAGCCGTCAGTACTGGCGACGCGCAGCAAGGCGCTCACTAACGAGGAAAACGGGGCCGCTGTCGTGCAGGTTTTCCCCTTTATTCATGGGGGGCATCGCGGCAGAATGTCCCACTACGATATCTTTAAATCCAGCTCGAAGCACTAACGCGCCGGCTACGGGCGCTTGTGCCACCGTGCGCTGCTGTCTGCTACGGCTCTCAACGTTGCACGCCCGCCGCACCACTCGTGGCGCTGCGCGCGGTTTTCAAAGCGCCCCCTATAGGTCCCAAACGGAGTGTATAGCAACCACCTTTTATAACCACAAAGTATCACGTGACAATGGTGTGACTATGGTAACGCGCACGCCATTGGTTGGGCTAACTGTTGCCTTCTTCCTTTTTAGTGAAGTTGTGCGTAGTGAGATTTACCCAATTTCTGTGGCACATACGCGTTTATGATGATGATAGTTTTCTGATAGGTCACAAAGATTTCCGTGGCACATACCCATTTGTTGGGCTGTTTCCTTCATTTTTAGTGGACCAGTGGGGAGCAGTGGGATTTACCCAATGTCTCTGGCGCATACCCGTTTATGATGCCCACAAGCGTTTCCATGGATCCCGGCCATGAAAGACTTGACCAAGAACAACTTCGCTGTTAGAAAGCAATACCTATATGTCTTGCCTTAGCAACTGTGTCCGTCTTGTCCCGTCTTAATAAGTATCGGCACCAAAATCCTGGGATACGTCGTACCAATAAAGCCAGAAGTCAGACCACATATACCATATACCCGTATACCATATACCAGTACACCGTATACCAGTATACCATATACCAATACATCACATACCACAATAACATATATCATATACCAGTACACCATAAACTAATATACCATATGCCACGACACGGCATACGAAAAGAGCAATACCCATAAGGCGCGCCTAGACGCTAAGTTGACATAAAGAACAAGAACCGAGAGTCACGCTTGAGGTGCTTCGGTGGCAGTAATTGTAGCGGTCGCTTAGATACGTAAGAGGATGTCACCGTCGTTTCAGTTCCGGTCGACAGCGTAATTACGGCTCGAAAGCGTGGCGCGGGCGTCGGGAGGCGTCAAGTCGAGAGCAGGGCCCCGGCGAGAGCGTAAACAAGATCGTCTATACTCGCAGCAAAGCTGGCAAAACGTAAAGAACGACGGGAGGAGACTTGAGACGAACCGAGAGAACCTTACACGCGGTTTTGCTGTTGCCGCGGAGATCGCAATCGGGCATGGTCGGAACGTTATCCCTTTTCTATATCCCTCCTGTCCAATGGTCGTAGGGGTCAACGTTCGCGGAGGTGCACGGATTAGGAATTGCACACGCCTCACACACACGACGTGAAGAACTCGAATATATATATAAAAAAAGTACAAATCTGTGACGTAATGGTTCCGGGAGAAGATGCTGCCGCCCCACGACTCGATGTTCATATCCCTTTACATCCGCAGAGAGCTTTCTCCGAACAACAAATCGATGCCTTCGCGAAATCTGCCAGAAATCTGTTGCGGTCGTAGGCCCTCATCTATTTGGAGGAGTGGTTCTGAGCAAGCGTCCTCGCGGAAGGATAGGTTTCTGCTTTGGAATAAGCGTAACAACAAGTCATCTGTGGGTACGTGCGCAGAGGCGGGAAGGCGTAGTTTTCACACTTATATGTTTTGCTTATGTCGAAAAGTACTTTGCGCGACACTTTAGCGCGAGAAGTGCTTAAAAATCAACACCAAAAATAAAGAAAGAACGAGGACAGTTCCATACAGAAACGGGCGTTTTAAGCAAAATTACTGAAACTCAGGCAACGCTTTGCCTCGCCCTCCTAATTACTGTTCTAACTGTGTAAGTGTGTAATGGCGGCTATGCAGTATGTTTTCACCCTGATAACGGAATCATAATTACCGCGTCGTTTAACATATTTCCCAATAAATTACGTGTTTATGGACGAAAGCCGTGATTTATCGATGCCCTCGAGCAGATTCCGGTTAATTACCGAAATTTTTATGGAGGAATGAACAGTATATGGAGGTTGTAGCTTCTGCCACTCTGCGTCGTTAGATTCTCGCGTGAAACAGTGGTTGCTTCACAATGTTTGGGCGTCGAAATGCAATTAATTAAAAATTAGCAAGGGGACAATTAGAGGCAAAAAATTCATGTGTTACCGACGATAGAACATACACTGAGTGTCGTCGAATGAACTGCAAGGCGAAAAAATTCGATCATCCAGTCTCGTCGTCGTAAATATATTAACCACCACTGGTATTTCAATAGATAAAACGAAACACAACTCACACTATTTTTGGTGATGACTTCGTATCAGTGGCAGTATGCTGATACTGATACGAAGTTATACCGATGCTATAGCATAGCCAGAAATTCGGGGGTTGGGGCGTGGGGTGGGGGGGGGGGGGGGTTCATACGTAGTTTATGTATGTTCGTTCGAGCATTTGTATGTGTGCGTGTAAATATATACGCATAAAATTGAAAATTTTGGAGGGGGGAATGAACCCTCCCCCCTCCCCCTCCCCCCGGCTACGCCACTGATCAGCAGGATTGTGTTTTAGCCTAACATCGGCTCCTTCATTACGATAATATATTCTATTCTATCAGCGATCAACTCATCAACGATCATTGTGATCAATAATCAATGTCATCATTGTGAAGCATTAGCGTAATCAAATCTATTCGATCATTGTGATCCATAGCTGTTGTTCTATGATAATGCTGTTGATGTTGTTTAGATGTGTACACATGAGAAAGTAGCTGCGTTAAAGCTGGTTATCCCAACGTCATGAAACTTATATAGCATCAAGAAACAACCAAGAAGGCGGTTGTTTCTGAGTGTGTATATTGGGATAATCCAGATTATCGTATTGGTGCGAGCTCTCAGGTCCACAGTTATTAATGCACAAGGTAAAACTTATAATTTATTTCGATTTAATTTCTTCCGCAATAGAAGACAAGAAGATGAACGGACGGGTGTGGAGGAGGACAAGACGTAATCGTTCGCTGCACACAACTATATTGATTTGAAGATGAGACAAAGTAGCGCACCTCGCACAGAATCGTCATCGCGCTTGCTCGTTTCTCCGAAGAACACACAAAAAATTAAGCGAACACCACCAGCAATCTGCCTCCAGGCATCTTTCGAATTCGTTGCGTGTGATGAGTTGCCCGTTGCTGGTATTTATCTGCAATGCCAAGTGGTGCGAACGAGTGTTGGTATGCCGCCGCACCAAGGGCAGCCGTCAGCGTACTGAGACGGCCGCATTTTCTGAGTGTATGTCGGGATACGTGTTCGTTTGTAAACGCGTCCAGTTCCTGGATTGCCAGCGCGTGAGTTTAAAATGGGGTGGCGCCATTGTCTGTCGGGTGTGTCCTTTTGCTCTCGGTAAGACCTGGGAAGCCAGCAGGCAACCTTGGACCAGGCCGAGTGAGCCGCTCGAGCCAGTGGGGCCCTGTAAAAGGGGTTCCACCCACGGCAACCCCAATATGCTGTTTGATTAAAATGTTTATTCCTCCTCCTCGAGGCATCTACTGCGTCTTACGACCACGCACACCGAGCCGTCCTTCTCAACTCTCGTCGCTTTCTTCGAGCGATGTTTACTGGCGGAGACGTGGCGGCCCTCTTAGCGTGTCTAATCGCTCATGTTTGCCTTCAGGTGTTTATGCGGGAAAGAAGCGCCGACGTCTAATAGGCGTACCCGCGGGCGGTCCGCGGCTGCCGCGGTCGTTGGGCGATCGTAAATCTCAACCGAGGGCCCAAGTCACGCTGCTGTGGTGGAATCTCGCGCCGCCGGCCCGTAACACGCCCGTGGCGTGGCGAAGACCGCAGGGATGTACTCGTGGGCGAAGGAGAGCGGCTGCACAGAGAAGGAGGAAGTCCGAGGAAGACACAATTCGAAACGCAAGGAAGGAAGGAAGGAAACAGGAAGGCAGAAGGCAGGAAGGTCAACTAGAAAAGCTTCCGGTTCGCTACCATAATCAAGAGAGTGGGAAAGAGGGGAAAAGAAAGGGAGTGGATTCACTGACGTGGGCCATAGTCGTGCTATATCTAAGGCGGTGAATGCACTGACATATGTGATAGTCATGTTCAGTAGCGTAGCCAAAAATTTTTTACAAGGCGGGGGGGGGGGGGGGTGTCATCCATGCTTTATTTATGCGTTTGTATGTATGTGTGTGTATACACACACATGCAAGATTGAAAAATGTAATGGGAGGGGGGGGGGGGGGGAGGGGTCAGAGCTCCCTTCCCCCTACTCCGCCTGGCTATGCCAGGGGTTTTGTTATATGTCAGCGCTTGTAAAAATATTTAAACGCACTCTACCTGGCGGTAACTTGTGTGCTCAACCTGTGTGTACCGAACTCTGCCCATAGAGCTATTCTTTACAGCCTAGAGATCGTATGTGCACATTGCACTTTTGATTATTCATTTATTCTATCTTATTTTTCCTGCTTTTGTGTGTTTTTAAGCGATAACATCATGGTAATGGGAGAGAGACGGCTCTAACGTAGCCCGCCTTCCCATGTTTTGCATAAAAAAATAAAAAATAAATAAATAAATAATACGTTATAGTCTTCAGAAGAACCGTATTACATATACTGTTTCACAGCAGTATTTTAAAGGCGTACCACCCTGCGTGGCAAAGCTGCCGGCAGTCTAGATTCTAGAAGATTGCGGGGAACCGCTGGCGCGTACGGAAATTGCTCGCCGCCTCCGTTAGAGGGCGAAAGTGAGCTCTGGAGGTGGCTGCGCCTTTTTGAAACGACCGTGGCCCGCAGCAGATGGCTGAAATAGACCCTCGCAGCAATAGCAGCAACAAAAAAGAAATAACAGAGTAGAGAGGTGCTTAGCTTGCCAACAGTGCACTTTGGGGGAGGAAAAAATCGGGGAGTCTATGGACAATGGAAGGAACATAGGTTGACACAGTCCTTTGTTATAGCAACGGCACAAGAGAGAGGTTATGGAATAAGAAAATTTAGTATGATGAAGGGGAAGTTATATATATATATATATATATATATATATATATATATATAAGCGGTGGCTCATCGTACATTCGTGAGCACCTCAAATATGGCATCGATAAAAAGTAGTAAGGCAAAAAAGCAGGAGGTTGCTGTCGTTGTTATTGGTGGCGGGGCTGGTGCTCTTGTTGTTTAGGCTAAAAGTCACTTAGACGAGGCTTTACCATTTCGTCTGAATTATTTCTCAGATATTTTGACTATTACAGGGCAAAAGCAACAGTCACAAAATAATTCATTTACAGTGTGTGCCTTTCACCACAAAAATATGTTATAAGAAATTCAAGACCAATAAAAATGTCACAACATATGTGTTATGTTATTTACTGAAGTGTGTTATTCTTACTTGCGTAACTATAGTTACTGGTTTCGATATAGCCATCTTCAAGGTAACCTGCCTTCCATTCATTTTTCCAAATCTAAAGAAGCTAAAAAAGAGTCTCGTCGCTTTATAAGTACCACGGCAGAAATATCTTCCTTAAGCAAATCAGCGGATGGCCCCAAGATGTTTCAGCAAGAATTGTCGACGACAGCTCATCGAATAATTACAGAGGTGCATTAACGACCGTGAACATTATTCATAGGTTATGTTCCTTGTTGAATCGTTCAATTCAGCACCTCAATTGGCCGACGCACTTCATTTTTTCTCCCCTTCTGGAGAGATGCTACGATAACCTCCGTGCGTCAGAAGCTATACGCCGGGAAAGTGGTCGTTTTGCCAAGTTTGGCGATGACGTAACGAGCGTCGCCGATACAATCAGGCGCTTCACTGAAG
Organism: Rhipicephalus appendiculatus; assembly: GCA_030522465.1. NCBI lineage: Eukaryota > Metazoa > Arthropoda > Arachnida > Ixodida > Ixodidae > Rhipicephalus > Rhipicephalus appendiculatus. The sequence continues at coordinate 11,056,016 of JALIZH010033007.1, read as the reverse complement.
CTCCATCTTTTACGTGAAGCGCCCATTACGCATCTCCAATCATCGAGTCACTCTAAACATCCGTTTGAGCTGCTGGCTTATAGAAGGCTATTTATAATCGCAGCGTATCAGCTGGCGTAAGATGTGCTGCGAATAATTCCACGATGATTTCTTTCTTTATTTCTCTCTTCTGTATTTTTTGAACCAGTTTTGAGTAAGATGCCAAAGTCAAACTCTTTATTGACGACTATATTACACTAATGGCAATTTTTTTTAGGTGCGATAATTGGGGAAGGTCGACTGTGTTAGAGCTGGCTTTCATGGAATCGTGATAGTGATGCCGAAGAAAGAGCAAATAAAAGAAATAAATAAATGACCAATGACTATGCACAACTGCGGGTAAAAAAATGGCCCGTCTTCCTTGAGTTCAAAACATATAGGATGGTCCCCCCATAGCTCTGCGGATCTATACGAATCCATACAAGATGATTATGAAATCAGTCCGCTAACCACACAATATAATCCAAAGAAAAACTTGCAAGAAATGCAATGAAAGTTTGTATGTATCTCACCTTTTTTTTGCTACTAACATGCATACAGTGTCAAGTGACGCCACATGATGACGTCATCACATGACGTCGACGCTTAGACAAAGGCGCGCGGATCACGGAGTCTGTGCAAAACCTTGGGAGGTACAGAAATCTTGCAGTGCCTCCGATCATGGAGGCAGTGCAAAAACGTGTTAGGTCGTGTTAGGTATAGAAAGCTTTAGGAAGAGGCCGGGGGAGGATCAATACATCATCTGAGAAGAAAAAATTGGGGGGACCCTTAAGCTTCGCCTTTAAGAGTTGAACGCGATAGCGATATCCCGTCCCTACTGCGTACTTCAATCACTTAGTGCATACTATGTAATGGGTAGTATGGTTTAAACCAGGAGAAATTATGCGCGGCAAATGTGGGAAATGTTTTCGAACTTGCTATGCACCCACTACGTGGTGTTAAGGGAATACGCGCAGTAAGGTGTGTGCCGTTTGTAATGGGTGGCTGGCTTTAAACTATGGAATCGTTATGATGGTCACATATTCTGACGCCCGATGGCAATGTACGCTTGTACCACGCAATATTCCTGGGATATTACATGTTATATTGCGACGCCTATATAAAGGACGCTTGCGTTTGCGAAGCATGGAAGTTATTTTCACTGCATTTCCAAGCAGAGGAAGTTATTTTCACAGTAATTACAAGCAGAGCCGTGGCTGTGTGGTAGAACACCTGCTTGCCACGCAGACGACCCGGGTTCGATCCTCACTCGGACCCGAAAATTTTTATTATTTTTTTTTTGCATCTTTCTCGATTTTTTGGTCACGGACAAGATGATGATTTTTCGCTCACAACCAACGACGCCGACGCTTTTCTGCGAAACGAGCTCTTTAACGCTATCGCGTTAAAATGAAAAATTTGGCATCTTCACCAAGTGAATCATGACGAGTGGGCGAAGCACTGGAGATCGTTCTTACCGTAAATCACCCGTGACATTGCCCACTCGCGCATGTATATAAGCGACAACGCGTGTGTACAGCATATACAATGTGTTTTTGCCGTGGAGCCGCCGCTTCCCGCGTCCTCAACTCCGGGGTAGCAGCTTGTTGTCGGCGTTGCCATTTTGCCTTTCGCGGGCGAGAGCGCGTTCACGATCGTTTTCATCCATGGCAGAAAGAGAATGTGTGGTCTGGAACGCGCTTATTCTTCATCGTCATCAGCGTCATCGTCTTCGTCATGGGGTATAATGGTTAACTTGCATGTGCTGTGCCGTGATGCGTCATCGTCATCGCACTAGCGTGGCTACACCGGGGTAGTGATGTACAAGCCTCGACCTTAAGCAGCTTCGCCCCTAAAAAGACGGCTTTCGCCTTCGAGTCGTCATAGGTCAATGCATAAGGGACCCTGTCAGTATTGTAGGTAATCTTTACTCTTCTCGATACCTGATTACTTAATATCTTTACAAATGTTGCTACTAACATTGATATCATTTACAGCAATTATATTACCTTGTCTTTCACGAATTTGTTCAGCTGTTCTGTGAAATACTGCATTCGTGTTATGAAGCCGTCTTTTTTAACCCCCCCCCTCCCCCCTTGTAAAGTCTTGAAGAGTGCAATAAACAAAGAATGATGATGAAACAGTTATATCGTCTCAGAAACTTCAACGGCGAACTAAGACAGGCGATAAAGATGTATAGTAGTACCAACTAGCTCGTATTTCCGTCTTACTTCAGTTATGCCGGTTACCAACAGTTCATAAGGCTTGGGTCTGCTAAAAAAATCGCGAAGAGCCCCCCCCTGCGTTTAAGGACATAGCCATAGTCCAAGCATACCAGCTGCGGTGGTCTAGAGGTTATGGTGCTCGGCTGCTGACCCGAAGGTCACGGGATCAAATCCCGGTCGTGGCGGCCGCATTTCCGGTGGGGGGCGAAAATGCTTCAGGTCCACATACTTAGATTTAGCTGCACGTTAAAGAACCCCAGGAGGTCGAAATTTCCCGAGCCCTTCACTACGGCGTCCCTCATAATCAGATCGTGGTTTTGGGATGTTAAACCCCAACAATTATTATAAATATAGTCCAAGAACTTCAATAAGTTTGAGAGGTCGGCTATCGAGGACGCTCAACCACTTACTTAGTCCATTGCGCTGTTCTTCGTGTTGCGGGCCCTTCATTGTGATATTTTCCACTGATATGCCGGAATTATCACAGTGGTATTGCACTGTGTAGACGTTCTTCGTTTCACACGTCACAAGAAGTTATGTGTGTGGGCTACATACGCGTATGCGTAGACGATGTAGGAGTGTTTCAAACGTTCCATCATTCTACAGATTCGGGGCAAACCGTGGAAACGGATACACTCTGCACAGGAGTAGAGATCTAGTAGTTTTACAAAAATTGGAGGACGCTTGAGCTTCGCCTTCAAGAGTAGATCACGATAGCGTAATCGGGCCTCGTGCGCATCGCCTTCTGAACTGCTAGCCTGCTTCGGTTCTCGGTGCATGCGTCAACCGTGCCGTAAGAAAACGAACGACTGTGCGCGTAACATTGGCCGGTTCAAAGTATCATTGAATGCCTATTGCAAGCACATTTGTTACGTGGCCACTACGCCATAATTATTCAATTTTGCGAATCAGCGAAGGGCCCACTACGCGTCCATAGGGCAACACGCGAACCTACGCAGCTGTTTACTTTGTTGATGGTTCTGTTGCTGATGATGATTAAATATGTCTGAGGGCTTTGTAATGGGTCGGCCTTTAGAACACCCACTCGTTGCTCAATTCACATCTTTCGAGGCCTGGCGCGATTCTACGCTTCTGCCACGCAATATATGATGCGTTAAAGAGACGATCCTTCCACTACATGACATTCATATAGTGTTTTTTGCGTCCAAAGCAGTTTCAACAAATATTGTGGCTCTCTGGTAGAACACCTGTTTGCCCCGCAGACAGACTGGGTTCGATGCTCACTCGGACCCGGAAATCTTTATTATTTATTTTATTTGCATCTTTCTCGTTTTTTTCGGTCACGGACAAGATGATTTTTCGCTCACAACCAACGACGCCGACGCCGCAATTTCTGCGAAACGAGCTCTATATCGCTGTCACGTTGAAAACCACTTCAGCCTCGTCTCCACCAAGTGCTATTAGCACTGTTGTAAAATGAATTGTCGCAGAATTCATGGACCGTCAACGCCGCGAGCCTGCCCGTCGTGAACAGAAATGCACCCGCGGTTTCCGTCATCAATCCCGGAGCATCGGCGACGACCACGGAGGCTACGCGGCACCGCTCGCAACGCAATGTTTCACGCGAGAGGGTGCGTGAGTTGATGCTTGGGCTGAAGACAAAGAAGTGGCGTAGCGCGCAGAGCACGAGCAGCACGCGCACTGTCGAACATTCGACACCCTCGTTCATTTGCGAACGTGACACTCGCGAAGCAATGGCTTCAATCCAGAAGACGGAGATTCTCGTAACATCCATGATGTCCGAGGCGTCTCCACCGCGCAACAGGGCCGCCTGCCTGCTCGCTGGCCTCATCCGTAGGAACGTGCAACGTCGAGTATCCCGAGCAGCGGCCGCAGGTCAACCAGCCGGTATTGCTGATGGTCCGCGAAGACCTGTACGCGATCGTCGCGGCTCTGGTCGACACCAATACGTGTTGCACCCGCGTCCTTACGTACTACTTCGTCGATGACAGCATGCTGAAGCGGAACGCTGAGGAGACGCGTCCAGTACATCTCGGAGTCCTCCGGCTTCGCCCAAAGTGGTCTTTGTTCGGGAGAGCGACCTCTTCGACGACCATCCTTTGGCAACCGACGGCTGCAGGGATTTGGGACGGCCTCTCCTTAACCGTGAGCATCAAGGATCTGGTTGGCTGCAAGGAACGAGATCAGGCTGGACCTAGGAAAGCAGCGCGCAGCCTACGGGAGCATGAGCCACGTCACCTCGACTGGCTCAAACGACGCGTTCCCGGCTATAGCCAGGATGGTGGCCTCCCACTCGGCGACGGGTGCTCCTTAGGACTATGACGCGTCCACTGCAGTGTCCCTCATGCATTCTGCAAGTGCTGGCGGCTGCCAGAACTCGCAAAACGCGTGGGGAAGTTCCAGCTTGGCGGCTTATGTTAGTGACCGTCTACAAACCGTGCTGCCGAGCTCTCGAAAGACACTGTGCAATTCCAGACTGCTTCCGTTAAGCCGTACACGTGGAAACCGTCTGGCGAAAAGCTTCGGACAGACAGCGGCACTTCTGGCAGCATGTATGTCAGGAATGGCGCTCTAGCCTCGTGACGTGTTACATCGACATTTTCTTTTAGGGAGCAGGTCGTGTGGGGATTGGAATTATTTAGCGTACTATCAATAAATATATAAAGCGGCAGATGCTCTTTGTCGGTGTGAATTGCTGAGCGTTCTAACCCACGGAGGAGGGCAGGGTAAGGTCTGCATGTTAAGTAAAGGCCTCACAATCGTCGGCCTGTGTCGAAGTTTGCACATTTCGAGCATTCTCCTTAAATAGTGCCGCCGCTAGTTTTTTGCTGAAAGTAGCTAAGCAATAGGAACACCTCTCGCTGAGATGGACGCTCTCACTTTATTAAAGTTTTGGTACCGGTGCAGGTCAATGTCGTCATTGGTGGAATTATGCTGGTCAACTAATATCCAGGGGCCTATCATATTGAGTGTATTTCATATTCATTTTCTGTGCCTTTGAATGACGAGACTTTTTATTAAAGTCCTGAGGGACTAGCCAGGGGAAGCGGCTGGCTGCTGGCGTGTCGCACTTCTTTTTTTTTTTATCGTAATTTTGAACCTCACGGGACCTTGAAATATACACATTTAAAGTTTTGTAAAATAACTTTCGTTCTTTACTTTTAAATAAATAATAAAAGTAAGGAACGAAAGACGGAAAATTCAAAAGAAGCGTGGTGACAACTGTATAACGCCGTTTCTTTCTTTTTTTTTTTTAATTTTTAAGAATCGTACTTTCTCCACTGATTGCTCAGGCTGTGAAAAATTGGGGGACCCTTAATCGTCGCCTTTAAGAGTTGAAAGCGATAGCGATATTTTGTCCCTAGTGTGTGCTTCAACCACTGAGTACATTCTTTTTATTGTATGATGTTACTCGAGAAGTTTAAATTGTGGACTATTACAACGTAATGGATGAAGTTGAAAGTGGCTTGTGTCAGTGAATCTTTCGCATATGGCTGCATTCTGTGTAATGGGTAGCACGCTTTAAAGCACGAGCACTTATGCGCGTTAAATGCTTTCTAACTTGCTGCGCACCAACTACGTGACCTTAAGGGAGAGAGAGAGAGAGATGTTTTAATAAATGGATGGAGATGTTTGCCTGGCTTTTTGCCTGACATGCTACTCCAGGGGCTGGGTGATGATTATGATATATACATTGATAAACACATAACACATACAGCCACACACACGTAGACTACACTATTTACAAAGTTTCATTCAGGCTCGTGGCCCGCAAATACGCGCAGTAAGGTGTGTGCCGTTTGTAATGGGTGGCCGACTTGAAACCACGAAGTCGTTATGATAATCACATGTTCTGACGCCCGATGGCAATGTACGCTTCTACAACGGAATATTACTGCGATATTACATGTTGTACTGTGAAGCCTGTATACAGGACGTGTGCGTTTGTATACAGGACGTGTGCATACAGGACGCATAGAGGACGTATGCATTTTCAAGCAGAGGAAGTTATTTTCACTGTATTTTCAAGCAGACGCGTGGCTGTTGTTGATGTACATGCGACGTTAATGAACCGGTAATAAAGAAAAAAAAAAAAAGACGCGTGGCTCTGTGGTAGAACACCTTCCTGCCCCGCAAATGGCCTGTTTTCGATCATCACTCGGACCCGGAAATTTTTATTATTTATTTTATTTGCATCTTTCTCGATTTTTCGGTCACGGAGGAGATGATAATTTTTCGCTCACAGCCAATGACGCCGACGCCGACACCGACGCTGACACCGGAGTTTCTGCCAAACGAACTCTTTAACGCTATCGCGCTAATATCGAACCAAACGACCTCGCATAATTTGTGTCCCAGGCCAAAAAAAAAAAAAAAGTCATTGGTTCCTAAAGAAGAAAATGTCAAGGTTACGAGGATGTAATCTAACTTACTTGTTTTTCTCTCTCTCCTACACTGCGTTCATGATTACACAACTAACGGTATAGATGTAGCGAGAATTACGCTTCTCATGAGAGCATAAAAGTTCGTGCGTCAAAAATGGAAGAGAGAGAGAGTGTGCGCGCGTGTGTGTGCTGTGTGTGTGTGTGTGTGTGTGTGTGTGTGTGTGTGTGTGTGTGTGTGTGTGTGTGTGTGTGTGTGTGTGTGTGTGTGTGTGTGTGTGTGTGTGTGTGTGTGTGTGTGTGTGTGTGTGTGTGTGTGTGTGTGTGTGTGTGTGTGTGTGTGTGTGTGTGTGTGTGTGTGTGTGTGTGTGTGTGTGTGTGTGTGTGTGTGTGTGTGTGTGTGTGTGTGTGTGTGTGTGTGTGTGTGTGTGTGTGTGTGTGTGTGTGTGTGTGTGTGTGTGTGTGTGTGTGTGTGTGTGTGTGTGTGTGTGTGTGTGTGTGTGTGTGTGTGTGTGTGTGTGTGTGTGTGTGTGTGTGTGTGTGTGTGTGTGTGTGTGTGTGTGTGTGTGTGTGTGTGTGTGTGTGTGTGTGTGTGTGTGTGTGTGTGTGTGTGTGTGTGTGTGTGTGTGTGTGTGTGTGTGTGTGTGTGTGTGTGTGTGTGTGTGTGTGTGTGTGTGTGTGTGTGTGTGTGTGTGTGTGTGTGTGTGTGTGTGTGTGTGTGTGTGTGTGTGTGTGTGTGTGTGTGTGTGTGTGTACTTTTAATGCGCATGACGTGACATTGAGCACTATAGGCCGCTGCAATAACAAAGCCCTCATGGCCCTTTCGGCCAAATCACAAACACCAACGTCGATTCGGCAAGCACCAGGTTGATATTTTGACCCTGTAAGAAAAGTCCAGGGCTCCTTGCCTACGGACAAAAAAGCAATTTGTCAAAGTGGCTGATTGGGCGAGTTGATGATTCATGATACTTGGAAAACGAGCACGTACGTAACTTAAACAAGGACTTAGAAAGACAATGACCTGTTCTTAAGTGCCTGTTTAAGTTACGCGCTCGTTTTTGAAGTATGAAGAAAAGTAATATTTCCTCACTTAAGGCAGTAGTTTATCAAGCGGCATCAGAGCTCTCCCATGTGCCAAGAAGGCGAAGCAGTGCCGACCAGCTAGTTGTATAAAACAATTATTTCCAGCAAGTACTTATCTACCAAATTTTTGGCCCTCAACTTTCATTCCGGGATACCTACTTGAAACACATTTATCTGCGGACAGCGCATGAAGCTACTTTCATCAGCCCAACTCGAAATAAACAAATAAAGCGTATTCGGCGACTCGTTCTAAATTCCGACCATTTGGCAGCGTCTTCATTCCTCATATCGACCGAGCGAAGATAAAGACAGTAAGCTCGGTGGCGCACAGGAATGCGCTCAAGTTGGCTAGACTAGACCTTATACGTCGGTGAGGTCGTGCTGGCGGGAACTGCCGCCCTTTCACTTTAAGGTTAATGAAGCCGCTGGGTTCTGCCTAATGACCTAGCGAGGCACAATGGAACAGTCAAAAAATTAAAAAATAAAAGAGGGAGAAAGAAGGAAAGCGAAGAGGTTGATTGCGGCCTTTTGTTCTCTGTGCTGACCGGGCTCCTACTCTCGTCGGCCCGAGCCACAAAGAAGCTTGGGGGCACCAGCCTACACTGAGGAGAGGTTCGGGAGAGCGCACCGCCTAGGCGGGGAGTCTGCAGATGTTTGGGCAAAGCACAATGCAAACTTTGGCTGGCGTCACCCGCCTTTTTTCCTGATAACCTCTGTGGGAGTCGATTAAGAACAATGCTGGGAATGCCGGTGATGGGGGGGGGGGGGGGGGGAGAAAAGTGAGTACTTATTTATGTCTTTAGTAATTTTTGTTACTGTAGCTCGTGCTTTCTTTTTTCTCCAGATGCGAGTCGACCGACGCGCCGGCAGGTCGTGTTGCTTCCACCGGAACCAACTTCGTGCACAAGGGTTGCGTTGCAAGGTGATGACCACAGCTGCGCGTGGTGCGAAAACTGGGCCTATTGTTGTAGCCACCGACTGTCACCGCATCCGCCGCCTGACTCCTAAACGCTTAAATGGCCTCCTCAAAGATCAGCTTACATTTCTGAGATCTTGATTACACCACATTATATCGATGCCGCCTTCTTAATACAATGTGATCGTCGTTATCATCGTGAAGTAGAGAAACTGCCTCGAGTCACGCGAGAATTCGAATGAAAGAGGCAACTCACTGCCTCGCCGAGCTGCAATCAACATTATCAGTAAACCACCACGAATTAACCCCCAGAGATAGATACAAGACATAATCAGAAATAAAGGATACGCCATCGACAATTCTATTTCGATGTTGGGGTTTTCGAGATCGAAAGAAGGAATGAAGGAAGGAAGGAGAAAGGCGGAAGGAAAGGAGGTTAGCCAGAGAAACATCTCGTTGGCTACCCTACCCTGAGAGAGGGGGAATAGAAAGATGAGAGAGGGAGAAAGTGAGGTAGGGATTGAAAAAGAAATTGAACCACGAATTCGCTGACGCGAGCGGTACTAAGCATAAATTATTATAAGCGGGAAAAAAAAGTGGCCCATTTTCTGCTGCCTATGAGAGAGCACGGCTCGGCGACACACGGAAAGAGGGGCATGGTAATTCTCTAACAGAAGAGAGAGATGGGAGATTTAAGCCAACGTGCGAATCCAGCATCGGCACGTCCGCGACCTCCACCGCCCAAGTGACGACGCTCATTTTGGGAACGCTATGATTGGCTAAGCCACTGATAGCTCGCATGTCATTCCAGTACAGAAAATGCTTGCCATCACGTCGCTTTAGACACGACGTCGTGCGTATGTCGAACTAGTCCCTACAGTGCTTTATCTAGTATACGAGTCCAGGTCTCACGCCCCGAAAGGCTTGCCCCCCGAGCTTCTGTGAATAGAAGATGCATATATCTTCGAAAGGCGCTGTCCTCGTTCCCATTTCGGAGTCATATCTTATTCCTCCTATCATCACAGCAGGCACGAAAGTCCACAAACGCCTCGGTCGTGGGCAATAAATTCTCCATCGTTGTACCTGTTCACTACCGCGCGCCTGTTCAAGGAAACCCACGTGCCATTGGCCACTCAGCGTCAAATTAATTACGTCCACCGTTGGTCAGGTCAGCCCAAGTATTCGAGCGATTCGACACTCTTGTCAGCACTGGATGCAAGCGCAGCCGAGGAGTGAAGTGCGTCTCTTCGCAGGCCACGTGGCAGTGGGAAAACTGTTCTTTTGTTTTTTTCTTCGACGTCGATCTCAGTGGTTAACCAGTTGAGCGCCAAAAAGTGGACGGCATCTATATGGAGGCACGCTGGGCTCTGATGTCGTGCCTTATCGTATTTACGATTACGGGCGCCCCAAGCTGCAAACAGCACCGGAACTGTGAGTTTCCTGACGACGCAGATGCTCTAGCTTTAGTGACCAATAAAAATGTTCACTAAATCAGTGTCCCCGCTGTAGCCGTAGTTCATGATTTCGCATTTCTGTAACTCTCTCTCTCTCTCTCTCTCTCTATATATATATATATATATATATATATATATATATATATATATATATATATATATATATATATATATATATATATATATATATATATATATATATAGCAGAATACTTTTTTAAAGCAAACCAAGGTGTCCGATTGCTCAAATGAGCGTAAATTTTACTGGAAGACAGATCCAGCATACACCCGAGGTTCTTCATCCTGCACGTTAAACATCAGGTGTTCAAATTTAACCTGCAGCCTTTCACAACAGCGTCAGAAAGTGTTGGTTCGGAATACTTGAACGAATGAACCAACCGCTTAACAGCGAATAACTAATATCTACAAAAAGTCACGCGTCAGAAGAGCTCTGCTGCGGCAAGACGCTCATCTCTTTCCTTCAAAATCACGATCAAAAGCCAAAGATATCTATAGGTGATCACATATGTTAAAAAATTCGTATTACCGAAAGGGACTCATTTCTTAGTATTTACGAAGCTCTCAACGACGTATGTTACAGTATCGGGAAAGCGTATGATGGAAGCGAAGGCCTACTTCGGTAAAATGATGAAGGATTGCAGCAAAGAGCTCGCAAAAATGGCGTCGTTCACACCAAAAAACAACTTTGCCCAGGTAAGGAACTTCAAAGAACTTCTAGGTTTGGATCTTCCATCGAATGTCCCTCTATTGTTGGCCTATAGGTATATGATTATCTTCAAAGCTTGTTGCATTCAAGTAATGGCCGATTCGATGTGCATATATAGAAAACATACCGTATTTACTCGAATGTCTCGCGAGTTTGTTTTCCAGATTTTTTGCTACCTAAAGTGGATCCTTGCGTTACGATAGAATACACGGAATTCTATTTTTTTCTTCTTGGACGCAATGAAAGGTCACCTCTCCCGTTACAATGGCAGTCGTGTTACAATCGGGTAAATGCGGGTAGTCACGGGACACTCGTAAACTTACGACTAAAACTGATGGAAAACTTTAGCATCTGTAATGTAGCGCCACTAAAAGTATTTCTATTCAATTAAACATACTTTTCTATCGTTAAACTTTCTTCTACATGTAAAGCTTATGTGCAGGGAGTCAATAGTACACTCTTTAAGACTGCCTCTTTCGGCCATTTACTCGCAGCTTTATCAAATCATGTAACGCGAGAACACGAGGTAATTTTAAACTGCTGCGGGGGCCTTCTATCTGTAATTGTTGTACAGATGATGATCATGTTTCCACCGGCGGCAAGCTTCTTTGTTTGTTTGTTTTTTTCTTGCGTCCGCTATTATTTTGATTTGCCTTACTATACGTCTGCATTCGATGTGAAACAACAAGTCAATTCCTCTATTTTTTATTTGGTTTTGTTGCCGATGGGTCTCGTACGGTTAAGACCAACAAAAATGCCGATGAAGTTATTAAAAACAGTTTTAACAAGTCATACCCCGAATAGAACTTCCACAATATTAACTCTGTTCTAAATGACGCTTTTTCACACTTCTGCTCATGGCGCAACCGCTGGCATATTAGCCAACAAAACCGTTTCAACGGCACTCACTAGGCGTGCAGCGCATAGGCGCGCAGTGTTTACGGTGCTCCCCACTTGACCATAAAATTGCGAGTTGATCCATCCTGTGGCTGTCGCATTTCGATAGAGGTGGGCGTGGACTGAGGTGCACGTTAAAGAACCCCAGGTGGTGAAAATATCTGGAGGCCCTAATTGAGCCATGTGCCTCATACCGTGGATTTGGCCCGTAAAACCCCCCAAAATTATTATTAAATCCAACAGTTTTTTCATACTCTCTCTCGATATATCTTTTCTCCTAAAATGATATTGGAAATATTGTGTCAGCGGAAAAGAAAGCTGTTTGTATAAGGTGGCTATTTGGGCGAGTTGGTAAATCTTCATCTTAAGACAGCGCATACATACGAACACAAAAGAATAAAGAAGGAACCTGTCTTACGATGAAGGAACGCTGTCTTAAGGTGAAGCTGTTTGTGTCATGCACCGTCGCCATGATAGGACTACAAAAGCTCAAAGTTTCCGGCTCGCCTTAACAAACTCGTCCCGCTGTAACAGCTCAAATAAATACTTTAAAGCAGGGGTCGGCAACTTTTTGAGGCGAAGGGCCGATTTGCATGAAGCTGACACGGCGGTGGCCACATGGCAACACGGGGGGGTGGGGGGCTTTGCTGGCAAAGAGGAAAAAATTGGGCGTATTGACAAAAATGTAGAAAACTTGAATAGAAATATAGAAGTGATGTTTATTGTCAGCTCGCATGTCAAAAAGCTGCAATTTACAAACATAAGTAACAAGCAGAAACCCTCTTTGAGGTACAAACTGCCATGCAGGCCTTCAGATAAGAAGGGACAAGGGGAGGGGGGATGAGTACTGACATCTTACAAGGGGCCACATGACACCTCCTCGCGGGCCGCATGCGTCCCGTGGGCAGCAGGTCGCGGACCCCTGCATTAAAGGAACACTAAAGAGAAAACCGATTTTTCTCGTATCAGTAAATTACTCTTTCACAATACGAAAATTCGAAAATTACCACGCTGACCGCGAGCAAACGCTTGGTAAGCGAGAAAACGCGCGCAAAGAAAATGCCGGTGGCGACGCCACTTTGAAATTCCCGCACCAAACACCGTGACGTCACAGATTTTGACTGCGTCTGCTACATTCCACACCGTTCTTAATCGGTAAAAATATAGTACGTTGTCCTCTGAAGGGGCCGTAGACTTAACATATAAAGTTTCAGGAAATTTAGTTCAGCCAATGTTGTCAAAATAGGAAAAACACAGCTTGAAATTAAGTTAAGCTAAAAGTTAAGCTAAAAGTTAAGCTAAAAGTTAAGCTTGTCAGTTAAGATAACCCTATGGTTGCATTTTTGGCAGGATGGCGTAACGAAACGCGCATGCTCTTTCTAGTATTAACTGCGTTCGTTTCTATTCTGAAACCACCCAGACGGTATCCATTTATTGCGACGCATACGAGAGCTGCGTTCAGGAAGCTGATGAGAAGATAAAAGAAGGCGTCCAGCAGAAGCCTCAGCAAATGGTAAGTGACCCACAGATTATGTAGTACACCTCCACCAGTGGGAGCAAGGAAGAGTGGAACTTTATTCAAGCGAAAGGGGGATCGTGGAGCTCCTATGGGTGGGGCCCTACGTCCAGGGCTGCACTGGCCTTAGCCGTCCGCCGGACTTGATCCAGGAGCGCGAGCTGCACTCCCGGGTCCTGACTGGCGAGTTGTGCCTTCCACTGCTCCGTACTAGGTGTTAGAGGTTTGCCGAGAATATTGGCTAAATCGCTTGGCCTACGATCGCATACCCACGAGATATGTTAGAGAGTCGACCTATACCACCGCAGCAAAAAAAGGGGGGGGGACCCTTAAGCTTCGCCTTTAAGTGTTGAACGCGATAGCGATATCCTGTCCCGAGTGCATAGTTCAAGCACTTAGTGCCTACTATGTAATGGGTAGCATGCTATAAACCACGAGCAATCATGCGCGGGAAATGCGGGAAATGTTTTCGAAGTTGCTATGCACCCACTACGTGGTGTTAAGGGAAATAACGCGCAGTAACGTGTGCGCCTTTTGTAATGGGCGGACCGCTTTGAACCACAATGTCGTTATAATATTGACATATTCTGACGCCTGATGGCAATGTACGCTTGTACCACGCAATATTTCTTCGATATTGCATGTTGTATTGTGACGCCTGTATACAGGACGCGTGTGCTTGTAAAGCATGAAAGTGATTTTCACTGTATTTCAAAGCAGAGGAAGTTATTTTCAATGTAATTCCAAGCAGAAGCATGGCTGTGTGGTAGAACACCTGCTTGCCACTTAGACGGCCTGGACCCGGAAATTTTTATTATTTATTTTATTTTCATCTTTCTCGATTTTTCGGTCACGGACAAGATGATAATTTTTCGCTCACAACCAACGACGCCTGCGCCGACACCGACGCCGGAATTTCTGCGAAACGAGCTCTTTAACGCTATCGCGTTAAAACACACGGCCGGGTAAAGCGTCGGGTGTATCGCGCGTAATTTCAGTAGATGCGGGAATACGTCCGTCTGAATCTCTCGAAGGTCTGCCTCCTCATACCCATTGAGGGATCTGTGAAGGCGTCCGACATTTTTGTCGCGTGAAGCGCTGGTGCATGACTCACCGTTGGAGCGGTGGGGCGAGGTTCACCGTAGCGACCCCCCCCCCCCCCCGCTTCGCGATGGTTGCAGACGAAGCGATAACGCGCTTTTCACAACAACCTGCCTTCGGTACCCGGCTACTTTGTGGTGGTAAAGGAGGAGTTTATAAACTTTCCTTGGAATGCGACGTGCCGAAAGCTTGCGTGCCATAACCTTGCACATTAAAAATGACGGGACAGGTCCGAATGAGCATGGCTATGGGGCTCCGCGAAGATCGGGAGATAAGAAATGACGAGCTAGACTTAACAAGCTATCAGCAGTCAACGTGGGTATTGCCGACTTGCGTTGAGATAGCGTCGAGAAGAATTGACGACCGACGAATCCAATCGTTGTGACGTCATGGGCTTCGTTACGTTCTAAATGAGAATCTCAACTAGGTCACTGCTGTTTGCGCCCGTCTGTATTGACCTGATGGGTGTTCCATGTTCCTCCAGATTCTCGACTGTGCAGTAAGGACCACCCAAAACGAGGTAAGGCATGCGCAGCATTTCAAGTGCAAAGAACCAGTTTTACAAAATGAGACTACAGTGAAAGCAATGTACGCGAGCAATTGTAAGCTGCCCGCAGAAGCTGACGTAATCGGATGGTCTCCTCAGAGTTCGCAGTTCTACGCAAAGCTCGGAGACGTCGAGAGGTTGATGAACGCCGTGCAAGAGGGACTGGCAAGTACTTTTCGAGAACCAATTTTCCCAGACACTAATTGTTATTGTCGACTCTCCTCTTCGAACCTCCTAAATGGGTGAGAAAGAAGAAAACAGTTTAGAAATGTTTTGTCATAGTTGCACAGATGACTTAGTGAGTGAGTGAGTGAGTGAGTGAGTGAGTGAGTGAGTGAGTGAGTGAGTGAGTGGAGTGAGTGAGTGAGTGAGTGAGTGAGTGAGTGAGTGAGTGAGTGAGTGAGTGAGTGAGTGAGTGGAGTGAGTGGAGTGAGTGAGTGAGTGAGTGAGTGAGTGAGTGAGTGAGTGAGTGAGTGAGTGAGTGAGTGAGTTGTAGTAATGCACCACCAATCCCTTATGAACGTTACGGGGGGGGGGGGGGGATAGAGTTCCAAATTGCCATACGGATTCGACGTCTAACATGTACAGCAAGAGCGCATTTAGAGAATTTCCGCTAAGGTGAAGTCTATCCAAGCTTTACTGAGTTTCCTACGAAGTAGTGGCCTACTAGATGGACTATGTTGTTCCCGTTGCTCCCTCCCTTTTTTTTTATTGTGTCAGTACGTTCACGCTTGCTTCTCTCCGCTTTTTTCCTTCATCTTCCCCAATCCCCTTCCCCCCTAGTGTAGGGTAGCAGACCAGATGTAATTCCGATTAACCTCCTTGCCTTTTCCTTTTGTATCTCTCTCTCTTTCTCTCTAGAGCACCAGGCAATATAGCTGGAACCTCCCTATGTAAGACGCAGGAAATTATGCAGACTCATCCACTCTCCCCCTTGCAGGTGTGCCTCAATCGGACAGGAATAATGGACTTGCCGTTGGAGACAATCGACGACATCGTCGCCACAACAAAGAGGTTCTTTCTGACCTTCGGGTAAAATAGAAGTGAAAGAAGACAGTGGTTTACCACTCTTGTGTTGAAGAATCACTTCCTGTATTATCAAATATGACCGTCGAAAGACAACTAAGATCGACATTCGCTTACTGTTCACAAACTGTTTCGAAACACGCTTGCACATAACGCGCCTTTCTGTCTACGCCCAAGAGGGTACAAGTATGGTTGCCACGTGCTGCGGCTCAATAGAGATTACCGTAGTAATTCCGGAGACACTGTTTCGTGAGCTCACGCACAGTTTCAGAGTTGGTGAAACAGCGTATATCAAAACCGACACACTTATCTCTGAAGTACTCAGCCTCCTCATTTTGAGTGCAATCTAGAAATAATAAGGAAACAATGAGAGGGAACTATATGTAAGGACACCTTGTTAGCGGTGCGAGCGAAGCCGTCCTCTGTAGTGATCTCCTAGCAGTGGGCTGTTAGGGCCTCAATATACAGAGACCATGGGTTAACTTGTTCTACACTAGATGCTATACTCACTGCATGGACTATACTATACTATACTACGTTATACTATTTTTTTTATTGACGTGATGTAAGGAGATGTTGACGCACAAACAGGGCGCCTGCTACTCCTTATCCCTTAGAGGTGTCTAACATAGAGCACGTAGGGTCCAAGTCTCTAAGCGTAACAAGTCCACAGCACATACAATATACAATCTATACTATACTATACTATACTATACTATACTATACTATACTATACTATACTATACTCACCCTCACCCTCACCCTCTCTTATTTACGGAAGCACTGTAGCAGGCGTGCATTTCTTAGACAGAAGGGTTCGAATGATTGAAGGAGTTCAAGATCGCCTTTACGATTCTGCTGCACGTCGTTTTTCTTGCTAAGAAGTAATAATAATAATTGTTGGGATTTACGTTCCAAAACCGCGATGTGATTATGAGTGAAGCCTTAGTGGAGGGCTCCGGTAATTTCGACCACCTGGGATTCTTCAACGCGCACTTAAAAATTCTAATTACACGGGCCTCTTAACATTTCGCCTCCATCGAAATGCGGCCGCCACGGCCGGGATTCGATTGCACGACCTTCGGTCCACCATCCGAGCACCATGAGCACTACGCACCACCACGGCGGGCTTCTTGAGAGTAATAACGGTGCCCCACGAAGGGCACCGTCCTCCGCACTGTCATCTACTCAGCTACCCAAGAGCGTGAGGAAAAATAGATCGGGAGGTGCTCCCAAATTGTGTGCCACGGTGCCCGAGCCGTAAACAGAGGCACGTGCTAGCACGACACGGCGTGGGAGGAGCCACTGGCCGCGATAGCTGAGCGGGAACGGAGACCCCCCCTTTCGCTGCCAGCGCCGAGATTTGCCGCCCAACCCGAGATGGATGACCCCGCTGATTAAGAACTGCGCCTGGTACGCGGACTCGTAGCCCGAAAAAAAAAGGCGCTGGCATGGTCATTGTGTCCCACAAGGCGAGGCGCTTCTTGGCGGTCAGTGCAAGCACCGTGACCCTTCGTGACCTTTCTGTAGATGGACCTAGTAGCTTCCGGCTTTCCTCGCCTTTAGCTACTGTGTCAGTAGGACATTGTGTACTTAGTTGTGGCAGACCATGCAGTCATCTCTTTAAGTAAATGCTCAACGGTATTGATTACTCATGGTATGTAAATAACCAAAAAGTTGAATACGTAACGACATCCGCTTTAATCAAGGTACAGTTGCATTCCGAAACGTCGATCAAATTTTCTTTTAATATTAGGTCACTTCCAAATATACAGACATCTACGACTACTCAGGCCAATCACACAGTGACCGCTTCCAGTGATCGTTGTCAGAAAACTAATAACAACGGTAATTCTTTTTGTCGAAACAAGTAGCTCACTTGAACAGACTCATCGGAGTGTCATGTCTTCTTGGCTTCATTTATTCTGCGCTTTTCATTTCGCACTTTTCAAACAGCCTACACATCCTCAATCTTGTGTATGGCGATTTAATGTTATGAGGAAACCCTCGTCCTAAAATTCACATCAAAGAGGCCTGATGATAACGATTTGCATCTCTACCTGTGCGCTCATATTTCTCGACATTTCGCGGAATTGTTCGGCCAACTGCCTTACCTTAAAGATAGACATTTTTGAGTAAAATAGGGATATTCCGGTCTTCTTGCACCTTCTTTCTTGTTCCTTCTTGTTCAAGTAAGGATATTCATATTCTCTCTCCCCCCCTCCCTCCCCCCCCTTTTTGTTTTGTTTGCGACTGGTACTTATGGATACATGTAAGGAGAGAGGGGGGAGCGTAGGAGAGGAGGTGCGTGGAGAGGGTTTGCGCATGCGCAGTCAGGGTGGTCCCGCCGCACACCACCACCACCACCGGATTGAACTTCGCCATAAGATGCTTCACATCTAAAAATTAGCAGTTGTCCAAAACGAAGTAATACAGGTTGAATAAAAAGATTGTTACTTCTCGGCCTCCCTAAGCAATGGTGAGAAGGAAAGGCGGCCGGCGGAGAGCACCATCATTGCGTGCTCGCACCGAGATTTAGCGCCCGCCCAAGATGGATGACCGCGCTGATTAAGAACGGCACTACATCCAGTGGAGAAAGGAAGGAAGTCCTGCCAACGGGGCGGCAGTGTCATCGGAAGAAAGGCCGCCCCACACGCGGAGAAGGAAAAGGGTGAGAGACAGAGAGAGGGAAGCACCGCTGTGTCATCGATTCTCTGCGATTATCAGACTCGTATAGAGAAAAGTCGTTTTGTCGGTTTTCCATTATGTCCTTCGGCTAGACTAATTGTTTCCGCTTTCTCCCGCGACACGAAGACAGCGCTCGTCTTCACTGGCCGGGGACAGGAATGAACATGAGGCGAGCTGAAATGAGACGCTTTTCTGGCGATTCTCTTCTGCAGATGCCGTGCAGGCGGTTTCGTCCACGATGCCGGGCTGCTCACCTGAGCCCGATTTGATGAGCGATTGAAGCTTATTGAAGAAATTGAGGGGAAACGTACCATCTGACACGAAAGTGCTAAGGGTCAGCGTTTTGCGGAAAGGGCTGATTCCTCGCTTTGTACGAGAACATAGCCTCTAATTAAATGTTGCACCCTGTAGTAGCTGCGGCGAGCTGCACACTTATCCCTTGTAGAGGTCGTGCATTAGCGGAATAAAAAATTTGCGTTTATCGTGGGCCCTTTTGTCGCCGGGAGTACATGTTGAGTACTTTGTTAGGCAAGAAAACGAAAAGCAATGTGCTATTGCAACATTTGTGCGCACATGAGGGGTTAGGAAGTTGAGTGAGTGAGTGAGTGAGTGAGTGAGTGAGTGAGTGAGTGAGTGAGTGAGTGAGTGAGTGAGTGAGTGAGTGAGTGAGTGAGTGAGTGAGTACGTTAGTTAGTTAGTTAGTTAGTTAGTTAGTTAGTTAGTTAGTTAGTTAGTTAGTTAGTTAGTTAGTTAGTTAGTTAGTTAGTTAGTTAGTTAGTTAGTTAGTTAGTTAGTTAGTTAGTTAGTTAGTTAGTTAGTTAGTTAGTTAGTTAGTCTTTACAGTGAGGCATACATAGCACAGTTTGAGCGCAGTTGTAGCCAATTCTCAAGCAAGTGTACGTATAGTATATGTGTGGGATATATGGCGTGCAGCAGCCGTAGAAGTACTCGATCCCGTCGAGGTAGGTAAAAAAGTCTTTTATTTACACTGCAGAAGCCATAAAGACCCTGCTACTAGTCCAGCTACCCCGTTTTTCCACTCGTGCTGGCTGGCGCTTCTTCTTCATCTACTGATGGTCCGCCAGCGCTCGCGATGGAATCAACATTCCCGGCCGCGCAGTGAAGTTAATCACGCAGTTCCAGGCGGTAGAACTTATGAGCAGTCCTTGTTACGGTAAGGCGTCCTTATTTCACAGTGCAAGAACTGACGTTACATCTCCGAGATTTTGCAAAAATGTAGGATCTCTGTGAGATTCCGTAGTTGTCGTTGCTGCATTTTCCTATCATAAGCTTCCTACTGTTCAAAAAGACTCTTCTTTTCGTGATGTTTCTCTCTCCACTTGGCTTGCATACCGAGGACCTCTTTTCCCGCCAGCTCGTGGAAGAAAGCGACCAGGTCAGCAGGCCTTTCAGTCCTTTGTTGTGACTCTTCCGCCTGCGGGCGCTTTTTGCCAAGCCAGTCAAGCAAGGTCTTCCTGTCTAGGATGCCACCCTGGTAAGGGAGTTCTGCCGTCTTGGCACCGATATCCGCAGTATAATCAATAGATGCAACTTCTTTGACGAGCTGCAAGAGATGCCCTCGCAGCTTCTGGATGACAGCCTGGTCTTGCATGCGAGATTGCTCGTTGGTTCCTACTGCCTGGATCGACTCCTGTAGACTGCTCTCCAGGCCACCCAATCGCGCTTCATTTCCTGTTGTCTGCTGATGCGGACGTTTCACAATGTCTTCTGGCTGTTTCTTTCCTTGGACCAATTCCGCCTGGTGTTGCTCCTCAAGCACTTTTTCTTGTATGTCGGGTATCAGGAGTGACGTTTTTCGCACCTTCTCTTCCGATGCAAGCAGTTGCTTCCGCGCCTCGTTCAACTCCTGAGTCAGCTTCTGTGTTTTTGATTCGTACTCCTTCATAAAGTCTGCCTGAGCAGCTTTCCGTATGACCTCTTCAAGTTTAGCTTCCAATTTCTCATGAAGTCGTCGCTCCTCGGAAAGCAGGCATTGAAGTTCCCTCAGCTTGGTTGCATTTTCACTCTGTTCCCGTTGCCGCTCCATTTTCTCCTCACGCAACTTTGATCCCAACTCGGCTATCTTGGCTTCTAGTGATGCTGCCCGGTCCATGCCCCTCTCAACTTCAACTTGGCGTGGTGCAGCGTCCTTCTGTTAGATGAGCCGATGGCGTTTAGTGTAGAATGTTGTCTTTGTGTGGGTATTTTCTTCTGAGATGGTAGATGGCGTCCGAACAAGCGCAGTCTCATCATTGTCTTCAGATGTTCCACTCGGTGTGGTACAGCCAGGGGAGCGTGCCTCTTCTTGACCAACCACTGATAACTGCCTTGGTTCAGATTTCTTTGCGCTTTTCTTAGTTGCGTATTCATTCTGCTTGCTTGCACTGTCTTTGATGACGCCTTTGTGCGAGTTCCGAGTGGTCCTCCGTAGATCACACATACTTGAGGCATGGCGCCCTTTGCACCTCAAGCAAGAGACCCTTCGTTTGCATTCACGCGCCCTGTGGCCTTTCGTCGTACACGTGAAGCACCGTTTATCGCTCGACAGCACTTGTTTCTTCTGTGTCAGAGAAATGTGTGTAGGACATGCTTCTGTTGGGTGCTGCCTTGATGCGCAGAACACACAAATCTCTCTGACACCTTGAAAATCACAAGATGAGCTCGTCAGGAGAACAGATGAAGTCGGCTGGTCCCAACTTTGCCTTCGGGCTCGCTGGTTCGACGCATGCTGACTGTTGCTGTCTTGTCCGCTGCTATCCTTGTAGTCGCTCTTCTCGAGGCTCTCTAGTTCGATTGAAAGGAGCTTCAGGAGGCCGTCCAACCCTGAAGAATTGGCAGCGTTGTCCCCAGCATTATTCTCAGCTTGTGCGGCACAAGTACGGTGATACAGGACCACGACATCTCGGGGTAATGCCCTAAGTATGACGTCGCAGAGCATCGATGAAAATGACGACCGCTGTACACCCAGTGACTCCAGCCCTCGGATGTTCACGAGCACGTGGTCGTAGAGTTGTCGGAGGGCTCTTGTGTCACCAGATGCACGAACAGGAGTCAGCTGACGCAGTCTTGCGAAGTATTCCTGCTCTTGGCGAGTCTTGTCCCCGAAGCGCTTCTGCAGCATGTCTACGGCGTCCTTGTAGCACGCTTCAGTCGTTGGAAGACCGGCCACCGCAGAAGCAGCGTCTCCTTTCAAAAATTGTCGCAAATAGTGGAATTTCTCTGTCGTAGTCAGGGTGACGTTGTTGTGGACAATCTGGACAAACTGCTCCCAGAACTCCGTCCATTTACACACATCTCCAGAAAAGGGGGCGATAGTCAGTTTAGGTAGCTTGGCTCCCGTCCTCTCCGATGGTGTAGCGATCGCATGGGTAGCCGACGCCGATCCCTCGTCTGCTTGTGCGCTTGAAATGCGGTTCCGCCTGCTTAGGAGCTCGGCAAGGACTCGCGTCGCGTTGTCCTCGTACTCTAAGACGGTGTCGAACTCGGATTGGAAGTCCTCGTCCGCGATGAGACTCTCTAATTCGTTGTTGATCTTGTTCAACTCGTTGTTGTTGGTCTTTAGCCTCTCGTATATGGAATCGAGCTGCTCACGCGTTGCGGAGTCATTTCGAAGTAGGGCACTTGCCTCGTTGATGATCCGGCTGTTCAAGGATCGTCGTGAAGTCCGCTTCGCCTTGAGCTTGTCCATTTCTTCGAGGCAACTCGCAGCCGTCGGTAGGTCTATCCCGGGTTGATCGGCACCAAAATGTGTGGGATATATGGCGTGCAGCAGCCGTAGTAGTACTCGATCCCGTCGAGGTAGGTAAAAAAAGTCTTTTATTTACACTGCAGAAGCCATAAAGACCCTGCTACTAGTCCAGCTACCCCGTTTTTCCACTCGTGCTGGCTGGCGCTTCTTCTTCATCTACTGATGGTCCGCCAGCGCTCGCGATGGAATCAACAGTATAGGCGCTTGCTATACTGAGCGGCTTTGTACATGCTAAAGTGGTACGCAACAGCGCAAAAGGCGAGGCGTGCATGGGGTAGACAACAGATACAGCGCTGTGTCTCATCTCTACCCGCTGTCTCATCATTCGCGCTTTTGTATACCCCTGCATATGCACACAAGCGCTAGCGAATGCTTGCGTTTGTCCACTTGCCTGTCCTGTTCTGTGACTGCGCTTAGACTTTCTTAACTATGTTTTCCAGCGGCGCGCGATGTAAAACTTGTTTCCCGCCTGTTTGTCGACAGCATACATCGCACTGTGTGTCTTGCAATTCGAAAAGGATCGAAAGCTGTCCAAACGCTAGTTTCGTTTTGGCGTCATAGTTTCTCGGCAAGTCTTCTTTCCCCCCGAACCCTCTTTCTTATGGTTCTCTCTCTACAATCAGATTGTGGTTTTCAAACTTGCGTATCGATTCTACAAGCCCACGGCATAACACATTCAGGACCAACTCCCCGAGCAGGCACTGCGCTCGCACGCTAATCTGTAATGGCCGAGTTTTTTGTTGGCAAAGGCGGACAGGAACAAAACGCCTGCGAACTGCTGTCCGCAAGAAAGGAGCAGTGTAGTGGCTTCGAACGCTTTCGCAATCGTCGTCGAGTGCCGTTGACCTCGGCTTTGACAATGACGATAGTCGCTGGTCGTGCGCAATCGCTCAAGCGTCGTCGAGGTTTCGAACTTCAGGAAAACTGTGGAAGACCACCCTCCAAGTCGCGTAGCGTCCTGTAACTCGCTGAGCTTTGATCGATTGTGCGGTGGGCAACGGGCGCGCGACGGTGAAGAAACGCCCTGCACGACGAGAGCTCGGTCTGTATTTATAACCAAGCCGTAACAAGGCCAAAACTCGGCGTTGCTCCCGACCAGTGGGAACCAGCGATTGATAGTAAAGCAGAACGTTTGTCAAGGAAGAAAGCGAGCGCCGATCATTCAAGAGCTACACAAGTAAAGCCTTAACGGGACACTAAACAGAAAAACTGGATCAGTCTAGATTGATAAAGAATTGTTTGAAAACCCATTTGTCAATTGATACCACTATGATAGATTTGGTATTAGAAGATGAAAGGGGAAGTGAAGGTTTTACTTTTCGAGTCGTAACCCCATCGCCGATACGTCATTGTGACGTAACAAAGTTTCAGCGCAACATTTTTCGCACTTGGGCCGCGTTGGTTCAGTAAACGTACCCGACACTTGTCACGTTCATCGTTCAGAACATAATGTGTTGTTCACTTTCAGCGGCAAGCAATTACGTAAGTCCCAACCACGGAAACCATTATCGTTTGACTGCGTCTTGAGCTTTAGCCTGCCTTCACTCAACAGAGGCGTGCGATGAAAGTTCTATTCACATATTCAGATAGTATCGGTCAGCTCGACAAACTTTAGTTGCGCCTTGAATGCACACAATGAGAGATTATCAGCGCATGTCTCCTAGCCAAGAACCAAAAAACTCAGTCTGTTCCTTTGTTTACTTTTTATTCTATTTTAACACATTTTTTTATTTTATTTTATTTTTTCCCTGTATCTCTTCCCGTCTTTCAGTCCCCAATCCCCTTCCCCACGCAGAGTAGCAATTGAGTCAGCGATTTGTATACGCCGGCTAAATTTTCCGCCTTTCAATAAAGAGCTCTCTCTCTCTCTCCTTGCTCCCAGGAGACCTTACTTGCAGCAGACCTTACTTGCTATGTCGCTTGAATCAGCCGCAACCAGCTCGGTGTGACATTACGGTGTGACATTCATTACGTCACGCCGAGCTGGCGCGGTGATTCAAGCGACGTAGTCACTCGATTATTCCTCTTTGAAGTTTGAATCATTCGGCCATGTATACATATACAAAAACCTGTATAATGGCGGCGAGATGAGGCAAAAGGAAACGCGGCGAAGCGTGTTCCTGACGAAGCTATACCTCCCGGAGTCAGGAAAACGGGACAGAAGTGGGCTCCGCCAGACAATCGTGAAAACAGCTCAGCACAAATAAATCACGTGCGAAACATATATAGTCGGTCAAACATAAGCGAATATTCATATGCGAACAAAAGGAGACATTTTTCAGGCAATATGTTGTAAGGACAAGTACAATTGGGGCCTCTTATGGCTTGCCTAAGCGTCATCTCGGTAATTGTGGCGGAATAAATAACCAATAGTCATGATTCTCTTTAGTGTAAACTTAAAAAAGACCGTTCGAGCAAGCGTTTACAATGATGGGTAGACTAATTTGTATAGCTTGTTTGCTTTCTTGTCTGCACGGTTGTTTCAATGTATCGCTTTGATTTGTTTGCTTCTTTATTTGCGGGAGAGCGATATTTTTAAATGTACCATTAATTCCCCAGATAAAAGGCGGAGGCCCGCGATCTGGGCAAAATGCTGTAAATACGGCACAGTATAGAGCAGAACAACTCTACGCCGCGATAGCTTATCATTCTGAAACGCCCATTTTGAGGCTTTGCCGAAGAAGCCGACCGACGACAAAATTTTTATTACGTCTATGCTTTTATACATCTCTGAGAGTTTCTCGGTACTTTCTTTCTCTTTTCTGGTGGACGGTCGTTAACTGGTGAAACACACTTTTGAAGGCTTACGGCAATGACCGTCTCCGTCGAAACCACCTCAAATCTAACAGAAAAGAAAAAACAAACAAGGAAATTGAAAGACGACAGCTCCACTTCGTTTGCTCGGCAAACGTTATCGTCGTGTTCGCTCGATCGCAAACTCTTGTGAAGCGACGTGACCGAGCTACTGTTCGGGAAAGCTATATAACACGTCTTCCCAGCAGACCCAGTGGTCCTCACCACTACAACTATCGGCGCGCAACGCCAATAAAATGGTGATGCAACTCGATATTCTTGCTACTCTAAATCCTCGTAGCCCTCCTAACCCTCGAAGCGCTGTACGTCTCGTGAGAGAGAGAGAGAGAAAAAAAAGAGGTTTTGTAGGCGGAGGGTGAAGGAGGGGACGCTTGTGTGTATACTTCGATTTTGATTTGCAGTCGGCACCACAACTTTAGAGGCCGCTAGGTCTGAAAGAAAACTTTGTATTTCTCAACATTTTGTGACGGTACTTGGCCAAACTGTCCAGTACATGTTGTAAGCGCGTGTTAGAACAGGCCAATAAATCTAAATTCAAGGCTGCATACCGAAGCATCGTGAATATCCAGCTTTTTCTTGCGCCTCGCGGTCTTAAAGTTTTGGCGCTGACAGATGAGAAAACACCAGTGTAGTCGTAATATGACGCGCACATTCCGACGGCCTTTACGAAGCCCGTGTGTTTCTTTGATGCGTTAAACCATATTTTCTGCACGCAACACTTTGAATTCAATACAGTCAACGCACTTGTTATTTATGGAAGCTGGTTTTAATCCTTTCAATTAAATGCAGTGGAGCGAGAAAGACGATTCGCGCTATTAATAGTACGTGATTTCCAATGCATGTAAGTACTTACGCTTGCGCTAACACGAGTTCACATTGTTTCAAGGTATGCAACATTAAGAAAGCGAGGACACGCAAGCTAATACGACATATGGCAAGTTGTGAAGGATAGCATATATAAGCGAGCACATGTGCCGAACAGTGTGCACTTTGTCGCGCTGGAAGGTATTCTACCGCGTTGAGTTTTCCCGCGCGGAGCAAATTCACCTAATTTATTTGTTGATATCAACGCTCACGCTCGCGCACGCGCACACACACATATAGGCATGTATCTTGATGCACAGCTGTCAAAAATACATCGTTGAACGGCATCGCTTACTTGGGTCCGAATTAGGTTGCCTCGATGCCAACGCTGCGATGCACCCTAGGATCGTATAGCTTTAAAGAAACTTTTGTAAACAGTGTAACCTACGTGTGCGTATGTGTGGCTGTATGTGGTGATAGGTGATTATCACTGTATATATCATAATCATCATCCAGAACCTGGAGTAGCATGTCAGGCGATTAGCCGTGTAAACATCTCCAGCTTTTCATTAAAAGCCCCTCTACCTCGTCATAATGGCAAGTTATACAAGTTCAGCTTATTCATTCTACACGACGTAAATGCCTTCAATTACACCCCAAAGTCGGCAAACATCGTGTAATACTCATGGCATCCGCGCCTGCAACGAGATAGTGTTGTTGTGGACTTGGCAAAAATGAAACAGCAATAACTGCTGATAACGTCGTCGGCGCAGCGTTTAATACGGTGAAAAAGGCAGTCTACATGGACGCACGTACTGCGACAACTCTATGGTAGTGACGCTGACGCCGCGTCGCTCTGCTGCGTGAATCGGAAAACCAAGCATCAAAGCGTCAATTCGAGGCTTCGACAGCTCCTAGTGACTGGACGCCACATGTGAAAATTGCAGCGAGGCTTTTTTCTCTATTGAGCTTTGCGGAATGACATGACCAGTGCCTCCATTGAAATAGCACTGTACACATGCAAGGTTTCTATTGCTCACTCGGAAACTTGTGCTACCGACACGGAGGCAAGCATCTCGAGAAAATCCCACGCGGATATTGTGGGACGTGTCAATGTTTAAAAAATTTATTTACGCCAACATGTCGATGTATTTCCTTTTAATGACTTTCAACTGCATGATTCGAGCAGCACTGCACGCAAGCGAAATAAGGAGCGCGAAAGTACGCGCGTAGCATCCAACGCGTTAATAAAGGAAGGTTACATTAGTGCAGAAAGACAAAAATTTTAAAAATATGCAAATTGTAAGATCACCGGAACGATAGTGTTTATTTTCATCGAGAGTCACATGATATACCAACGCAGTTGTTCACCCCTGCACGCCAGCGTCCAAATCGTGAACATCACGTTCATATACTTTAGTTATGCATGCTGAAGTCCTTGCAGGCCTCGTATCCCATCGCAAATAAATAACACATCGGCGCTTAAAAAAACGTTCTTCGACACATTAGCAACTTTCACTTCACTGGATTACACTTCATTGGCTGCCTTACACCAGTTTGGGTTCATCAATTCATCTGCAAAGCACCCTTCTCGATAAGAACCTTTAACTTTCCCGAAACACAATACCGAAAAGCCATAGATCAACGCTCGCCTGATTTCTATCTCAACAAATAATTCCCTGACAATAATATCTACGTTAAACGACGTTCCAGATCAACGATAACTTTCGTTTCCATCTCAACAAATACGCAACAAATAAAATGCATTTATGTCCCATATGAACACTAACTTGGTTTCCATCTCATCAAATACGTGAACCTTCCCGAAGGTCGATACCAAACAGCGAGAAGAACGCCGACTTTCTGCGATGAACGCCGACCTTCTGTCCCAACAAACAATGTTCCAGATAAACGCTGACTTGGTTTCCATCTCAACGAATACGCGACAAAAAATAATACATCTACGTAAAACAACGTTATACGTCTAATTGCGAATACGCTCTATGAGCAGTCACTATAATACGCACATAAACGCTTCGATAAAACACTAAAACAACGAGCGCGCGAGACAGCCGAGCACCATCAGAAACCCACTGCGCGCATCATTCCACAGACTCTTCAAAAAGCAGACCAAATCGGCTTCAGCGGAACAGTTCGACTTTGCTCTCCAGCGTATGTCCTCCTCCACGCTGGAGTGGAGCCTACAGAGCTGACGTCAGCAGATGCAGTCGCTGTCTGATAACCATCCCTGTCGTCTTCAGACGCATTCGCCGCAGCGCCAGATGCCTCTACCGCCTGGAAACCACGGACAAGGTGTCGCAGCCACATCGACTCTCGGTAGAGTCGCCGCATCTGCTTCCGTCTGCTACGCACTGCTTTCGCAGGGTCCTCGCCAAACTCGTTCCCAGCATTCACCAGGTCAACGGAGCTCGATGCCGACGAGATTGCGCCGGCGGCCGTCCTAGAACCACGAGCTCCACAAGCTTCCTGGGGAAACCAGCGTCCCTCTGGTCAGCACACGCCTTGAAGCCGCCGAAGAAGGTGCCGCTGAATTGACGCATGTCTTCAGCGTTCCGCTTCAGCCTGTTGTAGTTGGCGAAGGAGTACGTAAGCACGCAGGCGCATGCCAGGGGTGGAGACGCCCAGCACGGCGATGATCACGTACAGGCCCTCGCGATTCATCAGCACCACCGGCATGTTATCCTGCGCCCGCAGCTCGGAAACCACAGCTCGGAAGCCACGACATCGCAGTCGCCCTGGAGTGAGGTCGGGGAGTGAAGAGCCGCGGTATAGGGATGGCAAAGGCGCCTCGTACCCGAAGACACGGGCCAGGAAGCCGCAGAGGCCGTTTCGAGTGCCGGGCGTCGTCCTTCATGCCACCAGCAGCAGCAGGAGGCTGTTCTCTGGCGCGCGCCATCAGCCGCCTTGGCGTTGCCATGGAACGCCGCAGTGTATTGGCGCGTCTCCTCGTCGTTCCGCTTCAGCATGCTGTCATCGGCGAAGTAGTGCGTAAGGGCGCAGATGTAGCCACTAGTGGAGACGACCAGCGCCACGACGATCACGTAAACGTCTTCGCTGTTCATCAGCACCACCGGCTTGATGACCGGCGCTTGCACCTCGGGATACTGCACGTTGCAGGTTCCTGCACGTGATGCGGGCGAGTAGACAGGCGCCCCGGTACACGTTGAAGACGGCTTGAACATCGTGGCTGCTCCAAGAAGCTCGGCCGTCGTGGCTACAGCACTTCAGATGCCACGCTGCTACTGAACGGTGGTCTAGAACGTTCGACGGTGCGCGAGATGCTCGCGCTGTGCGCGCTACGCGACTTCATTGTCTTCAACACAAGCTGCTACTCGGGCGCCCTCTCAAGTGATACATTGAGTTCCGACATGGAGGAAACGCGTTCCGAGCGGTACAGCCAAGAATAATAATTTTAAAAAATGGGTTGCGGCTGAACTCAGTTAAGCCTGTTGTGTGCGTAGAGGGACGTACAGTTAATCTTATTGTTTAGCTCGGTTCTCTGTACGGTTACGCTTCTCGAGGCGTGCGGCTCGTTCTTCCTCCGTCTCCTCGGCTCGCTGCCTCCTCTTGGTTTCGTTCCGACGACGAAGCCTGGCTTCTTTCAGACTCTCCGACTCACTTTCCATATCAGCTGACGAATCCCACCGAGCCGCGGGCTCCTTCTCTGACGTCATGCCAGATGGCGTGGCGAGAGGCGCTGCCAGCTACGGCGGTTTCTAGGCAACCGCTCAGCTCGCGGGGTGGCCATAGGGCGTCCACCGGCCACAACGAAACGGCGAGAATACAGCCAGTGTAGCTCTTGCTACCATGGCTTGCTACAAATATCCTCCTTGGGTGCAGCGCAGCGCGGCCTCCGTAGCCGCCGGCATTCCGGGGTATGATCGCAGAGGGCGCGGGGGGTATTTCAGTTAACGGGCAGGCTGTCTTGCCGCCTGCATTATTATCTCCGACGGATTCTGATTGAAACATTTTTACATCAAACCTATTAAAGCGTACTCCTGCGGTGAAGGTAAAACGGCCACCTTAACCGGCGGCGTAAGGAAGCGTGTGCGGTCAATGTATTATACAACAATTTATTTCACGACTTTGCGGACAGCACTGTGTGGCGACGATGCTGATGAGACTTTTTTTTTTCCATTTTCAATATCCATATTGAAGGGACTCCATCATCATCATCATCATCATCATTATCATTTGTTTCACCTCGCCACAGCATTCACTGGAACTTGAATTTTCTCCTTTGATTTAGAGTGTATTCTAATACCCTATCGTTTCATACATATTACGTGTGCAGCGCTGTGAAGGTTAGCGAGATATGTATTAGCTTCGTACACAAGAAGAAAGCTTTTGGTTTCTTTACCAGCAAATACTGGAAATAGATCTTTTCATAGCCTGAGCAATCAGTGAAGGTATGATTCTTAAAAAGAAAACGGAAAAAGAAACGGCGTTATGCAGTTCTTCTGACTTTTCCGTCTTTCGTTCTTTACTTTCATAGGGTTTCAGGCGAAAACGTTAAATGTGTATATTTCAAGGTCCCGTGAGGTTCAAAATTATGATTTAAAAAAACTAAGAAGTTCGACACGCCAGCAGCCATCCGCTTCTCCTGGCTAGTCCCTCAGGGTCTTTAATAAAAGTCTTGTCATTCACAGGAACAGAAAATAAATATAAGATACGCTCAATATGATAGGCCCCTGGATATTAGTTGACCAGCATAATTCCACCTATGACGACATATACCTGCACCGGTACCTAAACTTAAAGGGTTTCGATTAAAAACTAGCAGTTGTTCCGTGTACGAATACAACCGAATGAGCGAAGCTCCTTAGAAATGGGACGCAAACGGACTATGTATAGTACGTTTTTTATATATGTACAAACATGGTTTTCGACGAATTTTACTGTCATTTTATTAACGCGAACTGTCTTTGCGCCGCGCGCGCCTTGTTCTTTAGGCAACGCGCGCCGAACGCCGCGAGCGCCTTGCGGCTTTTTTTTTTTTTTTTGCGCTGGCGCCGGGTGGGGAGAGCGTCTGCTGCTACCTTCGAGAGAGCGCCCCTAATGCGCTAGAATGATGGTTCGTGGCCTCCGAGATTAGCCGGCTGCGCGCAACGGCGCGCCGCCGGCTAATCTCGGAGGCCATGGATGGTTGTCATTTCATAATCCACGATAAAGGTGGTGAAAGTGAAGCGACCATTATAATCAGTTGTGCAGAGAGCTTATTTCTTTCATTTTAACCTCGAATTTCTGGCGCGCTTGAACCAAACCGCTTGGCGTTTGGCGCGCGCGGCGTTTCACTGTCTTTTTGCGCCGGCGCCGCATCTATGTTGCGGGGAAGGTTCAACGGCGACGGCGGGGTGCGGGCCTAAAGGAGCTTCGCTCCTAATAAAGAGAGCGCGTCCATCTCAGCGAGAGGCGTTCCTATTGCTTAGCTACTTTCAGCAAAAATAGCGGGAGGCGCAATTTCAGAGAATGCTCGAAATGTGCAAACTTCGACCCGGGCCTACACGTGCGAGGACCTTGCCTACCATCCGGAGCTTAGCCCTGCCCTCCTCCCCGTGCTCGAATGCCCAGAAAATGACACTGACAAAGAGCAACTGCCGCTTCAATAGTTTATTGATTGCGCGTAAAATGAACGGGATAGTCTCGCAGCCTATTTCAAAAACAAAATGTCGCTGTAACCCAGCAGACAGGCTGGAGCGCCATTCCTGACATACACGTGGCCAGAAGCGCCGCTGTCTGCCCGAAGCCTTCTGCTGGACGTCGTCCACGCGTGTGAGTTCACCGAAGCAGCCGCCAGCACTTGCAGAATGCATGGAGGCGCTGCAGTTGACGCGTCATAGCGTAGGTCGCCGCGTCAGACACCTCCTTCCTGGCCACGGCCGGGAACGGGTCATTTGTGCCAACCAAGACGACGTCGCTTATGCTCCCGTACGATGCGCGCTGCGTCCCTAGGTGGAACCTGATCTCGTTCCTTGCAGCCAACGGATCCTTGATGCTCACGGTTACGGAGAGGCCGTCGCAAATCCTGCAGCCGTCGGTTGCCAAAGGATGCTCGCTGAAGCCGTCGCTCTCCCAGACAGGTCTCACTTGGGCGACGCCGGAGGACTCCGAGATGTAATGGCGCGTCTCCTCAGCGTTCCGCTTCAGCATGCTGTCATCGACGAAGTAGTACGTAAGGACGCGGGTGCAACACGTATTGGTGACGACCAGAGCCACGACGATCGCGTAGAGGTCTTCGCGGACCATCAGCAATACCGGCTGGTTGACCTGCGGCCGCTGCTCGGGATACTCGACGTTGCACGTTCTTACGGCTGAGGCTAGTGAGCTGGCAGGCGCCCAGTTGCGCGGTGGAGACGCCTCGGACACCACGGATGTTCCGAGAATCTCCGTCTTCTGGATTACAGCCATTGCTTCGCGAGTGTCACGTTGCAACTGAACGAGGGTGTCGAGCGTTCGACCGTGCGCGTGCTGCTCGTGCTCTGCGCGCTACGCCACTTCTTTGTCTTCAGCCCAAGCATCAACTCACGCACCCTCTCGCGTGAAACATTGCGTTGCGAGCGGTGCCGCGTAGCCTCCGTGGTCGTCGCCGATGCTCCGGGGTTGATGACGGAAACCGCGAGTGTATTGCTGTTCACGACGGGCAGGCTCGCGGCGTTGACGGTCAATGCATTATACGAAAATGCATTATACAACAGTGCTAATAGCACTTGGTGGAGACGAGGCTGAAGAGGGGTTTTTTTCATTCGCAATAGCCATATTGAATGGACATTACCATCATCATCATCATCACCATCATTCATCACCCTCATTCGCTTCACCTTCACTACCATGTTCAGTAGTGTTCACTGTAACCTTACTTTTCCCCGTTTCATACAGAATACGTGTGCAGCGCTGTGGACGCAATCGAGACTTGTATAGCTTCTATGATAGAGTGAACTCGCTTCTAGTACCACGGCCACTCGAGCAGCCGTGCTAGTACACTCTAGCCATGGTAGGGGCACTCGGAAAAAGAAACCATCCGCCATTTTAGCCAACATTTACGTAAAAATGTTCTTCTCTTAACCAGACCAATTGGATGAAAAGGTATCCTTCTTTAAAAAAGAAAACAGAAACGGCGTTATACAGTTGTCAGCACGTTGTTTTTTTAATATTCTGTCTATTGTTCATTTCTTTCTTAGGTATTAAGGCAAAAGCCCTTAAATGTCTATGTTTCAAGGTCGTGTGATGTCCACAAAATAAATCAACAAAAAGAGATGAACGCGCCAGATGCGCGTGTTCTTCGTCCTTGTCTTTGCGGCATCACGCTAGTAAATAGATCAGACTATTAGGCTAAAGAACGATTACTTGATTCACAGGCACAAAAAAGGAATATAAGATATGATCAATGTGATAGGCCCCTGCGGAATCACAGCAGTGACGTCATTGACCGTATATGGTACCAATAGTCCAACGCAATCATCGCGTCCGATTTTAAAGGGCCCCTAAACCACCCAGAGGTCGACATTTAGCTGTGGCGTTGCAGTTGTGCACGAGTCTACAGCGAACGCTGGCGGAGTTACACGCGTTTCCACGTTTCGCTCTTTCCTTCGTTAGGCTGCGTTTGTCGGCTCGTCCGTCCACCTCTCCGAGTGCCCTTCCTCAGCGTCCGAATTGAAAACGCAAGAAGCGTGCGCATTTGCTAGGAGAAAACAGGCTCTTGTTCGCCCACTGACAGCGTCTCTTGCCTCTTGCTCGCGACGTCACCTAATCATACAGATGACGTCATGATGGCTGCTGTCGATAGAGGAAAAGGCAGGGAGAGCAGCACGCGAGCGTCTGTTGGTGGTTTCGTCCATGTCGGCGAGAGGCGTTCAAAATGCTCCACTGCTTTTAGTCCAACGATCCAAATACCACAAGGGTTGAAGATTGGGCGAGTTGGTTCGTCTTATTTGAACTGGTATAGCGCATTATGGTAGAGAAAAAAACGGCCGAGCAGATCGACGCACGAGGACAGAGCGCTAACTTCCAACAGAGCTTTATTCGCAAATTGCATCAAATATATAGCCTTGCACAAGCATACAAAGAACACCCGAACGTATCACCAAGATTAAACACCACCATCGCAACGTCACAGACCAAATATTAGGATACGTTCGGGTGTTCTTTGTATGCTTGCGCAAGGGTACATATTTGATGCAATTTGCGAATAAAGCTCTGTTGGAAGTTAGCGCTCTGTCCTCGTGCGTCGATCTGCTCGGCCGTTTTTTTCTTTACCATAATGCGCTATACCAGTTCAAAATAAGATCCAAATACGCCAAGTTCTACCCGGCCTCACATTTGTGAGGACCTTACTCAGCATCGAGAGCTTAGCCCTGTCCTCCTGTGTTCTAATGCCCAGCAAATAACGACACCGACAAACAGCATCTGCCGCTTTACAAATTTATTGATAGTATGCTAAATAATTTCAATTGCCACTCAAGCTGCCCCCAAAAAGAAAATGTCGCTATAACACGTCACGAGGCCGGAGCGCCATTCCTGACATACATGCGGCCAGAAGTGCCGCTGTCTGCCCGAAGCTTATTGCCTAGAATGGTTCCACGCACATGGGTGGACGGAAGCAGTCTGGAATGGCACGGCGTCTTTCGCGCACTCGATAACCCGGTTGGTACACGCTCGCTAACAGAAAACAGTTATGATGAAACTGCCCCACGCGTTTCGCAAGTCCTAGAAGCCGCCAGCACTTGCAGAATGCATGGGGGACAATGCAGTTGACGTCGCATAGTCTTTAGGAGCGTCCGTCGCCGAGTCGGACGCATTCGTCCTCACCGCAACCGGGTGAACACGTCGCTTGAGCCAACCGAGGACACGTGGCTGCTGCTTCCGTAGGCTGCGCGCTGCGTTCCCTAAGTCCAGCCTGATCTCGTTCCCAGCAGCCAAAAGATCCTGGATGCTCACGGTTAAGGAGAGGCTGTCGCCAGTACTGGAGCCATCGGTTGCCAAAGAGTGCTCGCTGAAGCCGTCGCTCTTCCGGACAGAGACAACTCGGGCGACGCCGAAGGACGCCGATATGTATTGGCGTGTCTCGTCGGCCTTCCGCTCCGGCATGCTGCCATCGGCGAAGTAGTAGTACGTAAGGACGCGGGTTGCAACTCGTATCGGAGACGACCAGAGCCACGAAGGTCATGTACAGGATCTTCACGCTTCGTCAGCAACACCGGCTGGTTGACCTGCCACCGCAGCTCGGGATAGTCGACGTTGCACGTTCCTACGGCTGAGGCTGGCGAGTAGACAGGCGCCCTGTTGCGCCGTGGAGACGCCTCGAACAGCATGGATGTTCCCAGAATCTCAGTCTTCTGAATTACAGCAAGGTGCTTCGAGAGTTGAACGTTGCTACTGAACAAGGGTCTCGAATATTCGACGCTGCGCGTGCTGCTCGTGCTCTGCGCGCTACGCGACTTCTTTGTCTTCAATCCAAGCTTCTACACACGCGCCCTCTCACGTGAAACTGCGTTGCGAGCGCTGCAGCGTGCCTCCTTCGTCGACGCCGGCAACCCGGGGAGGGGGGGGGGGGGGTGGAATCACGGAGGCCGCGCGTGTATTTCTGTTCAAGACGGGCATGTTGGCGGCGTTGACGGTTAATGTTTTCTACGAGAATGTATTATACAGTTGGTGTTATTAACACTTAGTGGAGACGACGCTGAATCGGTTGTTTCATTCGCAATAGGCATATTGAAGGGACACCATCATCATCATGACAATCATCATCCTGTCATTCGCTTCACTTATAGCTTCACCTCACTATGGCCACAGTAACCTCATTATGAGACATGACCACAGGCGAGTCGCTCGAGCCAGTGGGGCCCTGGTGTAGAGAAACGCGAAGAAGAGACCCAGACCTGGCATGAACGTCTGGCTGCATCAAGGCATTGAAACAACTGAACGAGCCAGCGCCCTTGGCTGTTGCTCGTGCTCCACGCCCCTTCGTCCTCCTTGGTTTGCAAAACACTCCCGCGGCCGGCAAAGTTGCGTACACTTTGAGTTGAGTCTGCCAGGAGGTGTTACCCGGCGACAATGGAAGCTGCTGCCCATGGCGCTGAAGCTTAGGGGAGGTGGCGGCTTGTGTAGGGGCGGTAGGGGCTCTATCCACGAGAACCTCAGTGTGCCCTTTGTTTAACACGTGTGTTCCTCGTCCACACGGCTGCGTGAAATGAAACTGAGCAGGCAGCCTCACTTCGAGTCTTCTAGAGCTCCTAGTGACGGGCGCCACACGTGACAATCGCCGCGAAATTGTTTTCTAACTTCAGCTCCACGTATTCCATATGCCAGCGCTTCCACTGACATAGCACACATCCTAGGCTTCTACAGCTCAATTTGAGACTTGTTACCGACAAGAAGGTAAGCTTCTCGAGAAAAGTGCGCGCGATATTGCGTGACATGCAACAACATGCAAATGTATTTCCTTCGAATGACTTTCACTTGCTTCAAACAAATAAACTCCAGCAGCACGGCAAACAAGCATTATAAGGAACGCGAGAAATAAAACGCGCGTAGCATTCAACGCGGTATGTCGCACATGCACGCAAAGACAAAAAGAAAAATGTGCACACTCAAATGCCGCATGAACGAGAGTTTTATATCATAAATAACTACTGGTATCACTAGTACACAAAAGAGGTTGTTCACCCCAATACACCAGCATACAAATCTTAAACATCACGTTCGCGTACTTTAGTTATGGACGATCAAGTCCGTGCAGGCCTGGCATCCTTTCGCAAATAAATCAAACAGGTCAGCGTTCAACACACATTCTTCGACATCATTAGCAAAGCACTCCCTCCTTCGGCGGATCTCCAAAAAATGTAGAGGCGCAGTTAGGTCGCTGCCTTCCGCAAATTTGGTTCACAAAGTTGCGTCTCTTTTTCCAGTCGAAGTCAATAGAGGGCAAAATAAACTGTCTTCAATTCCTCTGTAAAATACCCTTCCTGATCAGCAGCTTGGACATTTCAGATGGCCGATTCCAAACAGGGAGATCAATGCCGGGTTTCTATAGCAACAAATGATTCGCGACAAATAAAAATATCTACGCTTCACAACGTTCCAAATCAACTTTAACATTGTTTCCATCTAAAAAAAAAAACCAACGAATCAAAATACAATATCTACGTAAAGTAACGTTGTAAGTCTCATTGCGAAATGCTCTATGAGCAATCAATCTAATGCGCACATAAATGCTTGCGTAAAATACTACAACAACGCAGCGCGAGACCACCGAGCATCAGCAAAAACAATCGCCTGGCGAGCAGTCGTCCGACGCTTTAGAAAGGCGACCCGATATGTCGACTTCATTGAAACAGTTCGAAATGGCGCGCCTGCGCAAGTTCTCCTCCATGCTGGAGTGGACAGCCAAGAGGTCAATGGGGCCTCTTCGGCCGATGCAGCCGCTGTCTGATCGATTTACCCGTCGTTTTCAGACGCATTCGACGCAGCGCCAGACGCCTATCGCCAGGAAACCACCGACAAGGTGTCGAAACCACGTCAAATCTCGGTGGAGACGTCGCATCTGCTTCCGTGCGCTACGTACTTCCTTCGCAGGACCGCGCCGACCTTGGTCCCAGTCACCATGGTCCCAGTATTCACCAGGTCAACGTAGCTCAATGCCGATGAGACTGGGCCAGCGGCCGTTTCAGAACCACGATCTCCAGAAGGCGGCATGGAGAAACTGGCGTCCCTCTGGTCGGCGCACACGTTGGCGTCACCGAAGAACGCGCCGGAATGTATTGGCGCATCTCCTCGGCATTCCGCTTCAGCTCGTTGTAGTTGGTGAAGGAGTACTTGGTGAAGGAGTACGTAAGCACGCAGGCGCATCCCGGGGTGGAGACGCCCAGCACGGCGGCGATAACGTACAGGCCCTCGCGGTTGATCAGCACACTGGCACGTTGCCCTGCTCCCGCAGCTCGGTCTCAACGACATTGCAGGTGCCCTGTAGGGACGCCAGCGAGTGAACAGCTGAGTTATAACGACGCCGAAGACGCCTCATACATGACGACATGGGCCAGGAAGCTGCAGGGGGACGTTTCGAGTGCCAGGCGTCACCCTTCGTGATGCCACCAGCAGCAGCATACAGGAGCAGCAGGCTGGTCCCTGGCACGTAGGTGAACGGCCGCCTTGGCGTTGCCGTTAGACGCCTCCGTGCATTGGCGCGTATTCTCCGCGTTGTACTATCATTGGCGAAGTAGTACTAATGACGTGGTCTGAACAGGGTTCTCGAATGCACGACGGTGCGCGTGCTGCTCGTGCTTTCAGCGCTACGCGACGTCTTTGTCTTCATCCAAAGCAAGGAGCTTTTAAAGAATCTTCTTTTTTTTTTACCTCCTTGATCGCAAGTTTCTATTGACGTGAATTTTTGCGCTGCGAACGGTGCAGGCTATCCTACGCGGTTGTTGCCAGCGCCCCGGGGAAATCATCACGGAGGCCACGTGTGTTCTTGAGTTCACAGTAGGCCGGCATGCCGCCTGAATTATTATCACAAAGCAGTGGATTGTCATTATTATTCCAAGATGGATTCTGGTTGAATCTTTTTACATCATACCATTAACGCGTTCTCCTGCGGTGAAGATAGGAAGGCCACAGGAGACGGCGGCAGTTGTCTACGGTTCTCGTGAGGCGGCGTTGACAATCAATATATATGACAATGTTTTATACGACGGTGCTAAAAGTACTCGGTAGTACGAGGCTAAAGGGGTTTCTTCATTCACAATAGCCATATTGAAGGGACACCATCATCATAACAGCATCATCCCCATTCGCTTCACCTCACTTCAGTGTTCCCTGTAAGCGTCAAGTGACTGAGCAACAACAACAACCACAATCTCGCTTTTCTCCCTTTCTACATAGTGCGTGTGCAGTGCTGTCGAGGCTAACGAGACTTGTAGTAGCGGCACTGGCAAGAAGAAACCTTCCCCTACTTCTACCAGCCAATACGTGAAATTGATATTTTGCTTAACTGAGCAATAAGTGAAAAGGTATGTTTCCCTTTAAAAAAATATAAACAGCGTTATACAGTTGACAGCCCTTTGCTTTTGAATATTTTGTCTCTCGCTGTTTTCTTTTGTTTTAACAGCGAAGCTGTTTAAGCTATCGGTAACTTGTGCTCCGTCGTACAAAAATCCACAGGTGAGTATGTGCCACAGGCATTGGGCAAGCTCCACTACTGAGCACAGCAGGTGTGAGTGTTAAACGAAAACTCTGCTCGGCGATGTGGATCACTCGAAAGCACATCAAGTATATAGAGAAAAAAAAGAGAGAAAACGAGAAAGAGAGAAAGCAAGCGATAGAAAAAGAGTAAGAAAGAAATCGAGAGAAATAAAGGGAATGAAGACATAAAAAGTTGAAGGACAAAAAAATATATAGAAGGAGATAGAAAGAAACAGACACGAAAAAGTGACAGAAAAAAAACAGAGAGCATTACAGAAAGAGTAACAAAGAGAAACAAAGAGAGAGAGAGAGAAAGCAGATATAGAGAAAAATAGGACAAAAATGCAAAAATTAATACAATTAATACAATCTTATATTTCATTTACAGGTAACAATACGAAATATAAGACATGATTCATGTGATCGGCACCAGGATATTAGTAATCGAGTGGAATCACCCCAATGACATCATTGACCTGCATGGGAGCCGAAGCCCTAAGCAACGATCGCGTTCTCTTTAATAACGTGAGCGCGTCCATGTTAGCGAGCAGCATTCGAAATGTCACGCTGCTTTCAGCGAACGCTCGAAATATGCTAAGTTCGACACGGGCCTACACGTGCGAGGACCTTGCTTACCATCCGAAGCTCAGTCCTGCCTTCCTCTCCGTGCTCATATGCCCAGCAAATGACAGAGACAAAGACCACCTGCCGCTTCAATAGTTTATTGATTGTGCGTAAAATAAACCTGATAGTCACGCAACCTATTTCAAAAACAAAATGGCGCTGTAATCCAACAGAGAGGCTGGAGCGCCATTCCTGACATACACGTGGCCAGAAGTGCCGCTGTCTGCCCGAAGCCTTCTGCTGGACGTCTTCCACGCGTGTGAGTTCCCTGCAGCAGCCGCCAGCACTTGCAGAATGCATGGAGGCGCTGCAGTTGACGCGTCAGAGCGTCCGTCGCCGTGTCAGACACCTCCATCCTGGCCACAGCCGGGAACGGGTCATTTGTGCCAACCAAGGAGACGTCGCTCAAGCTCCCGTACGATGCGCGCTGCGTTCCTAGGTGGAACCTGATCCCGTTCCTTGCAGCCAACAGATCCTTGATGTTCACGGTCAAGGAGAGGCCATCGCGAATCTTGCAGCCGTTGGTTGACAAAGGATTCTCGCTGAAGCCGGCGCTCTCCCGGACAGAGACCACTTGGGCGACGCCAAAGGACGCCGCAATGTATTGGCTAGTCACCTCGGGGTTCCGCCTCAGCATGCAGTCATCGGTGAAGTCGTACGCAAGGACGGTGGTGCACCTCGTATTGGAGACGACCTGCGCCACGAGGATCCCGTACAAGTCTTCGCGATTCATCAGCAACACCGCCTGGTTGACGCCTCGTACAAGACGATGCGGGCCAGGAGGATGCTGGGGCCATTTCGAGTGTCGGGCGGCGCCCTTCGGGATGCTACCAGCAGCAGCAAGCTGGTCCACGGCACCCAGGTCAGCGGTCACCTTGGCGTTGCAGTGGGACGCCGCAATCTGTAGGCACGTCTCCTCGCCGTTCCGCTTCAGCACGCCGTCACTGGCGTAGCAGTAGGTAAGGACGCAGGTGCGACCCGTACTGGAGACGACCAGAGCGACGACGATTACGTAACGGTCCTCACGGTTCCATCAGCGCCAGCCGCTGGTTGATAAGTGCCCGTAGCTCGGGATCCATGGCGCTGCAAGTTCGTCTCAAGGGTGAGGTGGGCAAGGTGGTTGATGCCATTCGGCGAAGGATGCTTCGAACAAGACGGCTGGAAATAGAACTTCGGCCCACTCGGGTACTGCCGAAGCATAGAGGCGTAAGCTGCCAGAGCGTCACGAACCCTTGCACAACTCGATCTTCGAACGTTCTGCAGTGCGCGTGCAGCTCGTGCTCTCCGCCACGCAGCTGTCTTCCTGAGGATGATGATGACCTACGTCACTGGCTCGCACCCACCCTGGTGGATTAGCCAAGAAACGAAGTTCTAAAAAGAGGATAGATATGAATTATAAGGCTATTATTTTTGAACAATGAATATGAATCAGTAACGGTAATTTACGAGTTTCGAGTAAAAACAGACCTGATTGAAATAAATATGTTCGACCAGCGGAACGGACATTCCTATGAGAATTGCCTAATAAGGGGAGCCGATAACAATATATTTGAAGTAGTGATATCCAATACGAATGGAGTAAATGCCGCCTTAAGCGTATTTTTTCAGCGTAAACGAAAGCGGCTGCAAGTTGGTAGCGCGGTTCTTATAAAGATAAAAAAACGATAAATAGAAAGAAATAGGAAGAAAACAGATGCAAAAAATAATACAGTCATTACAATCTTATATTTCAGTTACATCTAATAAAATGACATATAAGATATGATCCATGTGATAGGCCCCAGGTTATGAGTAATCGAGTGGAATCACACCAATGACATCATTGACCTGCAAAGGGGGCAGAAGTCCTAAGCAACGATTGCGTTCGCTTTAATAACGTGAGCGCGTCCATGTAGCGAGCAGCATTCGAAATGCCTCGCTGCTTTCAGCGAACGCTCGAAATATGCTAAGATCGACACGAGCCTACACGTGCGAGGACCTTGTATACCATCTGGAGCTTAGCCCTGCCCTCCTCTCCGTGCTCGAATGCCCAGCAAATGACACTGACAAACAGCACCTGCCGCTTCAATAGTTTATTGATTGTGCGTAAAATAAACCTGATAGTCACGCAACCTATTTCAAAAACAAAATGGCGCTGTAATCCCAACAGAGAGGCTGGAGCGCCATTCCTGACATACACGTGGCCAGAAGTGCCGCTGTCTGCCCGAAGCCTTCTGCTGGACGTCTTCCACGCGTGTGAGTTCCCTGCAGCAGCCGCCAGCACTTGCAGAATGCATGGAGGTGCTGCAGTTGACGCGTCAGAGCGTCCGTCGCCGTGTCAGACACCTCCATCCTGGCCACAGCCGGGAACGGGTCATTTGTGCCAACCAAGGAGACGTCGCTCAAGCTCCCGTACGATGCGCGCTGCGTTCCTAGGTGGAACCTGATCCCGTTCCTTGCAGCCAACAGATCCTTGATGTTCACGGTCAAGGAGAGGCCATCGCGAATCTTGCAGCCGTTGGTTGACAAAGGATTCTCGCTGAAGCCGCCGCTCTCCCGGACAGAGATCACTTGGGCGATGCCAAAGGATGCCGCACTGTATTGGCTAGTCTCTTCG
This sequence comes from Rhipicephalus appendiculatus, assembly GCA_030522465.1. NCBI lineage: Eukaryota > Metazoa > Arthropoda > Arachnida > Ixodida > Ixodidae > Rhipicephalus > Rhipicephalus appendiculatus. The sequence goes on along the minus strand of JALIZH010033007.1, from coordinate 11,013,675 downwards.
GGGTTCCGCTTCAGCATGCTGTGATCGGCGAAGGGGTAAGCAAGGACAGTGGTGCACCTCGTATTGCAGACGACCTGCGCCACGACGATCCCGTATAGGTCTTCGCGGATTCATCAGCAATACCGCCTTGGTTGATGCCTCGTACAAGACGATGCGGGCCAGGAGAATGCTGGGGCCATTTCGAGTGTCGGGCTTTGCTCTTCGGGATGCTACCAGCAGCAGCAAGCTGGTCCACGGCGCCCATGTCAGCGGTCACCTTGGCTTTGCCGTGGGACGCCGCAACCTGTAGGCACGTCTCCTCGCCGTTCCGCTTCAGCATGCCGTCACTGGCGTAACAGTAGGTAAGGACGCAGGTGCGACCCGTACTGGAGACGACCAGAACGACGACGATTACGTACAGGTCCTCACGGTTCATGAGCGCCAGCCGCTGGTTGATAAGTGCCCGTTGCTCGGGACCCATGGCGCTGCAAGTTCGTCTCAAGTGTGAGGTGGGCAAGGTGGTCGATGCCATCTGATGCATGCGGAGAAGATGCTTCGAACAAGACGGCTGGAAATAGAACTTCGGCCCGCTCGGGTACTGCCGAAGCATAGAGGCGTAAGCTGCCAGAGCGTCACGCCCTTGCACAACTCGATCGTCGAACGTTCGGCAGTGCGCGTGCAGCTCGTGCTCTCCGCCACGCAGCTGTCTACCTTGAGGATGATGATGAACCTACGTCACTGGCTCGCACCCACCCTGGTGGATTAGGCAAGAAACGAATTTCTAAAAAGAGGATAGATATGAATTCTAAAGTAATTATTTTTGAACAATGAATGTAAGTTAGTAACAGTAATTTACAAGCTTCGAGTAAAAACGGAGCTGTTTCAATTAAATATGTTCTAACAGCGGAGCGGACATTCCTATGAGAATTGCCTAATGAGGGCCTCCGAAAACAATATATTTGAAGTAGTGATATCCAATACGAATGGAGTAAATGCCGCCTTAAGCGTAATTTTTTCAGAGTAAACGAAAGCGGCTGCAAGGTGGTAGCACGGTCCTTCATGTTAAGGTCACAACCTGAAAAGTAACATTTTCTTTAAATTTTTGTGGCCCCAGCTTGACGGTTCCTGGGCAAGATAAGCTAGTCTCTGGCAAAATACTTCTCTCAGGGTTCTTGTGCAAGTACTTCACGGCCGAGAAATACGGCTTTGTGAACCGATCATGCAACCCTTGGATGCAACCCATATAGGGGAGGTTTGCAACAGTATCGCTGTTGTGGAAATTATGCCTCAAGAGTTGCGCCGTATCCGCCCTAAGATGGCGACCGTCACGGCCATCTTAGTAGGGGCAGAATAAAGCATTAGACATTCACGCAGGAAAGGCAGTGTTTCTCTCCCACGCCCAACAAGTTTCATATGGCAAATTTACCCTGAAAGGTACTGCTCAATGTGTGTCTTAGGATTACTGGTTTTCTGAAAAAACCTCGAAGTCTTGGCAAAATATATTGAAGATGAGGTCATCAATGCTCACCTCGATATGTTACTTTCGTCGAGAACAACGATTTCTTATTTTAGAATTCACCTAGCGTTTACAATAGAGAGAGAGAGAGAAACAACTTTATTAGAGGTCAGACTAAGACCTATAGATATTCCTCCGCCAGGAGGACCATGGCCAGCTGATCGGCGAAGGCCGCCGACGCCAACCACATCCACCAGTGGGGAGGTGAGGGGTTTAGGATAGTAAGGGGATTGTAGGGTAGAGGAGCTTGAGAAGAGGACGTGTTCTACATTTGCGTACGTAGATGGGCAATTAGGACACGAAGGATCGGAGCGGTAGCGATAAAGGAATAGGTGCGCTGGAGTGATCAGAGTATTGAGTTGAATGGCTCTTAGTGTGTGTGTTTGGGCAGCGGAATGCAGGTCCACATAACGGACAGCAAGGCCTTGTGACTGTAAGGGTCCGAAGTCGTAGGGTAAGCCACGTTGAAGTCAAGGACGTGCTTGTCCACCTCGGTGGTACCGTGTTTACGGTGCTCGGCAAGGAGATTTGGTGCTGGGATGCTAACCCGATGGCCGCGGGTTCGATCCCAGCGGCGGGGGTCGCAGTTCGATGAAGGCTAAAAGTCCAGAGGGCCGTGTACTGTGCGATGTCAGCGCATGTTAAAGAACACAAGGTAGTCGAAATTTCCGGCGTTCCCCACATCATCATTTCGTGGTTTTTGCACGCAGAAACCCTAGATATTATCACTATTACAAAGACGTGTTCGCATAGGTTATAACCTTCCTAACATGCTCAATGGGACGAGGAAAATTCACTTGAAAATGCTGACGTATTTCTGAAGCGTGTTGAATTGCTCCTGGTAAATTACTGGATTGCAAGAACTGATTCAGAGAACAACGCCAGTGTGAGAACTTTTGAAGCATTTTCCGTACGAGAATAAGAAAGATAATTGTGCCAGCGTGCCGTGACTATCGCTACGCCAAATGAAATATTTTGACTTGTAAAGGTGCGAGATAACACCATTTGCTATATCATGATCCCTACTTATTTAATTCAAGTCTGGGCTTTTGTGTGCAAAACCACCATGCTATTATGAGGCACGAAGTACTGGGGCACTATGGATTACTCCTGACCACCTAGGGTTCTTTAGTGAGCACATACATTTGAGCACACAGATATTCTTGCGTTTGGCGACCATCGAAATGCATCCGCCGTTGCCGGAAATCGAACACGAGTCTACCAGCTTAGAAGCACCAACTTTTTTTTTTGGTGAGTGTTCCCTAGTAACTCATAATAATAATAATAGTTTGAGTTTAATGTCCCAATATCACGATATGATTATGAGAGATGCCGTGGAGGGCTCCGGAAATTTTGACCACCCGGGGTTCTTTAACGTGCACCTAAATCTAAGTACACGGGCATCGAGCATTTACGCCTCCATCGAAGTTCGGCCGCCGCGGGCGGGATTTGATCCCGCGACCTTGCGGGTCAGCAGTCGAGCACCATGACCACTAGACCACCATGGCGGGTTGTTCCCCTATAGTAACCATAGGTGTGCGCACGGGGGGCGGGGGGGGGGGGGGGGGGGGAGGGGGGGGCAAAGCCAGGTCTCATACATTTACATAATAGGGAGGGGGGGGCGCTGCGATGAGCCTTCCCCCCCCCCCCCCGCTCTGAAGGGGAACCCTGTGCAAGCCTGTTCACGTCAAAACACAAACAACGAAGCTTGCAATTATTCACGGTGAAAACAACCGAAGCTTGGTTATTAGTCAACGCCTTGTACGTGTCCCCCCTGCCTTCCGTCTCGCCTTGGTTACTATAGCGCTGTTCTTCAATTTCACTAGCGTACAGCCGCCCAAATCTTTAACTATAGCGTGCGCAGCAGCGATATTCCTTTGTGTCAGCGCCATATGATGGAACGAAGCTGCAAAAAAATGTTTTGTGGGCATGCACTTCACCAAACCTTTTTTTGGAACTTAATTCTGTCGTATCGTGAAGGTACATACAAAAAGCTACCACTCGCGCACGCCAGTTGAAGGTTTGGTCGGCTATACTTCGATTTACGCCCAGAAAATTGACCCTGGCGCAGCCACTTTCTGCGTGCCTCATAAGTGGATTGTGGCACGTAAAACAGCTCATAATTTAACGTACGGCCGCATTCGTGACAAGTGTGCCATCGCGAATCTGAAGGCGGTTTTGTAGCGATACGTTCGACAATATATTCGTTTTCTCGAAAACCAGAAGCAGGCTTTCTGCGCGCAGGTACTCGAAATAATAGCTACGTCCAGACTGCCTTTTTAAACTCACGCGTTGATGTATCGCTTTCGCGGATTTCTGCAGTTTACATCGATGAAACGAAGGCGACCGCGCTAACTACGCAGTTGCTGTGGAAGAACACGAGAGAAGCTTCTAGAACATTCCATCTCGGCCGCAGCATGCTGACGCGACTTTTTTTCTTGAGATTTTCTTTTCTATACATCGCCAGTCGCGCTGATCGCTGTGATAACAACGGCGTCGTGGCGGCGCGCGACAGTGACGTACAGATAAGATTGACCAATGCGCGAACAAAGAAAATTTTCCAGGCATGTCGACGCATGCACCAAGCATCATGGGATCGTGATCCGCGTGGTCGGAGGGGGTCTTGCCGGGGTCTGGGACCGCCATTTTGCTTTATTTTCTCGACGTTGGTGGTTTCGGTGTCTGCTGAGCTCTGCGTCGCATTGCTGTCGTATTCACGCTCTTACAGTGGCTGTGCTTGACGGCGTGGTGTCCGTGTTACTTTGAGTCTTCTATACGGGCTCTAGAAGAACTGGCTTGAACCTCCGGACATTGAAAATGTGAGGAACGTTTCGAAAAACTTCGTGCTTGGAAAGCCTTCGGACAGTGCCGCAGACAATGTGTTCCGGTTGCTAGGAAAGACTGCTCGCTGCTCGACATGTGCAAGAGCGGCTGCCAACGTGCCACGGACATTTATTCCGACCCTCAAGTTGCTCCCGCACGACAATTCTTGCCCTCCACGCAAGCCTCTAGCCGAACCTGGGCTCGTTCACGAAGTTACAATATGCCTAACGCTAATGGCGCTCCGTTGAAGCCGGAGAAAACTTACAAGACGCAAGTCATGCCTGCCGTGGACTCATTTTTCGTTGTGTGCGTTTACCAACCGTCGCCGTCGCCTGGACAAAGAACTTCAATTCGTGGTGGACATCTCTCCGAGGACCAGTGGGGCCACCCTTCTTCGCGGAGTGCTTGGTCATCAGTCAAGTAAGATAGCGAGTCCCCGAGCTCGCGAGGGTGGTACGCAGCTTAGAGAATCTGTCAGTTGAGTAGCTCGAATTGGTACGCGCCAGGCGTCTTTGTTACGCTCGCAAAAAGTTACGTGAGGTTAGCTGCGTCGTAAAATTAAGCCCGAATATTTTCTGGGCGGGCTGCGGCCACGTATCGGGTGTTCGCCGTGACGGAATTCGAGAGGACGGGCCGCGTCGCTGGTGTGGCGGCACATATAGCTTCAGGTTCAGCTCACAGTTAGGCAGGTAGCTGACACTAGGCAGGGTAGCTTGATAGCCGTCCTCTTTCGATTTCGTCAGGGACATTTGCCCGTTCCGAATGACGTTGCGACCTCGACCACCATTTCGTAATTAAGTAGTTCGCGCGCGGTACGAGTTATAGTGACGTGTGGTCTTCTGTTATGTGAAATGTGGTTTTGAGGAAGCAAACGGCATGCGGAATAGCCTCGCTAGCTCGATAGCTTTGTTAATGCTGCGAAGCTTCTTCAGGTTCCAGATCAGCGCTCCCTTCTGCAGCCAATGTGAGTGGTGGTCAACCTTGTTGCACTTGATGAGCGTATGTGGGCAGTGTGTTAGCGCATAGTTGTGGTACGCGCACCGCTTACTTCGATCGTTGGACGCGCCGCCCGCTTTGGTCGACTTCCAAGAAACACGGTCCGCGTACGCGTGCGAACCTCGTCACGGTGAGTACACAAGCTGTTCCTACAGTCGTGTTTCTAAAGAGTGCTTCTTGAATGTTTCAGATGCCTTGTCGCTGCGGGCTGCCATACATCGACGTCGGACTACGGCAATCATCCGTGTACCACCACGTGTTTCCGTCGTCGTAACATTGCAAGTGGGATGACAGTGGTACTCCAGGCTGGCGAGACTGCAGTTTTGGTGTCTATTGAGAGCCCCAGTTTTGGTTGCCGGCTGTTGCAGCCACACCGGGTCTTGTCTGTGACAGAATCGAAGAGGACGGGGCACGGGTGGGGGGGCGCGCCGCATATAGCTTCAGCCTTAGCGAACACGATAGGCAGGATATGACAGGTGTCCTCTTGCGATTTCGTCACGGACATTGAACCCGTTCCGAATGACTTTGTGAAGCGACCACCATTTCGTGTCGAGTAGCCCGCGCGCGATAGTGCGCTCGAGCGAAATGTGGTTTCGCGGAAGCAAATGGCATCCGGAATTGCCTCCCCACCGTTGTATTTAACCGTGCTGGAAAACTTATTGTTCTCCCTACAGCGCGATTTCATTGCAGTCATTGCTGCTTTTCCTGGTTGCTGCGTTCCTCATGACACCTTATATACACGGTGCTATGCTTACTGTGCACTTTTGAGGTTTACTTCCAGGCTTTTCTTCGAGTACCGCCGACCATCCAGGCGGCCTTGTATGGATCGCAGCACACTACTCCGGAGATGGTGAGTTGCTAAGTTTTTCATTTCCATTGCTAAACACGCGGCTTTTACATGCATTCAGATACACCAAGGCCTGCAGATGTCCCGTTTCCGAACAAGCTGTGCATCAAAGACTGTCCAGCCTCAGACCACGAGAGAATCGCGTTGGACACTACTCCGTATTGCCGTGTCGGCAGCGTCTCCACATTCAATCACTGTCAGCAGGAGAGACTTCAATCTTGGTAAATATAACGTACGCACAACTCCTACAGCGGTTGTATTTACATGTGCTTAACTATTCCGCCGTTTCTCGTTGCAGCTTTTCTGCCTCTGGCTTTCATTGCTACCCGGGACAAGGACATAAAGCTGGCTCCTGTGGACCAAGCTATCTGTTCCTGAGATCACCTGCGGCTTCAGTCGTCGTATGCCCGAACCTTTCCGGCACCTTCGCACTGCTTCGCTGATGGCGTGATCCTGGCCGACGGAACATTGCTGCTACCCTTATAATTCTGTTGGTAAGTGCCACATTCATACGACTCTTACTGCGGCTGTGTTTACATGTGCTTAACATTCCCGCCGCGTGTTGTTGCAGCTTCCTCGTGTCGGTCTTCCATCATCGCTACCCGTGACTAGGACAGAGCTGGCTCCTGCAGACTGCTGTCAAAGCCGTCAGTTCCTGAGACCAACCTGTGGCATCAGTCGTCGTATGGACGAACCTTGCGGCACCTTCGCACAGCTTCGCTGAAGGCGTGATCCTGGCCGACGGAACATTGCTGCTACCCTTAGAATTCTGTTGGTAAGTGCCACATTCATACGACTCTTACTGCGGCTGTGTTTACATGTGCTTAACATTCCCGCCGCGTGTTGTTGCAGCTTCCTCGTGTCGGTCTTCCATCATCGCTACCCGTGACTAGGACAGAGCTGGCTCCTGCAGACTGCTGTCAAAGCCATCAGTTCCTGAGACCAACTGTGGCATCAGTCGTCGTATGGACGAACCTTGCGGCACCTTCGCACAACTTCGCTGAAGGCGTGATCCTGGCCGACGGAACATTGCTGCTACCCTTATAATTCTGTTGGTAAGTGCCACATTCATACGACTCTTACTGCGGCTGTGTTTACATGTGCTTAACATTCCCGCCGCGTGTTGTTGCAGCTTCCTCGTGTCGGTCTTCCATCGCTACCCGTGACTAGGACAGAGCTGGCTCCTGCAGACTGCTGTCAAAGCCGTCAGTTCCTGAGACCAACTGTGGCATCAGTCGTCGTATGGACGAACCTTGCGGCACCTTCGCACAGCTTCGCTGAAGGCGTGATCCTGGCCGACGGAACATTGCTGCTACCCTTAGAATTCTGTTGGTAAGTGCCACATTCATACGACTCTTACTGCGGCTGTGTTTACATGTGCTTAACATTCCCGCCGCGTGTTGTTGCAGCTTCCTCGTGTCGGTCTTCCACCATCGCTACCCGTGACTAGGACAGAGCTGGCTCCTGCAGACTGCTGTCAAAGCCATCAGTTCCTGAGACCAACTGTGGCATCAGTCGTCGTATGGACGAACCTTGCGGCACCTTCGCACAACTTCGCTGAAGGCGTGATCCTGGCCGACGGAACATTGCTGCTACCCTTATAATTCTGTTGGTAAGTGCCACATTCATACGACTCTTACTGCGGCTGTGTTTACATGTGCTTAACATTCCCGCCGCGTGTTGTTGCAGCTTCCTCGTGTCGGTCTTCCATCGCTACCCGTGACTAGGACAGAGCTGGCTCCTGCAGACTGCTGTCAAAGCCGTCAGTTCCTGAGACCAACTGTGGCATCAGTCGTCGTATGGACGAACCTTGCGGCACCTTCGCACAGCTTCGCTGAAGGCGTGATCCTGGCCGACGGAACATTGCTGCTACCCTTAGAATTCTGTTGGTAAGTGCCACATTCATACGACTCTTACTGCGGCTGTGTTTACATGTGCTTAACATTCCCGCCGCGTGTTGTTGCAGCTTCCTCGTGTCGGTCTTCCACCATCGCTACCCGTGACTAGGACAGAGCTGGCTCCTGCAGACTGCTGTCAAAGCCATCAGTTCCTGAGACCAACCTGTGGCATCAGTCGTCGTATGGACGAACCTTGCGGCACCTTCGCACAACTTCGCTGAAGGCGTGATCCTGGCCGACGGAACATTGCTGCTACCCTTAGAATTCTGTTGGTAAGTGCCACATTCATACGACTCTTACTGCGGCTGTGTTTACATGTGCTTAACATTCCCGCCGCGTGTTGTTGCAGCTTCCTCGTGTCGGTCTTCCATCGCTACCCGTGACTAGGACAGAGCTGGCTCCTGCAGACTGCTGTCAAAGCCGTCAGTTCCTGAGACCAACTGTGGCATCAGTCGTCGTATGGACGAACCTTGCGGCACCTTCGCACAGCTTCGCTGAAGGCGTGATCCTGGCCGACGGAACATTGCTGCTACCCTTAGAATTCTGTTGGTAAGTGCCACATTCATACGACTCTTACTGCGGCTGTGTTTACATGTGCTTAACATTCCCGCCGCGTGTTGTTGCAGCTTCCTCGTGTCGGTCTTCCACCATCGCTACCCGTGACTAGGACAGAGCTGGCTCCTGCAGACTGCTGTCAAAGCCATCAGTTCCTGAGACCAACTGTGGCATCAGTCGTCGTATGGACGAACCTTGCGGCACCTTCGCACAACTTCGCTGAAGGCGTGATCCTGGCCGACGGAACATTGCTGCTACCCTTAGAATTCTGTTGGTAAGTGCCACATTCATACGACTCTTACTGCGGCTGTGTTTACATGTGCTTAACATTCCCGCCGCGTGTTGTTGCAGCTTCCTCGTGTCGGTCTTCCATCGCTACCCGTGACTAGGACAGAGCTGGCTCCTGCAGACTGCTGTCAAAGCCATCAGTTCCTGAGACCAACTGTGGCATCAGTCGTCGTATGGACGAACCTTGCGGCACCTTCGCACAACTTCGCTGAAGGCGTGATCCTGGCCGACGGAACATTGCTGCTACCCTTATAATTCTGTTGGTAAGTGCCACATTCATACGACTCTTACTGCGGCTGTGTTTACATGTGCTTAACATTCCCGCCGCGTGTTGTTGCAGCTTCCTCGTGTCGGTCTTCCATCGCTACCCGTGACTAGGACAGAGCTGGCTCCTGCAGACTGCTGTCAAAGCCATCAGTTCCTGAGACCAACTGTGGCATCAGTCGTCGTATGGACGAACCTTGCGGCACCTTCGCACAGCTTCGCTGAAGGCGTGATCCTGGCCGACGGAACATTGCTGCTACCCTTAGAATTCTGTTGGTAAGTGCCACATTCATACGACTCTTACTGCGGCTGTGTTTACATGTGCTTAACATTCCCGCCGCGTGTTGTTGCAGCTTCCTCGTGTCGGTCTTCCATCGCTACCCGTGACTAGGACAGAGCTGGCTCCTGCAGACTGCTGTCAAAGCTATCAGTTCCTGAGACCACCTGTGGCATCAGTCGTCGTATGGACGAACCTTGCGGCACCTTCGCACAGCTTCGCTGATCACGTCATCTATGCAGACGGCACACTGCTGCTACCTTTGTAAAAGGTAAAAACAGTCTTAATTTTTTATTTTATCTCCATCCTTGACACTCGAGGCGCGTAATTTCACCCTCAATGTTGCCTTGAAATCCGCACACAGCAGCTGATGTATATAGAGACTGCGGGATTATTAGTCAGCTGCCCGCTCGTGATAAGATCACGTGCTACGTGACGCCTACAGGCAAAAAAAGAGTGTTCCACACTCGCCGTAATGGCAACAGGCGGCGCTGACTGACGCTCCCACGTTTAAGTACACATATATACCCTATAAAGTGGACGGGGGGGATGACCGCCACCGTAGCTCAGTGGTAGAGCATCGGACGCGTTATTCGAAGGTCGCAGGTTCGGATCCTGCCGGTGGCAAGTTATCTTTTCGTCCACTTTCCTTTCTTCACATTTACATTACAATTACTTCTAATAGCTTCCCCTATACTTTCCTTGGCATCTTGGTCTGTTAGTTCTCATATATATATATATATATATATATATATATATATATATATATATATATATATATATATGAGAGAGAGAGAGACAGAAATTTGCATGTATCACCATGCTAAATACAAAGTCGTTAGGCTCTAACACCTCATAACTACCCCCCTGCCCTCCCCCCAGGCTATTCGAGTGCTCTCAACGTATATTAATTGCACCGTAGAACTCGACAGAAATCGACAAGCTCGCCATTAGGGAACTACTACCTCGCTATTAGTGAATTTAATTAAAAGAAAGGTAAATATTGGCAGGAAAAGCATGAATAAGCCCAAAAAGTCTCGTCAAGTGACTGTAAAATTCTTCAAACGACTAGAGGGGGGGAAAAGAAAGCCTAAATGTACTTCATGACTGCAACTGGCAGCTCTGTCGGAAATGTTGGTGAAACGAACGTTTCATGCAGTCAACCTGTTTTTGCCTGTTGGCCGCTTGCAGAAACGTTGGCTGCAGTGGCACTCCCTGTTCACTCTCTTTCCCAATGTACGCAGAAATTGTAAAGCTCACCTGTCTTCAGTTAACTTGAAGTATACTAACACGCATCTCGCATGTCGTTTCAGGGTCTCAACGTGTGTTCTCGCTTGCGACGCGCAGCAGAAGATTGGTCCAGCCCACTCTTGACATCGGTGACATCCGTCGCATTGCCCCAAGAGCAACGACGTCCGGCCTGATCCTTCTACCGGGGACTCTGGACAAGTCAAATCTTCGCACGTTTCTAAGACTTTGTTGGGTGTCCTGCACTGTCTTCGCGGCTTGTGGGTGTTCTCCAGAAAGACTCCAGTCACTTTCGCTCAGCCATCTACCGAATGTTGTGTGATACTGTTTTTATCTTTAACTTAAGCAGGAAAGGATGTCAATAGTATAGCGAAGCAAGTTGCCCTATATTGAAAGATTTATCTCAGCCAACGGATGATGCATCTAGCTGTTGCAAAAGGGAGCCCAAGAATAATAAAAAGAAAAGATGTCGCGTCATGTGTAAGTGTTTGGTGGTGAGGGTAAGGACATTTATTTACATTGTGCGCTTTTTTAGAGTTAACAGATGTGACTACGTGCCTGTTCGCGCGCACTTTCATTTGCTCACAACGTCCATGTCTGCAGGTATACTTTCTGGTATTGTTGGGTTCTTTTTACTGCAGTTCGTTCCACGTTGTAGTTTTCGTACGTAGTGTACCTGCCAACGACCATAACCCGTTGATGGTTTAGTGGCAAATCGTGGAGAATCTTTCAGAACTATTCAATATTTTACGTCGGCCATACTGGTTAGATATAGGGCGCTGAAACGATTGTTTGCTCTTGTCCCTGGGCATACGCTTTGGGAACCGTTGAAAAACCCGTTTGTCTTTACCCTTAGGTTGGTATCAGGGTGTTTTCATTCAATGAACTGATTTGTTGAAAATTCTTCAATTAGTATCAGCAGAAGCTCGTCTGGCCTTTTCCCGAAACTAACTTTTGAAATTCCAATCTTTGAAGCATGTCAGGCGAAAAGCCAGTCGAACATCTCCAGCTATTCATTAAAATATTTCTCTCTCTCTCTCTCTCTCCAATCTTTGAACTGACACAGAATTCGTCGTTCCTCATCTGTAGAAGCCAGTCTGCCTATGACTCAAGGTTAAAACTCGGTCCTTTCAATCATTGCACTTATTTGCGCGTCGTGTCGAATCGGTACAAGCCCTTTTTGGCTTTGTCCCGAGGTTAGAATCCGGGCCCTTCATTCATTCAACTTGTTTGCTCGGAATTCGTCGTGTCAAATCGGTAGAAGCCCTTTTTGGCTTTGTCCCGAGGTTAGAACCCGGGCCTTTCATTCATTGAACTTGTTTGCGCGGAATTCGTCGTGTGGAATCGGTAGAAGCCCTTTTTGGCTTTGTCCCGAGGTTAGAACCCGGGCCTTTCATTCATTCAACTTGTTTGCGCGGAATTCGTCGTGTGGAATCGGTAGAAGCCCTTTTTGGCTTTTGTCCCGAGGTTAGAACCCGGGCCTTTCATTCATTCAACTTGTTTGCGCGGAATTCGTCGTGTGGAATCGGTAGAAGCCCTTTTTGGCTTTGTCCCGAGGTTAGAACCCGGGCCTTTCATTCATTGAACTTGTTTGCGCGGAATTCGTCGTGTGGAATCGGTACAAGCCCTTTTTGGCTTTGTCCCGAGGTTAGAACCCGGGCCTTTCATTCATTCAACTTGTTTGCGCGGAATTCGTCGTGTGGAATCGGTAGAAGCCCTTTTTGGCTTTGTCCCGCTGTTAGAACCCGGGCCTTTCATTCATTGAACTTGTTTGCGCGGAATTCGTCGTGTGGAATCGGTAGAAGCCCTTTTTGGCTTTTCCCGAGGTTAGAACCCGGGCCTTTCATTCATTCAACTTGTTTGCGCGGAATTCGTCGTGTGGAATCGGTAGAAGCCCTTTTTGGCTTTGTCCCGCTGTTAGAACCCGGGCCTTTCATTCATTGAACTTGTTTGCGCGGAATTCGTCGTGTGGAATCGGTAGAAGCCCTTTTTGGCTTTTCCCGAGGTTAGAACCCGGGCCTTTCATTCATTGAACTTGTTTGCGCGGAATTCGTCGTGTGGAATCGGTAGAAGCCCTTTTTGGCTTTGTCCCGCTGTTAGAACCCGGGCCTTTCATTCATTGAACTTGTTTGCGCGGAATTCGTCGTGTGGAATCGGTAGAAGCCCTTTTTGGCTTTTCCCGAGGTTAGAACCCGGGCCTTTCATTCATTGAACTTGTTTGCGCGGAATTCGTCGTGTGGAATCGGTAGAAGCCCTTTTTGGCTTTGTCCCGCTGTTAGAACCCGGGCCTTTCATTCATTGAACTTGTTTGCGCGGAATTCGTCGTGTGGAATCGGTAGAAGCCCTTTTTGGCTTTTCCCGAGGTTAGAACCCGGGCCTTTCATTCATTGAACTTGTTTGCGCGGAATTCGTCGTGTGGAATCGGTAGAAGCCCTTTTTGGCTTTGTCCCGAGGTTAGAACCCGGGCCTTTCATTCATTGAACTTGTTTGCGCGGAATTCGTCGTGTGGAATCGGTAGAAGCCCTTTTTGGCTTTGTCCCGCTGTTAGAACCCGGGCCTTTCATTCATTGAACTTGTTTGCGCGGAATTCGTCGTGTGGAATCGGTAGAAGCCCTTTTTGGCTTTGTCCCGAGGTTAGAACCCGGGCCTTTCATTCATTGAACTTGTTTGCGCGGAATTCGTCGTGTGGAATCGGTAGAAGCCCTTTTTGGCTTTTGTCCCGAGGTTAGAACCCGGGCCTTTCATTCATTGAACTTGTTTGCGCGGAATTCGTCGTGTGGAATCGGTAGAAGCCCTTTTTGGCTTTGTCCCGAGGTTAGAACCCGGGCCTTTCATTCATTGAACTTGTTTGCGCGGAATTCGTCGTGTGGAATCGGTAGAAGCCCTTTTTGGCTTTGTCCCGAGGTTAGAACCCGGGCCTTTCATTCATTGAACTTATTTGCGCGGAATTCGTCGTGTGGAATCGGTAGAAGCCCTTTTTGGCTTTGTCCCGAGGTTAGAACCCGGGCCTTTCATTCATTGAACTTGTTTGCGCGGAATTCGTCGTGTGGAATCGGTAGAAGCCCTTTTTGGCTTTGTCCCGATGTTAGAACCCGGGCCTTTGATTCATTGAACTTATTTGCGCGGAATTCGTCGTGTCGAATCGGTAGAAGCCCTTTTTGGCTTTGTCCCGAGGTTAGAACCCGGGCCTTTGATTCATTGAACTTATTTGCGCGGAATTCGTCGTGTCGAATCGGTAGAAGCCCTTTTTGGCTTCGTCTCGAGGTTAGCAGTCGGGTCTTTCATTAATTGAACTTACTTGCACGGAATTCATCGTTGAATCGGTGGAAGCCCTTTTGGCTTTGTCCCGAGGTTAGTACTGGGGTCTTTCATTCATTGAACTTATTTGCACGGAATTCGTTTTGTCGAATCGCTAGAAGCCCTTTTGGCTTTGTCACGAGGTTTGATCTCTGGATGGTTGATCTCGAGAGGTTGTTATTCGAACCACTGAACCGATTTCTTGTAAAAACTCATCGTGTGGAAGCGTTCGAAGCACTCATTTGGCTCGGGCTCGAGAGCTTATTGCAGTGCGGTTGTTTCGTCCATTCAAAGAAATTGCTCCAAACCTTTTCTTGCTGCAAATAGCGGTTTCATATAGTCTCTGTTCTCACACATTCTATGATTGTGTCTGCGAACCTGTTCACATTTTAAGCGGCAAATCGCAATGACTCTTATCGTGAAGCACGCACAATTTGCGATGCGTCATTGTAGTATGTCGCCCAGAGTGATCGATACTTCCAATCGACATCCGCAGTTGAATCGGTTACTGCGCTTTTTATTTGGCTTCGACTTGTGGGTTGATCTGGGAGTGATTACTCCACCCATTGAACGGATATGTTCTATAAAAATCCTCGTATTTGATCAGTTGAAGCACTCGTTTTGTGTTTCCAAGGGGTTAATCTCAAGCCTGTTTTATTCATGTCACGTCATATTCCTTTGGACGTGCGCGGGGTTTTCATACATGGTCTCTTTTTTCTTTCGGGTCGCTCATCGCCAATTTAGAAGCTCATCACACCTATGCAAGAGCGCACAATGTGGATAAATGGGAAAGGGGTGGGCGTTTACCCTTGCCGACAAACACTCGCCTTTTTATGGCATTCACAATAAAGCTGCTTTGTGGTGCTAGCCATCGCGCTCGTAATTTGTTTATTGTACCTGAACCATTGCGCTTCAATGTATGTGCACAAGTATCCGCTTTGAAGCGCCGTGTTGCTCATGCTGCGTAGTTTTTTACATGAACATACAGAAACTGTGCGTGAACTATCAACATGACTATAATACCCAAACTATACAAAAGGCAAGGTCTTCCCACCGTTGAGTCTTACAAAATTTGTTGCAATCATAGACGCTATAGTATACGCCCAGTCTGGCATGAACCTGCATGTTTTGCCGAGGTGGGGCAGCGTGGATCTTTGCCCAGTGAAACTGTTGCGTCAGCTGTTCGTACATCGACTGTTACTCCCCTGCTCTGTTAATCGCGTTCATTGCCTCAAAGAGGTCACGCTTAAATTCTGTAATTTAGATATGTACAATTATTGCATTGACTGTAGTAGCTGATAGTAATGTTTTCATGACCGTAAGCTTAATAGACGTTCGCACGTTGCTTGAAAATCCAATAAAAAAGATGTTCTGAGCCATGTCCTTGGTAAATATCTCTGGTCGGCGCTTTCCTGCGCACATCGACTTTCCTACGCTTTGTCTACTACTTCAACCTAAAGCACAAGCACGACGGTACGTATATTTTTTGTTCTTGCATTGTCAGCTCGGCTACGGGGTGTACTTATGTAATATTTTTTTTTCTCAGTTAACAGACCAGCATTTCAGATTGATGTAAATTTGAATTGAAATTGTCCTAGATTGGATGAAAATGTGCATAGCTAGATATGAGTACGTACAGATAGAATAAACATCAGCTTAGCTAATATGGATATTGACCTGCTCAATAAGGAAAGCTGTCCTCTCTAGAGTATTCTACAAGGACTGAGCATCGTCATTTCAGTCCGTGTCGTTAACATGCTTGTACTGCAGATATTGTATGCAGCGCCAGCTGACTAGGAAATAACCAGGATTGTGTACTTAATACATCAGAGGTCACGTCACGGGCTTAAATCTTCGAGGTCTGTTAATAACGTCCGAAAAACGATTCTTCCTTTCCCCGGCACATCGCTCTCGCTAGCTTACGCAAGCTGTATTAGTTCGTATTTTTCGCTTTGCTATAAGAAGTGACATATTTTAGATACATCCTTTTTTTTTTCTCTCTCGTGTCAGGTTTCCGATTTGTGGCAGCGCTATGGATCGTGTAGGTTTATCTTGTCCGCCATTGGCGTAGCCATGGTGGGGTGGGGGATGCCAGCAACCCATACCCCCGACCCCCGAAATATTTACTCTTTGCATGTGCATATGTTCGTCGCAGCGCCCCCCCCCTCCCCCTCCCTATTATGTCAATGTATGTGGCTGGCTTCGCGCCCCTCCCCCTCCCCCCCCCTTCCCCCCCCGTGCGCACCCCTATGAGAACAACCGTCCAGCGGTACGTAAAAGCCATCCTCGAAAACGAAGCGGAACAAGGAAGCCAGGTAAGTTAACCTAGCTTGATATACAGCTTGATGGAAGTGGGGCAACAGGAGGGGGGGGGGGGCGAGGGGGGCATGTTTCGGGGGGGGGGGGGGCGCATTGACGCGAGATGATGGTCTGGAGCAGGACGGGGCACCACCGTGCATTCAGGAACGGAGATGGTGGGGGGCATAAGTACATAAGTGAGGCCATTGTGATCTCCGTGCATGCACACCGGCCGTAGATATGACCGTGGAGCTAAGCATAAGTGAGGATGGTGGGAAAGGGAAGGGGGAAAACATGAGAGAGGAATGACGTCCATTGGAAGAAGGATGTATGCGCTGGGATGTATGCATTGAGAGTCGCCTGTGGTGCGGCAGTCATAGGGTCCTCGAGCTTTCAAAGGACCCTCAAAAGAAATAACGATTTTTGTCATGTTAGTAAAAAATTACATTTCCAAAATAACCACGCTTGTCTGAGAAGACGCTTGGTAAGCGAGAAAGCGCGCCGAAAGAAAATGCTGGGGGCAATGCCACCTCAAAATTCGGGCACTAAACGTCGTTTACGTCGTACAGATTTTGATGGTGTCTGCTAGGCCCTACATAGCTCCTAACCAGTAGTCGAGGGCTCCGGAAATTTCGACCATGTGGTGTTCTTTAACGTCCACTGACATCGCACAGTACACGGGCCTCTAGCATTTCGCCTTCATCGAAATGCGACCGCCGCGGCCGGGATCGAACCCGCGACCAGGGGATTCAGTGCTGCTGACCGGTTACAGGGCTCGGTCAGCAGCCGAGCGCTGTAACCTCAACACCACCGCGGAGGAAAAATGATGGTGAAATTAACGACATTAAAGTTCTCATAGTACAATATATCAATCTGAACCGATTCATTCAAATAGCCTCACGCGCATATGCGTGCGCACGGTTCCCTTTAAAGGGAGGGGGGGGGGGGGGAAGGTTTGTCGCAGCACTCCCCACCTCTCTATTAGGTCAGTCTATGGGGCAGACACCCCCCTATAAGGTGACTAGGGGGGGGGGGGGGGCTCCCCCTTTTTCGTGCGCACGCCTATGCTCACGCGCAAGCTGATAGGACGCTGAAAACTAACAGGCTGTCGATAAATGAACCTGAATAAAACTTCTGTTGGGCCTATAGTTGGCGCATAGCATTTAACGTGAAAAATTCAGCGCAAATCAGTACTCGTCTCTTCTACTCTTTGTGGTCAGTCTTGATTTGCGCTGAAGTTTTCACGTTAAATGTCCGTAAACGTGCTCCCATCTGCAAATTACACTGTTTCCCAAAGCCGCGCAAGGCGTAAATTTGAGAATTTAAGTTTGCCCGTAGACTTCACACTGCTTAAGTGTTTACGGGTTACCGGAGAAGTGTACGTCATGTGTAACACTGGGGGCGACAAGTGTCTTTGGCAGCCCGGCCAGAGCCACACAAAGCTAATAGCAGTGACTCTCGCGCTTTACTCAATTGCTGGTGTAAACTATCGTTAGTGAGATAATCATTAACTCACAGCACATCTACTGTTTCGTTCTGACGAGAACACTGACGCGACTGAAAGTTTTCACAAAGGTATTGCAGTCGCAGAAAATGCCCCAGGGTGTCTCTACTCGCTCTGCCATCACCGCCAAGTGCTCTGTTAATCGTAAAAACATAAACATGAACGGTAAGTAGTCTACGGACAAACTAGACTAGTCTAATGATGTCGCTGGTATTGGACTATTGCCAAGTGTGCACTACGCCATAATTCATCGTCCTGTGAATTAGCGAAGAACCCACTACGCATCCAGCTGCATGCAGCTGCACGCTTCGTTGGTGCTGTCTCTCCGAAAGATGAGCTGTATAAAGAACTTTTGAAAAAACTGCGCGGCAAGACGGGGCAAGAAGAAAGATAGAAACGACAAACAAGGCTGCTGTTGGTGGTGGTTTAATTATGTCTGACCACTTCGTAATGGAATCTGCCTCTAAACCACCCTCTAGTTGCGCAATTCACATCGTGTGACGTTAATGCAAGGTGGCGGAAAGCCGTTTAGAAAGTGCAGAGTTTCCCTATTGTAAAACATCACATGGTATCCAAACTTGCGCACCAAACATAGTTACACGTATTTTTTATTTTTTTCGCAAAAGTGCAGTCTGTTTGCTCCATCATTAGAGTCAGAAAGTCACAATCGCAAAACAATGCGTCGCTGAAACAAATACAAGAACGCGGGGTGCGATCTCCGAGGTGTTCCTAGAAGCAAATTTCCCGAATTAAACATCACAAAGCAGAAAGCCGCGTAGGTTGGAAAAAAAGAAGCGGGCATTCTATTGCCATCAGTTATTCACGGTGCAGTTGGCGGGCAAAACGAACAACGTAGTGGAAGCCGCGCGCCATGCAGTGTGCTAAGCTCGCACCGGCAAGTACAAGGACCACCCGGAAGAGGCGAAAGTTGACAGCGGAAATTATGAGTAATATTTCCACAGCGACGTGCGTAGGCGAGCGCTGGCCGAACCAGCGGCGAGCGTCCACCCACGCTCGGAGCTCTCACCAGCGAGCAAGTTCTTGCCGCCGGCACCAGTGAGATGTTTGTGAAGACAGAAATACGTGAATAAAATATGCAAGCAAAACAAAGACGGGAGCCTAAGTTGGCCGCCCACGTAGACGATCGTAGAGGACCTAAATGAACGCGGGAGCTGTAAATCATACCCGTAGCTATGTCTTGCGTGGACTAATGACCGGCGTGGAATATGTGAGCGGATTGAAGGAGCAGAAAGCATTGAGATGCGGTTGCAAGTTCGATAACCACTCAAGATATTATGACAGCTTCGCACTAGTGGCGCCAAGCCTGAAGGAAGCGCGCAGCTGCGTATAGCCTTCCTTGTTTCTCTATTATTTCTTCTTTCTTTCAATCTTTTTCTTTCTCTTTCCCTCTGTTTCTTGTATCTCTTTGTGTATGTTTCTTTCTCTTTCTTTCTCTCTCTCTCTCTCTCTCTTTATGCTTCTTTCGCTTTCTTTCTTTCTCTGTCTTGCTCCTTGTTTTTTCTATTCCCTTTTTCATGTCTGTTTCTTTCTATATCTTTCTCTGTCTTTCTACCTTTCTTACTATCTTGCTTTCAGCTCTCCTATCTGTTTTTCGTGTCTGTTTCTTTCAATCTCTTTCTCTCTCTGTCTATGTTTTTTCTGTCTTTTCATATCTTTATGTCTTTATTCCCTTTATTTCTCATACATTTTCTCTTCCTCTTTCTTTCTATCGCTTTCTTTCTCACTCTCTCTTGATCTCCTTCTTTCTCTCCATGTTTTTTCTGCGTTTTCATCTTTTTATGTATTTATTCCCTTTATTATTCATAATTTTCCTCTTCCTCTTCTTTCCCAACGCTTTCTTTCTCTTTCTGTCTCTCTGTTTTCTATCTCTTTTTTTTCTTTTTCTCTCTTTTCCGCGTGTTCGGTTCGATTTGACACTTGCACCTGCTGTACACAGGTAGTGGGGCTTGCCCTATTCCTGTGGCGCATAGCCACCTGAGCAGTTTTGCACTTCACTATAAAGAGAATGAAGAGAGCGCGTGCCTGTTCACGATGATGATAGTTTTTTTACGACGCAGCCCAAGTTACCGACAGCTTAAACAGCCTCGCTGTTCAAAAACACGAAATTTCCTCCATTTTTTTTTTTGTACTGAGATTGTGCTATATGTCATCGTTATCAACGTGCAAATGTTGCACACATTACGAGTTAACTTCTGAATTTGAATGATTTCATAGGCAGAAAGGAATGACCGCTGTTGCGCATAAACCCGGCTTTGAGGTTCTTGAGGGCGTTTTGACAGCCTAATACAGACGCAAAACTCCTGTAACTTATAGTACAATAAGATGGTCGTTTGAGAAAGCTGAGGACGTGCTAGGAATGTAGTGAAAAAAGTGTTTTGATGCTGTATTACAACCAGGTATAGAAGTGACTATTTTGCTTACTCATTACCAATGAAACTTGCTTATGCCTATAGAGTAACGCTTATCGCCCTTTGGCATGAAGAATGAAGCGATACCGGGCGCGCTCTGAAACAACCACCCGAACAAACCTTTAGAAATGCGTTGGTGTTGTTGGTCTTCATATTTTGTGCATGCACACGCACACCTTGTCACGAGCAGACCTATTGGGCGAACAGGGTACACTGCCACACGGGCTATAGCAACTCGAAGGAACGTGAGAGTCTACATACAACACGCTGTACGGCACCGCTCGGGCTTCAAAGCTTCGTTTGTCATGTTCAGCTCATTAATCCTGAGGACAGCAGCAATTATCTCGGCGGCCAATGGCAGCGGTCTGGCTGCCTAACCACGGTACCCGTGCTGGAACTAATCGACGCTCGCGCAATTTTTCATCGTGATCTATAGAGCCTCGTAGAAGAAACAAGCCTCACACAGCCCGCTCATACAGTTGCTTAGCACTGAGCGTTTAATTAGAATGTCCTAGAATGTTACCAGTGGCTGCTAACCACCCTCGATGTCTCATTCCACGGGCGTTTTCGTAGCAACAGCATTATTAACTAATGAAGTCGGAACACGAGAAGAAATAATCCTGGGCCCCACCCTCGTGCAGTGGTATTGCGGACGTAACCAAACGCACATGGCAAGGTGAAGAGAAAATGATCGCATTGGTCGTAAACAAACAGACAGACAAAAGAAAACAGACGCAAATCAAACGCGAAGTTGGTATGTAAATGACTTCGATACTTGTTTCAGTTAGCGAGGCGGCAGCGGTAGTGGATAGCCTTTACTGCTATCTATGTATAGAGATTGTCGCCTCTATACATACCTGTTAGCTCTTGCACGTCAAGAAGAAGACGGCGACGCAATATGCTTGTCCTAGGAAACCTATAAGAAGAGGAAAAAAACTTTAATGACCAGGCTTTCAGCTTAGCCTGTACAGATGGGTGGTGTCCGCATTCCAGGAAGCAATGGTTCTCTGCTATTTGTTTTGCCCGAGTCAGCATTAGCTGCAGGATCGTTGGCGTCGGGATCTGACGGCAGAACATTCCCATTAGTTTTCGGTTGGTGCCAGGTCTTTAAGAATACGTTTGTTTCCTGTAATCCTATACCATGCTGCAGAGAGCGTTGGTAGTGTGCTGACTCTAAATGCTGTTTTTTTGAATATGTGCTGGGATTCACAGCGTAGCAATGTGCCTTGGAGGTATGCCCCACATTGTAGTGCCCTCCAGATGAAGGGTCATTCTATAAGCTTTTAATGAGCACCGAAGTAGTATTTTCGCCCTTCACCGTAGCGGTTTGGAGTATTGGTTACGAGCAGCGGAGCTGAAAACGAAGGACAAAGGGACGACATAGAAGAAAGTCGCTGTCCTTGTCGAGGACCGAGCGAAGTCCTTGTCTGTCCGCTTTCTGTCCCTCGTTTTCAGTTCTTCTGCTCGAACCAGTGTTAGCTATGAAATACCGTTCTGATAATTTAAAATGTCTACACACTTTTCGTGACGTTGCCTCCTCTTCGTTTTGGGGAAGGCTATGCCCATGCAAGAACACCCGGTCAGCGGCATGCTCCGTAACGTTCTCTTGCTGGGTAGCATGGCCTAGCACTGGCTGTATGTGGACGTACAGTATGGCCTCATTCTGCGGTAATTTCAGAATCGTATGACTGATTCTTCCTTTCTGGAATGTTCTGCATCCAGATCGATGATGCGAACGTTTCGTAAAGATATGAAATATTTAGACGTGGTTACAGTTCTAAAAAAATACGGTCTTTCTACGTGGATGGCCACACTTCGACTGCTGCACCATAGTGGTTTATGGTGCGCGTGAACTTTGCTGATCTCAGCAGTAAAATAATATATAAGAGAGTATTCGCGAGGTTTCGTCGACTAGTCAGCGCTTAGATCCCGATCTTGTAGAGTCCTCGTTTCATGGCAGCGCGTCACTCGTCTGTGGGAAAATGCGCCACGCAGTTATGTAAGAAGGCTGTAACTAGAGACGTGCCCTTCCTGCAAGGTACAACGACGTATACCACCCGGACAAGTGCAAAAATAAAGGAGAAGAGGGAGATTGAAACGGGCCCGAAAGGTGCTGCAGAAAATGAGATTCAAAGCGACTGGCCCGGCGTGCAATTACGGAGGTGCTCACTCGTTAGCGTGCTTGCCACACACACACAAACCGCGCCTTCGTGTGGCATAAAGAACCGCCTTCCGCTTAAATACTATCGCTGCCAGTTCATTGCCCAATAAGACAAGTTTCATGCTTCACCACGAATGCGACGCAACGGAACATCGACATTCACCGGCGGCCCCGGCCGCCAGGACGGATGACCGAACCATCTTTAACACCGCTATGCAGGAAAGGCGCGAACGAAGCACTCGCATAAGATGCCACGCCAGCAAAACCCTCTCTTGAAAGGTGCGGCGTGCAGTGGCGGCTGAGGTCGCGGACAATTTACGGCATCCTCACAGCCGTACACCTTAGCGCGTAAAGATTCTTTTTCCCCGTGGGAGCAGCAGCAGAGGTGTCTTGCGGTGCGCGATTAACGGCAACGACTGGTCACATAAACCGCGTTCCCGGCTCAAGCGAACGTGCGAAGAGCCGGGCGCGCCGCAAGTACCGTACGGCACGTTTACTTGGTTAGTTTGCTTTGTTTTGTTACTCTACTATTTATTTACAGATTTGGCGATTATTTCCCGTACGCCACATCCTGGAAGGCCACAGCGGTGTTAGAAGGATAACCCTTGGGGAGCGTGAGTAAAGGATGATTGCGGGGGTCTTGTTTATACTGAAGAGAAGCCACCTCAGGCTCGCTTTATGCAAAAACACGGTTCTTACTAGACACCGGTTTATATATGGCCCCCCCGACCATGCTTTGCGCAAGGCTGAGCGCTGCAAGTGAATGGTGGTAATCGTGGTTCCGCCGAAAACGATGTCATACTATGTTGCTCTTTCTTCGACGTCTCTTCAGCTTACCATTCGGGGAATAAAAAAAAGAAATGAAAAGAAACAATCGACTTCATCAATCCCTCTGAAATATTTTCTATAGTTCTCAAACCGTTTTTATTAGTGCTGGAGTTCTTATGCGACTGATCCGCCCTTTAAAATGAAAGATAAGCCGTAACTCATACAGTCTACTCTGTACTATACTACTATGATGTGCTAATATACTATACTATACTATACTTTAAAGTTGTCTTGCCACATCTTTATATGCTGTTTCGGAATCTTACACGTACGTTTTGGTCGTCTACCAGCTTCCAAAGGTACCGGCTATATAAACTTGATCATTCGCTCAAGCTACAGTTATACCATCGTGAATTTCCCGCTGCCACGCGAAGCTGTTATGCCGCCTTTGGTTGGGTGTTGCGTCCACCTAAACGTACTCGTTCCGCATCGGTATGGCGGACAACTCTACATGCGACTGGTTAACTTCCCTGCAATTTCCTTGCTTCTATCTCTCTCTCCATACAATATACTAAGGATAACAGAGAGATGAGCTAGTTGGTAGGCATTCATGTTAAAAGACTGGGCGTACAGACATGGGCGCACGAGCGAAGTCGAGACACCACAAACACCGACAAACAATTGAAGAGGCGCCCAGCGGAAGAATAGAAAGTAGGCACAAAAACTTCTTTTCCGCCGTTGTGCGCCCTTTCAGATTCGGCGTTTGTGGCGTCTTCACTTCTCTCTTGTGTCCATCTTCGCACGCCCAGTCTTTTAACATGCATATATACTACACTATACTATACTATACTATACTATACTATACTATACTATACTATACTATACTATATTGTGATGTACTATACTGTAACTGAAATTACATTTAATTTACTGTGACAGCAGCAGGATCCCGAAAAATAATTTTCCGGTATTTATTCCACAGGACCGGAAGTGAATCCTCTGTGTGAACACGCCTATTTTCTTTTTGCGCTCTGTGAATCATTGCGCCGACTGCAGGAGGAAAAAAAATGAAGTACTGGTGACAACAAAAAGATATTGAAACGTCCATTCTATCCATTCTCTGCCCACGGGATGAATAATAACGGCGGCCGCCATCATGCACCTGCTTCGCCTCCGTCATTTCTCAGTAAGCATTCAGGAAGCGTCGCCACAACACAAACCGACCATCACAACTTCATTCTTACACACCGCTCCCAGCGGCAACTCATCATCGCGGACTCGTTTACCACGACGTGCATAGAATAGCGACCGCCACAGAACGCTCCTCACACACAAAAGATCCGACGCCATCTCTCGGGCACGAGTCATTAACAACGGGCCCGCTTTGATTACTCTGGGAGCAGCTCCCTGCTCCTTATTACGAGTAGTACTCGCCCACAGAGTCAAATGCGCAGAGACCGGAGCATAGCCGCAGCAGCAGCAGCAGCAAACCTACAGGCGAAAAGTAACTCTTCTCCGTACTTCATCAAGCGGTAGAACAATCACGGCTCGCCGCCCCGGTTTCGGAACGCGCCCGCCTCTTTGCTGGTAGCAAGCATGCAAACGCACACGCCACTCACTTACCTGGCGTGCGCACGCGTGCACTAAGCGTGAACAAAAGCGATGAGAAGCAGCGTGCTTAGTCTCCCTGTAGTACCGTGCAGTGTTATAGAAGCTATAGACCAGGTGTCTTAAACACGCGGCCAGGCCCGGACATGACAGTCTTCGTCCCGTGTTTTTTTCTTTAATTTCTTGTAAGCATGTTCATGAGCTACACAGACATAACTGCTCTCAAGTGTGTGAGTGTACGTGCGTGCGTGTGCGTGTGTGTGCGTGTGCGCGCGTGCGTGTGATGTACCCCATGCGGGACCGCATGGAGTACCTCACAATGTGTTTAAACATAACCGTGTCTAGCTCAAACTCAGTGCAGCAACAAGCCCTGGTCGACAGATCCCGGACGGCGGCAAGAACCAATGGTCTTCCACACTAGGAGGTCCAATCACTAGCGGCTCAACTTGTTAATAATAAATGTTTTATTCTCTCTCGGAAAACAAAAACTCTATATTTCAGAGTCGGCGATCAGATTTTAGGTAAGATCCGTATCGATATGTTGTCGGAATTCTGACGCCAAAGCCCCTCTAGAATTGTCCGATGTGAGAGATATGCGAAAGACCACCTTTCAAGCAGCAACGTTAGCTGACATTATGTACAAACTACTCGGCCTCCCCCCCTCCCCCCCTCCTACCTTCTTTGTCCTGGCGCGCCAGCTGAGGCGAGTTTGAGACATGTGCTATAGAGGTACTAGTAAATGCTTGAGCTGATGGTCAGCGCATTACGCAAAGCGATCCATCACGTTAGGATCACTCGTGGTCGGCAGACGAACGTGGGTTGTTCTGTCACGGCATCCAATACTGCCGTACCTTTGGTAGACGGTTTACACACGTGCAACAGAAGTCGCAGATTCAATCGTTCATAAGAAAGAATGAACCCACAATGCTTGTAGCACATATTCTCTGTTTGAGGCTAATACCCAAGGTAAATGATAATTGTAGTAATACCTGGGGTCGTATGTGCCAAAACCGCGATGTAGTTATGAGGCACGCCGTAGTGGAGGGCTACGGAAACTTCGACCATCTGGTGCTCTTTAACGCGCACTGACATCTCACTGTTACAAGGGCCTTCTTTAGCATCTCGCCTCCATCCAAACGCGACCGACGCGGCCGGGTTTGAACCCGCTACTTTCGGGTCAGCAGCCGAGCACGATAACAGCTGTAGCACAGAGGCAGGACTCAACGTAATTGAATATTCGTGAGCTTCGCACAATGTATAGCTGCAAATTTATTTATTTATGTATTTATTTATTTATTTATTTATTTATTTATTTATTTATTTATTTATTTATTTATTCCCATACATACAAACGATATTTTCCTGACTCTTCGCGGGCTTCTCCAAATGCACCCAAGAACAAGTAGCTTGCCCACCCTACAGAATGCCGTGTGATTGCAAAACTTGATTAACTCTAGCTATCTCATTCAAGCAGGCTAGACCTGAGAATATTTGTCTACGCCCCATTTCAACGGGCATGTCATCATCATCATGATCATCATCATCATCATCTGCGCCACCTTGGATCACTTGCAGAAGAGTTGCGCTGCTGCCAAGTTGTCATAATGAACCTTGGATGACATTTCTTCCCTGCTGCACGGTATTAAAGGGGCACACAGCGTGTCTGCATCCTTGTCGAAGGGCACTTTGTTTCTCTTCCTCTTAAAGTAAAAGGACTCGCGGAGAGGAGGCCTCCCGTATAGGCGTAGCCGTCAATATCTCGCCCGGTGGGCGGGGCGACATTTGCTCACGCGCGCGCGCGGCCGACAACGCATGCCCGCCCCTCGAGACCAGGTCGAGCGGCGCAATTAGCGGCGAGCGCCGTAAACGAAGCTCTTATCCATTAGCGCGCCCCGACGACGAACGTGGGACGTGCTCCCACTAAAAAAGGGGCCACCACGTGGCGAGGAAGCGTTCAAAACGACCGCGCGTCGGTGGGGCGCTTTACAGAAAAAAAACCTGTTCCACCGCGCGACTTCCGCCTCGACTGACCTGCGGTCGAACCCGGGCGAAAGTATCGCGATGGGGCGATATGTCATCCGACAACACAGTCCTGTTGTCGATAATCGCGTTGTTTTACGGGGCTTGGCGGCTAGTGTGTTTGCAAGTGGTGGTGTCTTCGCATTCCAAACGTCACGAGTGGAGATCGTAAATTTTTATTTACAGAACAGTGTAGGATGCCTTTCTCGATGAGTGGGGGGCACAAGTGTACAGCGTGATTTGCAATCCCGCTGGGCCATCTGTTGCTGTAACTGCGGACTTGAGCTTAGGAGCACGAACTCCGAAGGGGAAGGGGTAAGGTAATGAGTAGGAGGAACGCCTCAAGCATTTGAGCATCCCCATGCAGGCCGGTACACCGCAGGTTTAGCTGCGTTGTGGGGATGTACAGGGTCAGATGAAAGAGATGGGGACGCACGAAGGCAAGGAGCAGATTTAGTTTGCTGTTGCCGCAAGGTTATGGCATATTCCCTATTAAGCGAAAGATGAGGAAGGGGATCATGTTGACGGCCCTGTCGATAGTATTCGACCACTGCGGTGTGTACAGCGTAACGGTTCTATCGATAGACAAGCCAACCCGCGTTTACGCTTACCCACTCAGAAGCATATATCCAACCATTGTATGATTCATGGTTCATCAACATTCTCGCCGACACATCGCACATATCAGCATGACGCTCTGTGTCTCCGTGTGGTCCTTGTGTGACAACCCGCTACTGTGTGATAATCATTGCGTATTCCAGGCCTCAAAGTCTTCATTAACCATTGTGGAATAGCCGTCCCTCTTTAATCAGCTCCAGCATCCGCCGTTGCAGTTAAATAGCTCTAGTGGACCTGCCTCGACCAATTATGAGATCCGACGACAGTGCCTGCGAACAGTGGGCCTTCATCCTACGAAACCACTGGACTGTGCCAGCTGGCTCCATGGGCACATTTACCATCGGCATTGCCACCCTCACCAGCCATCGAACTTTACTGATGTACATTGCCGAAACCAGCCTGAGTTTGTATTCGTTGGTGAACAGAATGCGATGTTTTGGAATGTTCCGAAATAAAAAGAAACGTGTTTAAAACCACTGTATCACTGCAACCTTTCTTCGTAAGAGTCCCTGTTTTTCTTAAAGGTAATAATATTACGTGAATTTAGAAGCGTACGAACCCGCCACGGAGCTCTAGCGGTTATGGTGCTCGACTGCTGACCCGGAGGTCGCGGGATCAAATCCCGGCCGTGGCAGCCGCATTTTCGATGCAGGAAAAATGATTGAGGACCCTTGTACTTAGATTTAGGTATACGTTAAGGAACACCAGATGGTCAAAATTTCCGGAGCCCTCCGCTACGGCGTCCCTCATGGTTGTATCGTGGTTTTGAGACGGTAAAACTCCGTAAATTGTTACTATAAGCGTAGAAGAGAATCAAATACATTCGCTTACACCGAAGTTCATTGAAGTGCAGCCACTTCCACGCGAGGTACAGTAAACTTTGTTGCCAGGATAAAACGAGACGATGTGCACTCACAATTCTAACATTTGAAATGACGTAAGTTTGATCGCATTAGAATTTCAACACAGTCTTCTGGTCACAGGAAGCAATAAAAGGCCAGCGTGATACACAACGAAAAAAAAAATAGCCCGCCTATATCGCATATCACCCGGCCCTTGTGTTTTTTCTGCGCTAAAGGTCGAGTCCGCCTCGGTAGAGCAGTGGTTATGGTGCTCAGCTGCTGAACGGAAGTCGTGGGTTCGATCCCGGCCGTGGCGGTCGCTTGTCGATGGAGGCGAAATGCTATAGAGGCCCGTGTACTCTGCGATGTCAGTGCACGTTAAAGACCACCACATGGTAAAAATTTCCGGAGCCCTCTACTACGGCGTCCCTCATAATCCCCACCATCGAGGTTTTGGGATGTAAAACCCCAGTTATTATTATTGTGCTAAATGTCTGAAATTCAAAACACAATCGTCGTATTTCACCGGACTGTATATGGGCGTCTCTAACGGAAAGGTCTGCCTCTCTTCTTTCTTTTTTTTTTTCTTTTCTAAACCCCCCTTCCACCATTTTTCTTTACACCGCTATTTGCTCTAACACATCGCAGGGCAACAAACCGGAGACTTCACTAGATTGGCCTGCCTGCCTATATGTTTACCTCTAAATGTTTTATCTTTTCCTCCCTCTCTTATGTACCCAAGCGTTAGAGGAATAAGCGCACTGCCGACCCGCGAAAGGCCAGCAGATGCCTCACGAAAGTGCCCTTTGCATTCGCGAAAAAGGCTAATTGCTGGAAGTAATTCCGGCGAAGGCACTTAGTCGTCAGCAGCACTGCAACCTAAAATAGGCCATTTGTTTTCAGAGCACAGCCGGCAGGTAATTATCACACCATAGCACAGTAAGCTCTCCCTCTCTCTTTCTCATTTTTCCTCAATCGATATGTCTTTGGTTCATTGAAAACACTGCACTGCTTTTGTCTTAAGCGTTTCACAAGGACGGCCACGACGAGGTCGTGGCTACTAAGGTATTATTATCACCCGTCGAAAGCTCGGAGGCCTTACCGCCATGCTAACCTCTCGAGTTTTCATTAAACAGCATATCTATCTATCTATCTATCTATCTATCTATCTATCTATCTATCTATCTATCTATCTATCTATCTATCTATCTATCTATCTATCTATCTATCTATCTATCTATCTATCTATCTATCTATCTATCTATCTATCTATCTATCTATCTATCTATCTATCTATCTATCTATCTATCTATCTATCTATCTATCTATCTATCTATCTATCTATCTATCTATCTATCTATCTATCTATCTATCTATCTATCTATCTATCTATCTATCTTCCCTGCTAGTGCTACGAGCAGGGAAAAGGGACACCTTGAGGATTCCTTGATTAGGGACACCTTGAACGCCTTGATGGCCTCGCTTTAGGGGTTATAGCGCCTATAAAGCATTCATTCTCAAAAGGGTAACGGTCAACGCAAGTAAAGGTTATCTCCCTGACCGGATCCCAATGCTTCTTACGGAACAGTATCAAATAAACGGCAGGAAAAAAAAAAACAGCACCCGTTGCAGGCTGTTATATACATCTATCAATAAAGAACAATCACCCAGCCTGTTTAGCTTCGATGATCTAACGAGAACCGGAATACTTAGCGAGGCATGGTCAACGGTTATTCGGTCCTGCTGCAACACCCGGCCCTCCGGGGACCTGTATGGTTAAGCGGCATCGTAGCGTGGTAATGGTCACAAATTGCGTGGAGAAGCCGAGATGTGGAACGCGCTGTGGGGATCGCGAACAGTAATCTCCACAAGGCCACTTTGATGCCATAAGATGGCGCTAGCACGTGGGTACTTATGTAAGCTTTGCAACCGTTTTTTCGTGGGTAGCCAGCGGCCGCCATCGTCATGGAACCGCTCATCGAGGCGCCGCTCTTCGACACGTTGGCAGCGCCACCAGCGGCCGCTCGCTGAAGTAATGAGAGGCAATTTGTTACACGCCGGAAGGACGATGGAGGACTTGTAGGGCAGCACGAATCGATTCAGTGACCAGGCGTAAATACTTGGGCGTATATAGATGCTGAGCTTTCGGTAACCTGAGATTAACGTAATGGCGGCATCGCGTTTATTTTGTGTACTACTTCGTGTTCCGCGTGACGCATGTGCAGGCCTAGGAGGTGTAGGCGGCCTAGAAAAAGAAGTTGTAGCGAATTTACAACGATGAAAGCAGTCCATTGTGGGTTGCGCCAGAATAACAAGGATCAACCAACCAACCAAGTAGCGTCCGCGGGCGGGACGAAAGCGATAGATTTTAATGGAAACTGAAGAGGTCAGTCCCAATTATGACAGAGCTTTCAGATGCGGATGGTTGAACTTAAATGGAAGGAAAGATGAAAGAAAAGAAAGGACTGCAGACTTCAGTGATTCCTTCGGTCCTGATCTGATTTACTGCGACAGTGCCGAGCGCAGAAAGTGGACATGGCCTTCATGCTTGCTCCCTCGCTCGCTTTTTTTTTTTTCGAATGATGGCGGTAACTTCTCAAACATAACTCTTTTTTTTTCTTTTGCGACTCGCACAACGACGAGCGCAGCACTGCGAAGTAAAAGACGGAAAACAACTAAGCGCTCCAATTTACTTACATTTACCCAACTAAATGTGTCTGATAGCGAGCTTCAGTACCGCGTACACGTAGCGGCCGTAATGGAGTTGTGTACGTAAGCACGCCACGTTTCACACAGGGCGATTGCGCAGAACTTGCGCGCACACATTGTACGCAAAACAGCGCGTTGTTAGGTGTGCAACGACATCACACTTGCTACGTATACTAAGCTCTAAAGCTTGGCATCTACGAATTTCTTTCAACTTTCAAAAAATGCGAACTGAACTGCGTCGCCAACCATGACGTTGTGGGATATGTGGCGCGGCTTTCCGGTTACAACCCCCCCCCCCCTCCCCAATCCCTCGTAACCCGAGCTAAGAATACCTGTCCACGCTAAAAGAAATCAGCCGGTTACGAAGCGAAGCGCCGGGATGATTAATGGGGGCTGCTGTCAGTGCCATACCCGAGGCTTCGTGACAGGCGCGACTCTCTAGGGCATGAAACGTACTCGATCCTAACGGAAGCAAGAGCCAGGAAAAACTTCTCGAAGACAAAGGTGTATGAAAGTAACAAAAACAAGAAACCAACGTGACCCAAATGTAAAGCCGCGGATGCTGTCTCGATTGACAGGTTGGAACAAAAACACACACGCAAGCGAGAGTGTAACAGGATGGTGACAGCGAGCTGTCGTTCGAGAGACGTCAAGCACAAATGTCAAGCTAATAAAACGAAAAAAAAAAAAGAAAGGTAAGCAATAAAAAGAACTCGAATTTCCACGCTATATTGCCGCGTCAGTGATTTATCGGTTCCAACTTACGCGTGTTGGGGCCGTAGGAATCGCATCGCCAAAATGGCCGGGATTCGTCGGAGGAGGAGAATTGGACCCAACGGCTGCATGTGACCGGCGACTCATCCAAAAGCAAAAAAAAAAAAATCTGAAATGGAAATTGACTTCCACCCGTTTGTAGCACGAAGCCACAATTCATACGCATTTCTCAAATATACGCAGTTGAATAAAAGCGTTAATCGATACAGAGAGGCCGTGGGTATAGATGGCTTGCGCTGACGTTACTGAAACCACGATGTTGGAGCTCCAGCATGTGGAGACGCGACGTTTTCGATGTCACATTAATGCTATCAAAGCGTCACATGCAGGCTCTTCCGTTATTCATGCACAGAGAGGCTCCTGCCACGTTGTTGTCACATTGGTGCATTTTGTTTGTCATCAAAAGCACCATCATGGAGCACCAGTTCATTCAGAAGCTACGTCATTGACGTCACGTGCAAGCTATCTATACGTTTACATGCTAATACGTGTTATACCTAATCATAACAAGTACTTAAGTGAATGTTTATTTGCCATCACATCAAGATAAACGTTCGAGACTATACCAATTAGCCAAACCAGCAGCTGGATGGAACAGCTGATTAAGGTATACTCACGGAGTGAAATGCGGCATAATTTTTTTAAAAATATATTGAAGCCTATATATTTATTGACTGCTACATATTTCAAATACATTGACTTGCTCGTTATAAACGCGTCTTGCTGCATGTCTGGGC
Organism: Rhipicephalus appendiculatus; assembly: GCA_030522465.1. NCBI lineage: Eukaryota > Metazoa > Arthropoda > Arachnida > Ixodida > Ixodidae > Rhipicephalus > Rhipicephalus appendiculatus. Next base: position 10,981,220 of record JALIZH010033007.1, on the reverse strand, counting down.
GCCTAAGGTAATGTTCGCTTTGACGTAAGTGTTCGAGTCAAAATTACGCCGATGACACGACCTGTAGACGCTGGAGACGACAATACGGGCCTTACTTGACCCTAAATTTTCGCGTTTCATTCCGTGAGTACTATAATGCACGTCTCAAGGCTATACAGACTCGGACATGTTTTGACGGCGAGGTAAACACAAAATGTGAGGGGGTAAAAAGCGAATTCGAGAGATGGCTGAAAACCCGCGCGCCAATGCGCTCAACGCAAAATGTAAGCGAATGGTCGCTTGCATGCGTGAAGCAACTTACAGCAAAATGAGTCGCAGGAATACACTGACAATTCTAGTCATGTCCGCTTATTCACGAGCGAAGGAGTACGTTTCGAAATCTCTCAATCTCAAGAGAGACCCGCTCAAATGTCCCAGACATGCACGATAACTCAGTACAGGAGCAAAACGAGCGAAATGGGCTTTCTTCAAAGCACTCGTTCGAGCATTGCACTCCTTTACAGTGCAGCCTTCTCCATTCAAGCGATGAGCTCGACGGATGTGTAGGCGCGCAAACGTGACTTCAACGTTGTGCGTTAGAGTGAAAAAAGGGCGCCCTCTCGCGAAGGCAGGGAAACTCGTTTTTACTTGAAGAGCAAGTACAGCGAAGCGTAGCTGCATTCAACAACCCTTGTAACTCGCTACCGTGAGATTAGAATCGATACACACGCGAATCTTTTGAATGGTTCTACTTGTACTACGTCCTCTTCTCTCTGAAAGACGCTGCACAGACTTGCCTTAACATGGCTGTCTGGCTAGTACCCTACCGATCACTGACGTAGCCAGAGGGGGGGGGGGATGGGAGGGGGGGGATGGGTACTTAGCCAGGATTTTTTTTTCGGGAGGGGGGGGGGGTCAACTACCATTTATGTATCTTCGTGCGTTTGTTCATACGGGCGAGTGCGTATATATATACACATGCAAAATTTCAAACTTTCGGGGTGGGAGGGGGGCGGGGAGTAGTTGAGTAGTTTAACCACCACCTCCTCCCCCGGCTACGCCAATGTTGGGGTTGATCAAACCACCCCCCCAAAAGTTTACGTTTTGTATGTTCATATATGACCGCACACATACAACACCCTTCCCCCCCCTCTGCTCCCCGAAAAAAATTTTCTTGCCGATTCGAGCTTTGCGCCGCAACACGTAGGCGGCGTTGAAGCTTACTACTACGGTTTATGTCCATGGAAACTTCCTACACAACGTACAAAACAAGCCAGTTGATTAGTCGTGGCGGGATACGACAACGCATTTCGAAATAAACGACACTGAAGAACCGACAAAGACAGAGTTTGTGTTTGCCTGTCCTTCAGTGTTGTCGATGTTTCAATGTACACTGTCCGGAAATAATCACGTTAGGATTCATATTAGGATGTTGTAGGTCGCCGGCGGATCTAGCCTTGCGAGATTTTCAGGCAATTGCCCCGCCCGGTTTCCTCTTTTCTGATCATATGGAACCAATGTCCTTCTTAAAGTGGACGTGAAATTTTACACCTCGTATTGTTCCACACTGGCCTACGAGACCGAACGCTTTATATAAACATCGACGTCCGTCAGAGACTCGCAGCGCACTCGCCTTGGCAGAAGCATTCTCGGCGAGCCACATTTGCGCCGACTGTACTTGTCGTCTCTAGTTTAAGATCTTATACGGTTTCGTCTACGCATTATATCATATCCATTTCAGGGCATTTCAGGGAACATACTCTTTCTCGAGTTTTAGATATATAATGCAGAAACCAGGCATGGATGTGTCTTAAAAAAAAATCGGCGCATCTCTTTTGAACATTCTTAAAGAAAGATACGCCGAGGTGATTTCGTTTGCGTTTTCTTCTCGGGATTTCATCATCTTATTTTTTTTTTTGCGCGTGGGAGGCTGAAGAAATGGAGCGTTTAGTGAAGCGGGAGGAATTTCAATTTCGGAATCCGGAGCATTTGCAGCGTGGAGTATAATTTCTTTTTCTTTTCTTTTTTCGTCTTGAACTAAGCAGACCGGTGAAGAAAAGGAAAGGCTAGTGGGCGTCCATAAAAACCTTTTTGCTCTGAAAGTCGGTCAAGAAATAACGGGAGGTTTTCTCGTGAAGTAGCTTTGATAAGGAAATCTTTTTTTTTTTTGTCATTGTTTTTAATACTTTTAGGAACCTTACAAACCTTGCTGGCGTCGCCAATATTTCCGGGCCCTGACGCCGAACTGCAGCGACAAAGCAATAAACAACTGACATAACAAATATTCGAGTATCATGGTTTTGTGTGCGTGCGTGTGTTTGTGTGCCCGTTATGTGCTTGTGCGTACACGTGTGTGTTCCATTATTGATTAAAGTCGGGAGTATGGCTTCAATAAACTCCTCAGATAGCCCGGACATTTGTTCGCCATACTGTTCTCAATGTCTGGCCCTAATAAGTATTTTTACTTCAAAATGGTGGCTAAGCGGGCTTTTTGGTACGTACGCGTGGTTATTCCAAACAGCGCAGAAACGGGACACAGCAAAACAATGTCAAGCGAAAAGTAAGAAGAAGCAAAAATAATGCCAAGCAAAAGCAAGGCAGCAACTTGGCGCTACATTGCAGGTCATGTAATTGCATTCCGAATTTTAATTAAGTCATCGTCATCAGAAAGGATTCGGACCAGCGCACGCGCGAGATCATTGAAGCATTCACCATTATCAAGCGGGGCCCTTCTTGCATTAGTTCACCGTCTATCCAGTTACTTGATAAGGAAATCGCATATCTGCAAGATTAACACCTTCAAAAGCCTGTAACCCCTAGTCATCCTTTAGTCATGTTTATCACGTGTCTACTCTTGTCTTTTTCTGCCTATATATTTCGCATTCGCGCAATAAATCCCTGTTGTAAATCGGCGCCTGTGTTGCGTGGTTTCTTCTGTGTCCCGTTTCAGCGCTGTTTGAATAACTTTTTTTTTTTACCTTACACCGAAAAGCGGTCTAATGAGTTTTACTTCGGGCCTACTTTACTGACTTTCTCACTGGTTCCCATTCTTACCACTTGATCGCGTGTCTTTCCAGAATGTATACTCTTTTATCTTGATCTATGCTAGTACAGTGTCTATTCACGTTTGCTGTGCAATATCCACGTTGCTCTTTTCCTACCTAGCAGCAATAGTACGCGGCATCAACGCCAGGTGTTGGTCCCCCCCTCAGCTTGCCTTGACCACAGCGTAATTACGCCTCAGTGGATAGATAGACAGCTGGAGCTTTCTCGACATGACGGGCTGCCCAAGACGGGGCCTTACCGAAACAAGTACAGACAAGAGCATCGACTCGGAAGGCTTACTAGGAATTACGTGGTCTTTGTGCGTGCGTCCGTGCGGAGGCGTTAGCGTTGTTCTTTTTTTTTTCTTCTGAGTCAGCAAAGGAGGCGCGCAATAGCCACTACGAGGACAGAAGTCATCGAACGATAGATTCAACGTCTTCGAGGTCAACGACCGCGTGGGCGGACACATCGTGAAAGGCACGTTGAACCGCGGACGCCAAGGAACTAACTAAACACAGCTGCATCTATGTGTTGCCAGCACCTGACTAGGTATGTATACAGGAGTGGTAGCAACAGAAGCCATTTCCAGACAACTTTTCTGTTCGTTTTTTTCTTTCTTTTAAGGTTTTAGAGATACGTCACCAGAGCCACTCCAAGTTGTTTGCAATAAAAACCGTCACGCTTAAAAGTGACGCCTTCGTATCCGACAGACGCGTTATTAGAGCAATGCTTGGAATGATGCTTCTATTGTACAATTCAATTCGTTGTTTTTTTCGTTCGCTTTAGACCGTGCTAAATTTGGCATATATATATATATATCTATTGTTGTCTATGACAAGGTGTTCTCGTGCTTTGCTCGAACGCCGAGGCCTAAAAATTGTCTATCTTCGCCATATTTTATGTAATCGTGTGTTGTGTGAAATATTCAGGTCATGCAGCATTTCTTTTTTTCTTCGTCAATACCTTGAGCGTTTCATCCTTCCTCACCGTAACCAACAATTTTCTCGTGTTCCAAGCAAGCTGGCTACACCGGAAGCCAGCGTAACAATTGAAAGCCACTAGTAAAGCAAATTTTGAGATGCTGTGGTCCCATTTTTCTGCAATAATTATTTTCTTATCAGCGGAATTTCACGTAACTGTAACATGCATATGCCGATTTAAATTAGCTGTGATTAACATCGAAGGGCTTGAGAGTTAGACTGTGAATCAAGTGAATGTGAATGCCGTGAGGCAATGGCGAAAATTATATGAAGCGACCAGCACAAAATTACGGCTTTCATTCGATCGAGGTAACACTGATGCTTCTAGCGGCTAACTGATCAATACACGCTTCTTTAAATCGCAAACCATTCGAGCGGTGTATCGAAACTTTCAGTGCCATAAACCGCAAGTACACGCCCCTTTCGTCGCAACAAACACGACAAGGCCGTAGAAACCTTGTCGTCGATGGCGCAATTGAATCGTTTGCTCTTCGCAAGATCTGCGGACGTCTCAACAATACAATCGATCTACAAAACGCCTTGTATCGCCGCAAATCGAATTCAACGAAAGCCTCTCGCGACATTGCACATAACACTGTGCCAAAGAGGCACTTCTTTCCGTAATCCTGTATTTCCGTTTCGGGCGATTTTCTTAACCCTTTCGTCTGGCTTCAAAGCGTTTCTACAACCGGGACCAAGGAGGGCAACAACCGCAATTTCTCACAAACAACCAGCTAGCGTCTGGTTCGCATGGATTCAAAATAGGTTAAAACCTAGACTGCATCTTATGTGAACTATAGCATTATGCGACTGGATTGTATTTCGAGTTGTTTCTCATGTCGCTAGTAATGGAACTTGCATAAAAGGACACCTAGTGGGAATTCATGTATTTCGTTTTCATTGCGGCGATTTTCACGTATCTTATTATCGGTGAAAAGTAGTTGCCGGCTCTATATAAAAGCGTTAACATCTCCAAAACGACATATAATAAAAAAAATCTAAATCAACCTTCTAAGTGCACGTATTCTACGCAGTACCGTGCACTCTGTAATTATGAGGTTTGATGTGTCAAAATGACGACATGATTATGAGGCGCACCGGTGCGGGGATGTCCGGATTAATTTAGATTACCGTAACTAAATAACTTTCAGAAGCCAAACTTAAATGAAATAGGCAACAACTCGTACATTACACAGCTATTAGACCTGTAAGCTGTTTGGCCTACGATCGCTTCCACCGACAATATTGTGTGCATCAGTGACTCGGCTATGTGGGAAAATATTAATAGAAAATAAGGAAGAAACATCGGACAACGCTAGCTGGGACGACCTCTGCACTGTAAATACTGCATAACGTGTGGCGCGTGAGCTGTACACCGTAAAATACGGTAATAGTGACGAACTCTGCCGTAGCTATCCAAGGGTGTCGCTGCATTGATATTTCGCTCTGCGTGGCTAACCAGCCGTAAAGAATATCCCCCTTCACTCCCCCACGAAGGCCTCCATCGACCGTTTCATCGCTGTTCACACGCGATTGTTGACCTGTTCCGACTATGGATAATAACACACACAGGAAAGTGCTTCTACGCTGCTGCGTTTTCTTGCTTCCCAATTGCGTCACATCTGCAGCACGCTACCAGTATGGTTGCTGCCTCTTTTCAATGCAGCGTGTTTGGCTTTGTGATAGAGGGAGAGAGAGAGAGAGAAAGAGAAAGACGTTCTTGTAGGTGCGTGTACTCGGAACTTGGCGTACAACGGTTAGCGACAACAAAGCATCCTTCTCGCTACACACTACAACGTTCACGCAAGAAAGACTGCTCGAAAACCCGAACAAGACTTTTTAGCTACGCGAATGCTTAAAGCCCGACCGTGTATCGCACTTCCTTTCTCTGTTCTTCCCGTTATTTTCTTTCTTTTTTATTTCTTTTTTGCCGATATTTTTTTTCTATTATTCATGCATCGTTTACTGTTCGTAAGTAAACATTTTCTTGTCAAATTCATGTGATTTGTCCTGTAGCGCTTTCACTGATGGAAAATTCTAGCTCGATATGGTACAAAATAGCAACAAAACGCTTTTCATCGAAAGACGTTATAACTTATTTCGCTTTTGTATTTTGGTGCTTTATTCATACCATAACGTGATGTTTACAGTCGCCGGCCTCGAGAAAAGGTCGCGCTGCATATATTGTTCGCAATGGTACGCATTTTTCTTTGTCGATCTAAATATGCGTACAGCTCAAAAATCTGTTTCATCCTCACGAAGATGCTATTGTAAACAGCATGCGCATATTAGCCCAAAGTGTTTCACTTTGCAACCGGTACACTACAGTGTGTCGCCGATAAGCCTGTATAATCCTGGCCCTAATGTCGATTTCTTTTTTTTTTTTTTTTTTTTTTTTTTTTTTTTTTTTTTTTTTTTTTTTTTAGGGGAGGGGGGGGGGGGGGGGGAACCGGCGCTATAGATATAAAAAACAACGGCATTTGCTAAACAACGTATTCTTTACAGCCTAATAATTGCCCTAGCAAGGTGACAACTTAGAGTAAGCCTAAAAATACTGGGCAAAGACGCTCCTATATAATATTCTGTATTGGGTGCAAAGAACAAATATTACGGGGTATACACGGTGATAATAATGATAATGACGACGATCAGTGGAGATAAGCGTGAAAAAGTAGGAAGCTTTTTTTAAAAGGAGAGACCGGTTATTAAGCCATAACTTTGCCGCACACAACCGGTCATTATAAAAGGAAGAAAAATAACCTCAGCATAAATTCGAAAGGGCAGAGAAATAATTTCGCTGGCACCAGATAGAGACGTTTAAAGTAAAGTGGGGCAAGAGCGCTCCGGGCAAGCGCTACTTACAGCAACACTATATGGTTGTTTCAGCCCCGTAAGCGACTATGTTCCGCACAGGCTAATTAATAACCGAGGGAACGGTATTCGAAATTGCGCCCACTTTGTGGGTGCGCCCGGTGGCGTCTTTATAGAACTTTTTTTTCTTTCTTTCTTTTTTTTTTTTTTTTCTGCAGCGACACACTCGTAAGTCCGGCATAGTCTCAAGACAGCACCAAGATGTTTATTTCTCGCTTGGTGCCACTTTCACCAAATATTTTGCCTTCCGAATCGGCATGGAAGACAGTGCTGCTTGCGACCACTGTGGCAGCGATGAAACGATAGACCACCGCGTTCGTTGTCGCTACCCTCGCTACAGCGTACACAGACTGCCGCTAGCTGCTGTCTTGACACGCCTTGACGACTGACCCTTGTCAAAACAGTCAGTGCTCGAATGCCCACAAGAACTGTCTTCACAACGAAAATCAATCAAGGCCTTATTGAGCTTTTCGCGTGGCAGTGGCCTATCAAAAATAGGCTATAGTACTCTCACTCCACACTTTCCTCTTGTTCATTTTTTTTTTCACGTGTCTACTTTTCTGTCCATTTTCTTTTTATTTCCCTTGCTCCTCCCCTTAGTGTGGGGTATTGCAAACCGGATGCTGCAAATCTGGTTGACTTTCCTGAATTTTTCTAATTTTTGTTCTCTCCCTCTCTCTCTCGCTTTTATGTTGTGACTCGGGATTACTTATACGCTCACGAAAGATTCGACAGTTTCAGTATTGCGTCTGCGGCAGGTCTGAGGACGCAGGTTGCCACTATTATAGAAATAACTGGCAGCAACAAGTGACATCAAGGTCTCTCTTCTCATCTTGTCTCTCTTCGTCCCTCTTCATCTTGTCTCTCTTCCATGCACTTCCGGTTGAGACCTACTTCCGGTTTTTTCGAATTCTCAGAGAAAGTCTTCTAAAAACTAAAACTTGTACCAAAATCGATGGTTCTGGTTTAGGTTAAGAGTTATATTGGAGCATAAGTTTACCTAATATAAGGGCCAAGTTAACTGTCAGGACAAATGACGAAATTAATTCAACGAGTTCATTGAAAGAGTTGGGGGGTGGGGGGAGTAAACTTGATTGAAACCTAATCGGAGTAGGAATTGAGTATCAAGGCTAAATTGAGACGCAGTGGGCTGCACGAGTTGTTGCGAGCATCGCATGTGATCGTTCCGGCCCCTGGCGGAGCACATCTCAAGCACGCACTTCTTTCTACCTGGCCTCCTAGATTCAATTCGGCAGTTCGACGAAACACGAAGTTAACCCAAACATTACAGCAGGACACACGAAAGACGCGGGGCGATTGCCACTACCAGACACCTAAGTCAAGAATTAGGGTCACCTACAATTTTTAAAAAATGTCTTAATTTATTTATTTATTTGCTTTTTGTTATTTGTTTGTTTGTTTGTTTGTTTATTAACATGGTTATTTTTATGCGCTGCTGTTCCTCAAGTGATTTGTGCCTAGCTGACACGCATTTCAGCGCTTTATACAGGCAGGTAGGGTTAAAGAGAGCCTTAAGTTGGAGAGGTCAGAAGCATTAACGCACTTTAAGTAGAGTTGTTGCTCTTACATCTTCATTACTTTTACTTTTTTCCCCGCACAATTCACAATCTCAGCAAGGCAGCTTGGCCCGACACAAGTTCAACTCTCTCTCTCTTCAGCAATCAGCTCGTTATTTGATAGATTCGATCAATGTCTTCGACGCATACACCTTGACAAAAAAAAGAGAGAAAGGAAACGTGTTTTCGAGAGGCGATGAATTGCGTACTCTGTGTCACAGGCAATTAATTTCCGTGAAATAAGCTGTGTAAGTACAACTGGCCGCCGCTGCGACTATATGACCTCCCTCAAAAGAGCGCTTAGCCGTGTATCTAGTCGGCAGCTGATACATCGGTTGCACGCGTGCCCCACTGCTGCACCAATTTATCTTTAACAATTTCAAGTATCTGAAAATGTCGACGCAAAGTTTGCTTAGCATAAAGTAGGCCGTCGCACGTAGAGGTCACAATATTAATATCGAGGTTAAGCACAGCTGGGCTACCCTCTACTACAAGGGATAATGGAACGCAAACAAAAACACGGACGAATAAAGAAGAGTAGACGAGCTCTATGACATTTAGCCGCAATAGTTGTCAGTGTCTACTGCATTCTTGCCTCAAACGTCATCATGCCATCCAGTCCTGTTCGCATGTAGACATGGAGATCAGCACGACCGAAAAGCTCTGCGTTTTCCTCTTCTTGGCAGCGGCGTTCGCGTTCCGCGAGACGAGGAGCTGCAACGGCTTCAACATACGTGAGACATCGCTTCACGACTTCCCACTCGTCTTTCTCGCGCGAAAGTTCCCGAGTAGGACGCACGGACTGCTGCTACGAAGCCTTTCAACAGTTGTATCATTTCCTTTCAAGTGAAGCTTGTATTGCCTCCCAACTTGGCGTTGTATTGTATGGTGTGGTATGGTATGGTATGGTATGGTATGGTATGGTATGGTATGGTATGGTATGGTATGGTATGGTATGGTATGGTATGGTACGGCATGGTAAAACTTTATTGGGTCCTGAGGCTTAAATGGGGACTGACGCGGGCCGCTCCCAGTCCGGGACAGGTAGGCTAAGCCTAACTGCCACCTCGTGGGCCCTCTGGAGGGCCCTGAGTTGATCTTGACGAGAGTCACGGTGTAGCGTCTGTTGCCATCTTACTTCATTGGTGCAGTCCGTGTGTTCCGCAGGGCAGCGTCATAGCATATGACCTAAATTATATAATCGCATTTGTAACATTTGATTTCCAAGTCACACTCTGGATTGATATTATTGAATATAAACGGGTTTATGTACGGCGTGCTTGTAATAGCCACAGAGTAACATAACAGACTGCGCTCGATTGAGTTAAGAGCGCGACAGTGGACGCTGTATCCGTCCTAGGTAATACTGTTGGTTTGACCGCAAAAAAAAATAAATAAATAAATAAATAAAAATAAATAAACAGCGCCCGCGAGTGTTCAGAAATGCGGTTGTACAGAAATAAGGCCCTAGAAGCTGCGCCGGACACGTGCGTATTTGTATACGCCGTTTTCCAATAACCGTAGTAGCACGCAATGTTGCCACAACGTTGAAGCAACTTTCTCATTGTTGCGGCAACGTTGCGTCAACATTTGGGGCTACTAGGGAATTGATGTTCTCTCCAGCATGACCTAGCGGTGATCGTGCGTTTCTGATGCGGGAATCTGATCTTTTATTGTGGTGATTTGTCATTTAACATTGCCACATTTCAATGGTTGCCTGGATATGAACGTATAACCGTCGTTGTTGCCTATAGCAACTGAAGTGTTAGGCTGCTAAACCAGTGGATGATGGTTCAATTCCCGGCATGCACGAAGAGCATTGTTAGGAGGGAGAATTGCGCAATGTGGTAGAAACAAAGAAAGAATTTAAAAAAAATATTAAGTCAGGCACGCACAAGCCAACCCCACATTTTCTCGATTGGGTAATGGTTCCTGAATGTTTTTGTTTTTGTTTTTTAAATGCGAATGCATTTCTTAGTCGGGCTCTGTCAGGCGCATCCGGCGGCGTCCGCGGAGGAGGAGGAGGAGGAGGATAGGTTGAGGAGGTGTCCGCGCGCCGGCAGGTGTTATCTCTCCGCTCTCACTCCCTCTCCCAAAGCAACAGCTGCGGGCGCGCGCGCTTATCCTCGCCCCTAGCAACCGGAGCATGTGGTGCGAGAGAGTGTAGGAGAGGGTAGGTGCAGTGCTTCGCCGCTCCTTCTCTCGCCGTTCGCTCTCTCTCCTCCCTGCGCCCCACTCTCCCGTCCGCTCGCGCCTCACTCTAGACCGTTCGCTGGCTGGGCGCCTCTCAAGGCGATGGCAGAAGTCGGTGTCGGCGCAAGAAATGCATTCGCATTTCCTCACGATTCCCTTCGGGGAGGTGGGGGGCATTTTTTTTTTTTTTTGCTACTGTCAGTGTTGCCCGTTTCATTTTTTTTCTGAATACGGCCGAGATGAGTCAATAAATGAGCTTTTACGTTCTAATGGATTTTAAACCCTTCAAGTGAGGCTAAAAATATGACAACTGAAGGATCCTTTACTCCTTATTAAATCGTAAATTTTATATACATCCCAGACCTTAGATAACCTTTTCTGAAACCAGGAAAACCCGCAATTCCCACTCCCCATTCTCTCCCCTAATGTTGCCAGGAACTAACCTCCTCACATTTTCTATTTTTGTCCCCAAACCATTAAGGAATGGAACTTCATACCTTTCCATCATCTGAAGTCGGCTGAGTCAGTTTAAGATAACGCTTTCTCTTTTTCCTAAGCAACATTTTCATTTTTTTTTGTGCTAGTTGTTCACGTTCTTTTGTTTCATATTTTTAATAGTGATTTGCGCGTGTATTTCTTATGTTATACCTTGCCCCTCCTGCTTGGGTCTCATGGCCTGCGGAATGATGTAAAATAAAGTAAATGTATTACGTCACAGGCTAAATCAGGGGAAAATCAACGTGTCATTTTTCTGCTGGCGAGCCTGTATTTAGTTACATACTTCTATAATAGTATTTATACCCCGTACTGAATGTAGGGTGGATACCTATATTAGGAATATAGAGAGGCAACAAAAGGAAAGGTAAAGCTGTTGACCAAAAAAAAAAAATATCCAGCTTGCTACCTTGCACTGGGAATGGTTGAGGTGGTTAGAAAGATGAAAGAGAGTGAGAGAAACATCACGTACACGCAATCACTGTTATTCGCAGAAAAGGGTGACACTTGTCAAAGAACTGCAGTGCCCCATTAGCTGGCATGTGACGCGAAGCTTCGTGAAGTCGGTGTCCTAAGTTATTTTCTTGCGGATAGTGATATGTCGTTAATGCGCACGATGTTGTAAAACAGTATTTAAAAAAATCACAGCATATCCACGGGGTGAATGATGATGAGTGGGGCGAAGCTCCGGAGGGAATCAATCGGTAAACCGTGAAACTCTTCCGTGAAATTCGCCCAGTACATCATATAAAGAGTGTGAAACACCGTGTATATATTAAACATCAAACTTTTATTGTACTGTTGGTTTACGTGGTCCCTTCATTATCACCGCTTTGTGATCGGTGAAATGCAGGGAAAGTGGTGATGTCACATATGGCACGGTAGTGGGGCCATATGTGACATCACCACATATGACCTACCTACGGTGGCTACCTACAACTACATACTACAGAGGAGGGACAGACCCACACCCTAAGGCGCTTCGCCCCTAAAATAGTGCCATAGGACTTCGTCCGTACACACTTGCATTCACCAGGTTGTGTAGACGTTATTATTTTACTGTTGTACCCCCGTTTAGAGTACGTGTAGATAAACCCAGTTACAACTTGTTCGCACAGCCAGTGTAGGGGTTGTGGGTTTGGTTATGTCACAGCTCACGGCGAGCCTTACGTTATTGCTGCTAACTTTTGTAGTGACTTATGGTTAAGGCTCTTAAGACTACATCAAGGGAGTGAACGGTCTTCTCTCTCCCTCTCTCTCCTCTCGTGCCTGAGCAGCGAACACAAAGAGGCTGATGGAGACCAAGGCAGTGTTCGGCACTCTCATACGCCGATGCCGTAAGCATCTTGACAACATGGCCAAGCACTTGAACCCGAAGGAGTTTTCAAAGGTAAGCATTAATTTATTGCCACGGCAACTGACGCAAGATGAGAAGCGTGCAACAGGCTTCTGTGGGCCTTTTTTGTCTTAACTCGAGTATTTCAGCACGGGCCACCATTCCCTCCAGTTCCGCCTTGAATATTCTGTGCAACAATAGATCACCCTTACAGGTTCACTTCCAGCGCATCAATTTTGATTTTGAGTATGCCTTTACGTGGGTTTACCTAAGCGTCCGCGTCTCGGCAGTAAAGGTTACAAACACGTCAAATGTAAGCTCCACTGAACCGGTTATATGTCACTTCACCCTGAGTGACAAAGTATACTGCTAGTGGGCGCTGCCTGTGTTCTGTGTAATCTAGCAATAATTGAATACATCTCAGCTGATTCATGTCTAAACTATTTATAAAGTCCACATAGACGTTAAAAGCGGCATGGTATCCACCGACTTACTTGATTTGCTTTAATTCCCCTGGCCATGACGTAGCTACCCGTCAGGTATAACTTTCTTTTCCTAATTTAACTAGGAGAAAGATTTTTCGATGCTTACGTGAAAACTCCTTCTGAAACTCCAGTTTACTTCACATATAGAATCTTTCTAATTACCATTTTTAGGTAAAAAATTACACCATCTCCCGCTAAAGGGAACCATGTGTAGATGTGAAGCAGCGGGCGCTAACGCTTACACTGGCGGCGGCGTTGACGCTGGCGCTCATCGCAGCGTTGCGCAGGAGAGAAAACTGGGGAGATGCAAAGCAGGCAGTGATGGAGCAGTGTTTCCTACTGGAACATGCCAATCGCTGATAATGGGCAATGAGAGACAGAAGACTCCGACTGGACACAGAGACCCGCACTCCGCTTTTAGTTAACGCGCACGCTGCGAATTTTTATTGTTCAACAACGCACAGGAGAAGTCTCTCACCGGCACCACCTTGGAGGTCAAGATCCATTGCCATATATACGGGGTGGCCAGTGAACGGTTGTGCAGCGCGAGCAGTCGGTTTTTTCAACCAAGAAACTCGCTAGCAGACGCTGCCTGCGTCGGCGTCGCGAGGCGAGAGAGGGGGGAGCGTAGGAGAGGAGAGAGATGGGGTGACACGCATGCGCAGTGGGAGTGTGAACGCCGTGGGCAGGGATGCGTAGAGGAGAGAGGGGGGGGAGCGTAGGAGAGGAGAGAGAGGGGGGGGACGCGCATGCGCAGTGGGAGTGTAGACGTCGCGGGCAGGGATGCCTAGAGGAGAGAGGGGGGAGTGTAAGAGGGGAGAGAGGAGGGGAGGCGCATGCGCAGTGAGGGTGTGGCTGCCGCGGGAAGGGATGCCTAGAGGAGAGAGAGGGGGAGAGGAGGTTTCTTATTTTTATTTTTTTAAAGGGTTTGCGCATGCGCAGTAAGGGTGGGCACGCGGCACACCACCACCACCACCACCGGATTAAGCTTCGCCATAAGATGCTTCACATCTAAAATCATAATCTGTGAACATATGCGTAGGCCGGGCCCTTGCTTAAGGGGGGCGAAGTGTCATCACAGCCCCCCTCCCCCCCCCCTCCCCCTCCGCCCTTCACACTCCCTCCCACTGAGGTCTTACGATCAAAGCGCAGTGCAAAGGCGGGGAACTAAGAGAGGTCCCCCCCCCCCCACCCCCCTCACCACAGTGGCGTAGCCAGGGGGTGGCACACCGGGCACGTGCCCCCCCCCCCCCCCGAAATGTTTTTTTCGCCATGGCATACAGAGCGAAAAATGACAATATCAAGGAGGTGCCCCACCTGAAATCAAGGAGGTAACCCCCCCCCCCCCCCCCCCCGAAAAAAATTTCTGGCTACGCCCCTGCCTCACCAGTGCGTACGCCTATGCCTGTGATGTGTGTAAAGTATAACACGCTGTTGGTCTGTTGATTGCACTGGATTAAGGAAATACATATGCAGCCCGAAAAACAGGACGAACACAGGAGACTGTGAGCAAGACGGGAAAACAGCTATAGAATCATTTGCGAAGTGCGTGATCATGCAGCATTCATGAGATCGCATGTTAAATGAAAGACATGATCAAACAACTGTACGACACTACCATCCGTTGCTTATACACTGCATACAATTATCTGCTTCACGCAGATTCTAACATTGTATATGTTCATTCTTTAGGAACTATGTTTCTTTTATGTTATGTATTGTCAGTACTTTTACTGTTTTGTAACTATTTTTCCTCAGGCTTTGGCCCTAGCCTGTCATGGCTACAACAACTGCCGATCTTCGATAGAAGAGAAGACGACGCGACAGGTATAGATCAAAGATCCATGAATATTTCTAAATTTTTAAATAATGCGGAGTGTCTTACTCTTTTACCTTGCGTTTTCCATATCTAAATTCCCGCTTACATGGCCTCTAAACCACTACGAGTTCAAAGAAGAGAGAGAGAGTTTTTTTTTTCCTCGCCTTCACTACCCTTTCTACAGGCGCTATCTCGTCCTCGCCACTTATTTCATCATAAAACACGTGTATAACGTAAGCACTGAGTGTCGAGTCCCTCCGAACTCCGCGAAATTCGGCTATACGCTGTTATCTCCACTTGCGCAATCGAAAACGCACAAAACGAAGTGAAATCAGTTGACCTTGCATGCACGATAAACTGATTTCCCTTCGTTTTGCAGAGCGGGCGTGCGACGGCACGGTAAAGCATTGTAGGAGACAATCCACAACAGATATCCCTCGTGTATGGACCAATAGAGAGCTCATTTTCTCGTGACGTCACGCGAACAGACTGCTGGCGCCACGGATTGTGCCGGAAAGGCGAGAAACGCCAGGAAAAAAAATGCACAAATACCAACAACTTATTAAAAAACGACCACTATCTCCGACGCTTCCCTGTGGTCCGATGAAGACGTGTCGATGATAGCCGTATCTCTATATGATCATTGTACGAAATCGGGCGATATTCAAGACTCCTCAACAATACTATTAATTCTTCAATGTGCGACTGAATCATTAGTATATCGCACTCAGTATATAAAAGAAGCACAGAGCTCATGTTTCTTGCCTGCACGATTTCTCTAATTATTTTTCAACGCCTATATTCAAAAAGCTGTACAGTTTGGAATACGAGTTTCGTGCACGCTCATATTGCCATAAGTTCTCATTTACCAAAAAAAAAAAAACTTCCCCATCTCCCGCTAAAGGGAACCATGTGTAGATGTGAAGCAGCGGGGAGATGGTTAGCTTGAGCGGGAGAAACGTCGCCGCTCTCGTTTCGCGGCAGCGGCCCGGGCGCTCATCGCGGTGCACAGGAGAGAGAATGAGGCGCGCTCCGTCATTTTTATACCCCGGAACTAACCGTGGTGCCCCCCAGCAGAATATGCAGCTGTCGCACCACCTGTCGCGCGCCGCTCCGTAGAGGATTTCTAGAGGAGAGAACGGGGGGGGAACCATAGGAGAGGAGAGAGAGAGAGGGGACGCGTATGCGCTGTGGGGGTGTGGGACGCGGGAAGGAGGGACGGACTAAGATATGGCTGCGCGTGGTATTTCTTTCTACCATTTTTTTTACTTATTATAACCGATTATTTGTTAGATCCGCATTGATTTCTTGACAGATGTTTTCTTCAGATGCTCGCGCACCGAAATTTCCTTCTTAAAATTTTCACGGGATCTCAGACACGGAACTTGCACTTCTGTTGTTTACTTGCAGCTCTTGACATGCATATACAATAGAGCCGTCAACAAGGTACGTTGGTTCTGGCCTCGCTTGAAAAACAGAGCTGCGTTTCTTTTAATAAACTAGGATTCAAAACACTAATAGGAACTTTTCTATAATATAGCGTTTATCGTTTTCAAAATGAACTAACACGCAACGTGCTTAGTTAGAAGTAATCAAAGCAACACAAAGGTACCGTTAACGTTAACATGTGAAAATGCACGTTATGTAGGCAAAAAATAATTACATTTCATTCTGTGGGTCCCAACATAGAGCATTGTTGATGTATACAGCGGAAACCGGTCTCCATCTATATATTTAACTCAGTATGCCTGCCGTTGGGCAAACTTTCAAAAAAAAAAAGTGAGAACGTAATAAAAGGTAATTGTATAGCTCAATTGCACTACGGCTAGGCATTCCGTTCTAAAAAAACAGTAAATATTTTACACTTACTAGTAACTATAGTTAATAATAAACAAATTTTTGTTTTTCATAGTCAGATTCGAAATTCAAACTGTTCGCAGAAGAAATCTCATCCTAACTCTGCAGGCAGTGTTCAGTGCCTAACTCTCAATCGAACATATATCGTTGCCTTTTTTCGCATTACTCCAAACTCTCATCGGTTTAGCTACAAGCTAGACAAATACCGTGCGTAACTTGATATTTATTAGCTGTGCTCAAGAAATATCTGCTGGGACTTGCAGATATTCTCCACTTCAGAAACCGATGGCTGGTCCGCCTCGGTGGATCAGTGGCTAGGGTGCTCGGCTGCTGACCCGAAGGTCGCGGGTTCGATCCCGGCCGCGGCGGTCGCATTTCGATGGAGGCGAAATGGTAGAGGCCCGTGTACTGTGCGATGTCGTGCACGTTAAAGAACACCAGATGGTCAAAATTTCCGGAGCCCTCCACTACGGCGTCTCTCATAATCATATCGTGGTTTTGGGACGTAAAACCCCAGATATTATTATTATTAAACCGATGGCTGAAATCTAAAAAAACAAAACAAAATCTATTTTCGGAGAAAATCGGTGTAATTTCATCCCTCATCCTTGAATTTTATTCCTTGAGCCAGAAAAGTACTCACCAATGAACATCTGGTAACATTCCCTTTTGCCCAGGATGGTCTTTTCTACACCTACCTGAATGTAACCGAAGATTTTCGAAAGGCTGTGTTTGACGGCATGGTAAGTTATACCTGCTCACTGCGAGTGGGGGACACACACGCACACAGATATAGATATATATTTGCAAACGAAGATACACACATTTAACAAAAAAAAAACAAATAATTTATTAACTCACGTTGCGGCCGGTGGACTCTGACGAAGACCGGTCCACCGGCCGCAGTGTGTTATTTACCAGCTGTTTCTGTTTGTTAAAGTGTGTATCGTCATTAGCAAATTTTTCTTCGGGTTTCGCGCGCACCTGCGCGCTAGCGGCCGTGTCCCGTGGTATTTTTTTTAATATTTTTTTTTATTTCGCGGGCATCTGTTGTAATCAGAAAAAATTAATCGACAGAAAGTTAGAAACTTTCTAATCGGACGTTTTGCAAACCGATATACAACTTTCTCTGTGGAATTTTTTGTCCAGCTTCGTTGCTTTAAAAGTTAGTTAATTAAAGTGGCCTAATTAAGAAATTAATCAGAACAAAACAGAGTGGGACGTACTCCAGGAAATAGCCAACGTGCATTTGGTCGCGTCGTCACTGAGTGTGTCGGCATATTTTTAAACTCTGGCTATAGGTAGCTGGTACACCCTGTATCTAGTTTACGGGGATAACGTGGCTGCAGTAAGCAGAAGACAGGGCTAATTGACGAAACATGGGAGAAGCCTTAGCCCTGCAGTGGGTGTAGTCAGGCTGATGATGATAATGAGGAATGAGGACGACGACAATGGGTGTTTAGTCTTCGTACGCTGCACGTCATCATTTTCAATTTCAAGAGCCTTAAAATCGGACAAAACTCAAGACAAGTACTTTATTTACGCCTTTAGCTACATTCGTCTCGGCGTCCCATACAACGACGTCCGTATACGTAATATGTCGCTTCTCTATCCCTCTCATTGTTTTTCAGATATGCGCAGGCCAGAGTGATGACGTACTGAACAGCCCCATCACGGCCATCGACGACCTCGCAACGTACTCCCGTTGGGTTGCCCTCTCCTTCGGCTGAGAGGGGAGGCCGCCTGTGATCAGTATGACTGTAGCCGTTTACAACCTAAGAAAAAATGTCAGCTCCGAGCAAAGCGATCGCTGTCCCTCCCCCATATAATTTGCATAAATGCCCCATCGAATAGCGCTTGCTTATTCCCCTGACGTCAAGCGCTCCTCGAGAGTTTCAAACAGTCGTCTTGCCCATACAGAAACATGTTTAATGTCGCTGGTGCTAGGCCGGAAAGTTGAATGTCTTGGTAAATTTCGTCAAGTACTGTGACATCGCCTTCTCACCTAAACCAAATCTCCTCGGTAGTAACGACGAACTTTTAATTCATAATATGCGTAGTATTTACATTAGCCGAGAAAAAGTACCTGCGGAAATTAGCTAGCACGACTGTATTTTGCAGGTGAAAGGCAGGCGCGTCGTGATTGTGTGGGCGGAAGCGCCCATTTTTTTCTTAGTTTGTAAACGACTATAGGATTTTCAGTGACACCGCTGCTAACATTGTATACAAACAAACTTGCGCATTTCTATTCGTGCATTTCTATTCATGTTCTCCACTGTATTTTTTTTTATCTAACACTTTCCTATGTACCACTCCCCTCCTTAATGCCTCTGGCCCTGAGGGTATAATACACGAAATGAAATTTAAATAAACATTCATTGGAAAGAAACAGGGCATTCGCAACTTCATTTCTACCTCTCACGCTTATCTTTCAGGGGGACGTAGCCAGAAATGTTTTCTGGGGGGGGGGGGGGGGGGGGCTAATTCAATTACCTTTTATGCATGTTCGTCCATACGTTTGCATGTGTGCGCGCTTATATATGCGCATACCAAACTGAAAATTTTGGGGTAAGATGGATGTGGTGGAACCCCTCCCCACTCCAAGCTATGCCAATAGTGTCCTGGTGCAACCTATCGTATACATTGTGTTGCACGCCGCATCCGACGATGTTTCGAAGCCGACTCGGAAACGATTAGGGCTACGTAGAACATTCGTATCGTGTATGAAAGCGGACACATACAAAGACATTCTTTCAGTCAACATTGGCAAAAATTTTCTCCTATATTAATCTACGCAACATCAAACTTCACAGGCAAAGAGGAAAACTAATGGGGTACTCATCTCAAGTATTATGAGGGGACATAAAAAAAAAATGAAGACGCAGCATCGACATACCATATATATCCCTATCGAAAAACATCACGACACATGAGGCGTATTTCCAGTTATGAACACAGATAAACAGAAACATATGTTAACAGATATGAGTAGATAGGAACACGTGTGAATCATACGATTGGTCATCGAATAATGCATGATCAGAAGATTCACACATCCATACCGGACTATCTTACTCATTGATCTTCATATTTTGGTATATTTCGGGGTCTTTTCTTTTTCTTCCTTTGTACTTTTTCAGCAACCACCACTCCTAACGCTGAAAAAGTACTAAGTCACTATAGAAGCTCTCATGACGTCACTGCTGCACGCGTCAAAGGATGGAAGGGCCACCATATCCACGCATCCTGCAGAAAGCAAACAAGCTCGGTGTTTTCATAAAGACGTGTTTTCATAAGGAATCACCACCGCTAACGCAGAAACCACTGCTGCGTCTGTCAGCGGAGAACGACCAGCACGACGCGACGATAATAGAGCTACCTCTGCCAATAAAGGACGATTGCGAATAAAGCCTACAATTAAAATCCCGTCGCTCACTCGTGTACTCGACGCTTAGTATTGCCAAGGACTATGGTATTGCCTACAGAGGAGCCCACCTCTTGCTACACAGAAGCCCGCCTCTTGGTTTGTGTGCTGGCGCTCGTACCTGTTATGTTTTAATTCAGGCGGTGTACTGGTGGAAGTCAGCCTCACGGCCAAGTCAAAATTTCTGCAGAGCTTTCTAAAGTATTCCATACCCGGAAAGTCATCACACCCTTTCACTTAAAGCGGTAATAGATGCCCCAGCTCCTTCTGTGTGATTACGTATTTCACTATATTTATACGCCTGCATGCGTGCAATACTCAATAACGAGGTTATAATTATTTAGTTATGTATTTTTTCCTTCACTTTATAGCCATGGTTATTAGCACCGAGATCGGGCTTGTTTTGAGCTTACCGCTTGCGTAAGAGGCACAGATTCCGAGAAGACGTCTCTGCTGTCGATAAACCGTTCAGCCAAGGCCTTTCCGGCGTCGCCATCCAAAGTGACAGCACTCGCCGAATGTTCAGCGCATTTTCGCGACGTCTCGACGGTGCGACCGACGATAGCTCACGTAGAGTCATCTAAGCTTAATCGTTTCTAACAAGATATACGAACTTGCGATAGATCACACGGAAAACTTAGGGAAGAATGGCAGCAGTGGCTAGGTTAAGGCAATTAAGAATATGGTGAAGGCAGGTCGGGCTAGGCATTTTTGCTCTTGTTTCAACGCCATTTTGTTACGGATTAGAGATGGGGAGTGCGTGAGGGCATAATGTCGAAGGGATCATCGCTTCCAACAAGCGAGTGAGGTCATTCACGTGTGTCTGTCGGTAACGCCCTTACAAAGTTCTTACTTTTCCGTGAAGTGGTAAAAAAAAGCAAGAAGCTAAACTAAACTGATTAGTAGCTTCACGGCTTCGTCTAATCGGGCGCGAGAGTGGCGCCTTCTGTCAGTGTCGCCTACGTAAACAGTATGTCTACGTATGTCAGTGTCGCCTACGTAAAAGTTTGCCCGCCCTATATCAGTCCTAACGGTGAGTTGTGATGCTGGTGTGAGACTTTATGGCTTAATCTGAGCCACTGGCTAGTCCTGTAGAAACAAGGTTTTATAAACCTAACTTTCACAAACCGTCAACGGGACGCAGTAGTCAGACTGATTCCACGGGCTGACTTAAGGGTCCTCCGAAACACCCCACGAAGGCACGGACAATTTAAGAGTAGATCCTTCTGGTGAGTCAGCGAACTGCGGTTGTGGTCCAATGACCTAGTCAGCGGTCAGAGTTGACAAGCACAAGAAAACGCGTTTTAACAGTTCAGTAAGTGACATACCCTACATATCAATGCCCACATTTCAGCTATACGAATACAAGCACATCAACAAACGCACGATGGTCGTCCTACATACACGAAACACTGGAAGCCAGCAATGCTTATGCCCTGTCGGATTCTACCGAACCTGCTCCGATGATCCCAGTACCAGAACCAACTTTCAACGTCAAGCGACGTCTTTCCAGGTATCAGCAAGGATGAGGGCCGGCGACGGCAATACAAGCTCTGCTTCTCGTCACTAACAAGAATTCGACAAAGCCCTGCACCGTATTATAAACGAGGTATATGCCCGTCCACTCCGTCAGAGCCCGTACAGAGTTCCTGCACGTAAACGCGAAGCCCTAAAGCTACAAGTCGACGAAATACAGCGTGATTAAATCATACAGCCATTCAAGTGTCCATGGGCATCACCCGTCGTGTTAGTGAAGAAGAACGATGGATCCCTACGGTCATAGGCGGGTGCGAAGGTTGGTCGCAGCGCCCCCCTCCGTATTATGTCAATTTATGGGGCTGACTTTGCGCCCCCCCTGCTTCCCGGAGTCGCAGCGCCACCCTGCCTATTATGTCCACTTATGGGGCTAATTTCGCCCCCCCCCCCCCCCACTTAGGTGACTAGGGGAGGCGGCCGCCCCTTCTGACCCCCCCCCTCCCTCCCGTGCGAACGCCTATGCCTACGGTTATCCGTCAATTATCGTCGTTCGAGCAATATCACGAAGGACGAGTACCCCCCTCCCACGGATAGACATCCCGTAGGACCGGGTTCCGCGCAGGCCTGGCGGTTTTTTTCGTCGATGAACTTGAAGACGGAAACTTAAGTCAACGAGAGGGGTTGAGCGAAAACCGCCATCGTCAAGCCAGGTAGCCTGTTCGAGATTAAGGTCACGCCGTTCGGATTTTGCTCGGCACCAGCTGCGTTTCGACGCTCTATTGACGCAATGTTTCAAAGCTTGAAGTGGAATAGATGTATCGTATACCTGAATGGTAGTCGTCGTGTTCGCCACAAACCTTTATGAACAACTCCGACGCCTTGACGTAGCACTTCAAGCAATCAAGTCATCAGGACTCACCATTTCGACGATCACCTAAGGCGACTTGAGACAGTGTTACTAGGCCATTAAGTCATGCGGCTTTACCCTGAAACTGGAAGAGTGCCATTCAGCGTACGACGACCTACTCTTCCTGAGACACGTCATCAGCTAGTCTGGAGTTTACCCAGTGGCTACACCAGATGTCACGTGGTTGTGACGATCAATCCGGTAAAGATGAAACTTTCTATTGAGCGAACTTGCGTCCAGAAAAAGAAGCCACAGAGTGCGACGATAGCGGTGAGCACAATCGTCGGTCGTCGATAATCTGATCCTCGGTAAAAAGCGGCCGTCTTTAATAGATGCGTTATCGAAAAAAATTCTAGCGTTATTTGCATCAGAGCTAGAACAAACCAAACGGCTCGTGTTGTGCGCTCAGTACTGTTAGCACATTCTAGAACAATCCTGAAGCTTCCCATACTCTGCGGCACGGCCTGAGCTTGACATTGGTAACGCATGCAACGACATGAATAAACGAAAGAAGCGGTTTATTTCCGTGACAGTGTTCTCAGCGTGCAAGTTCTGGGTCACTCTAGGTGGGAGGGTTCCTTATTACCCCCTCTGGCCGCAATCGCACCTCGGACTCTCGTAACGCGTTTGCTGGACGTCCAGGTCCCGGATGGAGATTCTAGCCTCCCATGTCTCGGCGAGAAGGTGGACGTTCGCACATAAAAATAAAGAAACGAGCGCGCATTGCAGCATTATTCATATCATCAAGAGGGCTTGGACTGACAAAAATTACTCTATCCTCTGTTATTGCGATAGCAATTACATGGATACTCTCGGCTGGCTTTTGCCGTCGCCGTCATTTCCCGCATATATATATATATATATATATATATATATATATATATATATATATAATCCGAAAAGAAAAATAAATCAGAATAAATATTTTCCGAAGCCCGTGACCGGGGCTCAAGCCTGAGACCCCTCGTTCCGCAGCGCGTGCGCGTTAAACGACTAGGCCACGGAGCCAACGTCCTTCAGCGTCCTAACGGCGAGCTATTCATATACATCATTTACCGGTGGCAGTTCGCAGAGCTCGGAGGCGCTTCAGCGTGTTATCTTCAGCGTGATCACCAGTGAGATGACGCGAAGGGTGCGCTTCAAACGTCGTCGCCCACTTGGTTTTCACTGGAGTTGCGTAAAAGTTGCGATGCGCGCGCGCCTCCTACCTGCACCCCCTTTACTTTGCCTTGAGGGCGTGATTGCCATTGCGTGCGCTTACCTCGCGAGAGGAGCGGTTTGTACGTCTTGTGCTTTAAATGCAAAGCTTGCGTTGGAGTTACAGAGCACACGAAGGTCACTTCGCTCGATGCAGCGGTCGCGTTTGCGAAAGGAGTGAGCTGCTATAGATAGAAGAGCCAAAGGAGGTTCAGCTGGTGAGGTGAAATGAACTTTATTTGGCCCTTGAGAACGCCGATCATTCTGCATAGTCGACACTTGCAGCGCGCTGCTGAAACACAAAGAAGTAACAACTATGACCGTAAGTTCACGCTCGTCCCGTGTATACCCGTGTGTTAGTTTCGTGCGTCATTCTTTGTGTTTGAGCATCACGCTACTAGTGTCGAGCTGTGACAGTTGTTAGTTCACGCTCGCCCTATGTGTGTGCTTTTCGTGCGTCCCTTGTGCTTGAGCAGCGCGCTACACGATTCGAGTTGCTTGCCGTTCTACGCGTGACATTTAAATTTGTTGCTATCACATTCGTTGCTTCGCCCTTGCGGCGAAACTGTGCCTTTTTTTTAAGCTTTCAGTCAGCTGTTCGAGAGATTCAGTCACTCCAATGCACGCAGCCGAAAAAAAAAATATTTTCTAGGGACGATGAATTGCCTGCCGTGCGTCGTCCCAACACAGGCAACTATTTTCCGTGAAATATGGTATTTAACGTTTCCCGCCGCTGTGAATACATGACCCCCTGAAACGTGCACTAAGCTGTGTATCCATTTTACAGCTGCAACTACACACATTGGCTGCACGAGTTCCCCGTTACTGCATTAATTTATCTTTACAAAAAACTTCATCTGTGTGGTAAAGTCAACGCAACGTTTGCCTATAGTAAAGTAGGCCGTCGCAGTGGTCACAGTATTAATAATCAGGGGAAGCACAGCTAGGCTACCCTGCATTGCGATGATAAAAAAGCACGAACGATAACGTGGATGAATAAAGAGGATGGCACAGTTGCTTTGACCCTTCAGTTGTTTGCATCTTCTATACTACCGTCATTAACCGTCATTATACTGTCTGGCCTTGCCCTGCCTTGCACACAGACATGGGGATCAGCGCGGCCGAAAAGCTCTGCGTTTTTCTCTTCTTCGCGGCGGCTTTCGCGTTCCGCGAAACGAGGAGCTGCAACGGCTTCGACATACGTGAGATATCGCTTCATGACTTCATACTACATGACTTCGTGGCTGCTACGAAGTCGTTCAGCAACTGTATCATTTTATTCCACAGTTAATGTGACAGGTTACGGACTAATTACAGGGTAAATCAACGTGTCGTTGCTCTGCTGGCGAGTCTGTATTTAAAGGGGCCCTACAATGCATATTCCGCATGGTCAGAAAACGCTGCCGATCGGTAGTCAAGGCTCGTGAGAACACGCGAGCCAAACATTATAGCGCAGCATGCGGTCTGGAATTTATAGTCAATATTCAAAGTCAGCTATAAATCGTTCCCTCTTCTTTCTACAAATTATGCCATACACCCAAGTGACCGCGGCTTATACCCAAATTCACTGCCATTGGCTGATTTGAGCATCATGAGCTGCATAGTTACCGATTCCGCCGCGGGAGGCCGCCACTTGCCTGCGCTCGCGCTCGCGATCACACTGAAAGCCGCGCGCTCGAAGAAAAAAATGAAAAAGTGCTCAAGGTTATGACGTGTGCGTGACGCAACTTCTTTCCCCGCGCCATCCCTGCCTGCTTAGGTTCCAGCGTGGTCGTCGGGACGAGAGAAGAGAGAAAGCAATTACAGCGTGCGACAAATCTCTAACTCCGCTCGTACTTGACGCATTCTAAAATTTTCTGCGGCGGTCTATTCGTGAGGGAATAAACTTCCTTAATGAAGCAATTCGATGGTTACTTGGAAAAATGTTGCAGGGCCCCTTCAAGTACATACTAAAAATACGGTGAATACCTACATACACCAGGGATAGACAGCGAGAGAGATGAAAGAAAGGAAAGAAGGTCAACCAAAACAAATATGTGTATGCAGATGATATTGCTTTCTTCGCGACAAATAAAGATCTGCACGCACTATATCAGACACTACAAAATTATATGAATAAGATAGAAGCATGGCTTAAAAATATTCATATGACGTTGAATGTCAAGAAAAGCGCGCTTCTCGCGTTCTCTTTTATGCAGCCTGTCAACATCTCACTCATTTATTGTTCAGAGCTCATTCCCCAGGTAGATTCCCTTAAATATTTGGGCATCATATATAATACAAAATTAAATTGGAGAAGCCACATAGAAGAAGTCTACTGTAAAGCAACACGTGCCATGGGATGGCTACGGAAGTTAGCAAACCCTAGAAGAGGGTTGAGAAGGAACACACTGATAATGATTTATAAACTGTACGTGCGGCCTATCATGGAATTCGGGTGTGTGTTATTTTCTGGCAGTGCAGCTTATAAAATGAGACCCTTAGTACTGTTGGAAAGGGAAGCTTTGCGTTTATGCCTTGGTCTCCCAAAGTTTGTTGCAAACAATGTGTTGTATATGAAAGCGCGACTACCTGCCTTGCTAAACAGATTTAAAATACTCACGGTTCAAACCTTCTTAAACATATACAATTCACCTCAGAGACGATCTTGCTATGTTTTCATTGAAGAACCGAGCTTATTCTTTGACACAAATTGGTCGCGACTACACACCCCACAAATTATATTTGTACAAGCGATGCTAGAACCACTGAATGTAAAAATTAGACATATTGGCTCAACAGGTAACCTCGCTTCAACCCTTAACATAGAATTTGAAGATATTTTCCCTCCTAATGCGAAGCAAATACCATTTCGATATTTAAATGATCAGTTAGAAGATTACCTAGCGCACCTGACAATAAGCAATATAATTGCGACGGATGCATCAGTGTCAAAAGAAAAGGCGGGAGTTGGCATCTTCTCTTCTTCTCTTGATTGGTCCTTTTCGGTTCGACTCCCAGATTATACGCCTATTTTCATTGCAGAGTTATTGGCGGTTGTTCTAGCTCTACGCAAACTTCCTTCAAGCGAATCAGCAGCAGTGATCGTAACAGATTCTCTCTCAGTATGTACTGCACTATCTGCGGCAACAAATTTAACACTGATTCATACGTTTCGCCATCTAATACCGACACACTTACAAAAGATCCAACTACTGTGGGTACCAGGACACCGCGGACTATATTTAAACGAAATGGCGGACTCGTTAGTCTCAATAGCCCTGAGTGGTCCCGTTATCCCAGTTTTACCAGACACGGCTTACGCGACAGCATTAAGGTTCAGAAATGCCTGTTTGCAAAGTGAAGTAGGCAAATTATCTTTGGATAAAGTTACAGATTTCGCACATTTAAGACATTGCTGGAATAAACAGTGGTGTGAATCTCGGCAGTTAGAAGTCACTTTCACGAGATTACGCTGTAGAATTCCGCAACTGAATTATTACCTAAATAAAGCTGGCATCAAGGCGTCCCCGTTGTGCATATTTTGCAATGAAATCGAATCAATTGAGCATTTCCTTTTATTTTGTCGCCGCTATTCTCATCAAAGAAAAAGGTACCTGCAAGCCCCACTTCAAAAGTTAGGATTAGCTGTAAATGTTCCAGTAATTTTATCATTTGGCGCTACTTCATTAGGTTACAGCCACAGGGATGTCTGCTCTGCTGTGATAGAATACATCAAAGAAACAAAAAGATTACCGTGTTAGCCTATTTTTATCTATTCTTATTCTGGGTATGGAATTGGTCGTTATTTATTTTACAAAACTCCGATAGTCTGACCGCTTGCTCATTAAGCATTTTCATTTATTAGACGTTTCTTTAAAAAAAAAAATTCAGATTGGTTTAGCCTCAGACCATTATTTTAAGCCTCCTGCCGCCCGGTTCTTGGCCCATCCCCCTTTGTGGGTGAGCGCCATCCATACGAGGATATCATCATCATCATCATCAAATATCAGGATTGCTACCCTACATTGGGAAACTAGACTGGTGAAAAGGCTGGTGAACTAGACTGGGAACTAGATTGGTGAAAAGGAGAGAGAGAGAGAGAGAAAGATCACATGCACGCAAATAACTGCGGTTCCCAGCAGAGGATGAAGTTCGAAAAACTGTCATAACCCATTAGATCATAATCCAAAGTGCTAGAGGCCCGTGTGCTTAGGTTTAGGGGCACGTTAATGAACCGCAGGTGATCGGAATTTTAGGAGCCCTCCACTACGGCGTGCCTCATAATGAAATCGTGGTTTTGGGACGTAAAACGCCAGCAGTTATTATGTTTGCCGTGTTACAGCGTGGTAGGCAACTGATGCACGTACAAAAGAAACCCCTCCTGCGTCTCACAACGCTATAGCGTGATGAGGAGCGCCGCCACCGTAGTTGCAGACGTCATATCTACGTGCTGCACAAGATGAGACCGATGGAAAGCTCGAAGTGTTTCGTCCGTTCCGCTCGAAATACTGCATCTACCACGATGTGTGATGTAGGTACGCAGCTGCTCATTAGGAATACTACTGCTTGTCCGCACAATGATCGTACCAACGGCGAATTTGCGAGGCAGATTTCAAATAGAAAAAAATGTAGCGGCATGCGTAGCACCATCTCTTGACGTTAAAATAAAAGTGCAGGTCACTGTAATTTCGAGACGTTGGAATACAGGGTCGCTCGTATACTTCGGTCTACGCTCATAGGCAAACATTGAAAATCCTCTACAGAAGAAAAAAATTATCCACAGCCCCGCACTGCCGCCTCGCTTATTACACGTTGTTTATAAGGATGTTAATTAAACCCTCTGAAATCGTGAGCATCGCAATGTACACGATGCATGTCGCATGACATGGTACGTCGCGAAAGGAACGACGTTCTTTGGAAGTTACTTATCATGAATGCTGCTAAGAGCGTGTTCGAAGGAGTGAACGTATTCTCTCTCCTCCCGCGCCTGGACAGCGAACAGGAAACGGCTGATGGAGACCAAGGCACTCTTCGGCAAACTCATACGCCAATGCCGCAAGCATCTTGACGACATGGCCAAGCTTTTAAACCCGAAGGAGTTTTCAAAGGTGAGCATTGATAACGTGGCTGATGCGAAGCGTGCGCCGGGCTTCTGCATACATATTTCGCCTTAACTCGAGTAATCAGCTCTGACCTCCCATTTCGCTTCAGGATTACTTACTGTATGCAACAA
The DNA here is from genome assembly GCA_030522465.1 of Rhipicephalus appendiculatus. Classification (NCBI taxonomy): domain Eukaryota; kingdom Metazoa; phylum Arthropoda; class Arachnida; order Ixodida; family Ixodidae; genus Rhipicephalus; species Rhipicephalus appendiculatus. The sequence continues at coordinate 10,952,364 of JALIZH010033007.1, read as the reverse complement.
CATTGCTACATAGGGCACCCTTACAAAAGTTACTCCAATCGAATCAATTTTGAAAATGCCTTCACGTTGGTTTACCGGGCCTTGTATTGAGCATAGCCTTGTGCATATCTCATATCGTGAGTTGCAACGAAAGAGAGCAAGCAAACAAAGATAGGAAGATACACCAGACAGGAGTCCGGTTTGCTACCCTACACTAGGAAAAACTAAAAAAAAACGGGGAAGGTGGATTTCCAGACAAAGTATAAGATACCATAGTGCAATCACCCAACTCTCTTGGAAATATCTTGGGTGCTACAGTGTCCGCACCCCGGCAGATATCTACATCTATACAAACACGTACGTTGAATGTAAGATCCAGCAAGTGGGTTATGCACGAGTGAATGTTGAGCGACGACGTGCTGCCACTGAAAGCCACCTGCGTTCTGTATAATCAAGCAATAAATGATGACACAAGTACTGCACAAATAACGTCGCCTTGATCGGTGTCTACAAATCCCACATACATGTTAAAAACTATCCGCAGACTGAATTTACTTTATTTCCGTTGGCCATTACGTAATCGCCCACCAGGTACAATTTTTTTTCCCCAAAATTTAGCTCGGATAATGATTTCTCACTGCCAACCTGAAATCTCATTCAGAAATTCCAGTTTACTTCTCGTACAGAATTATTCGCATTACAATGCTTTTAGGTTAAAATTGTGACCTTGTGAGCTAGAGGTGTGCATGGGCTAGCCCGAAAACCCGAGCACGGCCCGGCCCGCGGGCCGGGTTCTCACACAGATGCTAATACTGTATGTACACCCAAACAGTACACCCAACAGCAAAAGTTTGCGGGACGCGAAATGTTCGAAAAAGCTAAATTCCCGCTCTGTCTGGGAACGTAACCTCCAAATAAATGTCCCATACTGCACTTGGCATGGCAACCTATCCAATCATCAACTTGATCGCAAGCGTTAAGCACTAATATAGCAGAAATTCACATTTTTTGTGGATGCAACGTCCCGCAATCTTTTGCTGTTGAGTGTACTTTATACTATTTTTGCACAGCCCGCCGCGGTGGTCTAGTGGTTATGGTGCCCGACCGCTGACCCGATGGTCGCGGGATCAAATTCCGGCCGTGGCGGCCACATTTCTGTGGACGTGAACTGTTAGTGGCCCGTGTACTTAGATTTAGGTGCACGTTAATGATCACCCGATGGTCGAAATTTCCGGAGCCCTTCACTACGGCGTCCCTCACAGTCATTTAGTGGTTTCGGGACGCAAAATCCCTAACAATTATGCATACATTTTTTTTTCTCAGGCTTTGGCCGTCGCCTGTCATTGGTACCACAACTGTCGAGATTCGATAGCAGAGAAGACGACGCGACAGGTAAGATCAATCAAAGATTCCATGGCGATTTCACAATTTCGAAATAAGGCGTACAACCTTTTTCTCTCTCACCGTGCTTTTTTCCATTTCCAAATTCCCGCCTAACGTCTATCGCCAGCTTCTTGGCAATCTCCCCATGAGTAGGTGCGAGGCGCAGTTTAGGCAAACAACAACAACAGCAGAAAAAGATTCACCAACGATTAGGATACTGCCTAATGCGAATACTGAGCGCAGCGCCTTGTTGGGGCCACACAGTTTTGGCTATCTGCAGTCGTAGCAATGTAACCTTCGTTACATAGTGCCACAGAAACTGCCAGCGCGCGAGTGCAACGCACACCGCTCTGTGCAATACAGGCGTCGCGAACCAAGCGAAACGCCGACAGCCCCCCATTACGACATGCAAAGCCAGCCGCGGTGCACGTGCCAGCCCTGCATGCGCACGAGCTCCGACCGAGGGGCCAGCGCGCGTGACAGAGGACCAAAGCGAGGTTAGAGGCCAGTGGCTCGTGATACCGACAGACTCCGCGTTCGCTCTGTTTCGTCCTCGTTCGCTATATCGGTTACGCCGACGCCGACTCCAACGCAGGAGCGGGTGCCTAGGAGCTGCGCTCTAATACGCCAGGCCTGCGTGGAACGCGCAGCCCAGTCCCAGCAAAAGCTCAAAGAATGGCCTTTTCTAGAGCCCATTCTAAACTCTCTTGAGGAAACTAATACAAGTACAGATGTAAGCTATCCACTAAGCCATAAATCATAATTTCCGTGAAGTAGGGAAGCACCCACCACGCCATTATTCGTCGTTCTGCGGATAAGCGAGGTACCCGCTACACATCTGTAAGATATCATGTGCACTTTGTTGATATTATTATTATTATTATTATTATTATTATTATTATTATTATTATTATTATTATTATTATTATTATTATTATTATTTGCATATATATATATATATATATATATATATATACACAGATGAGATAGAAGTTTAATGTCCCGTTCGTATACTGCCAAATGTTCTCGCTTTTGGGGTGACGAGTGTACCCTAACGCCAAAGTATGTGCAATAAGCACCACCAGTGCTTCCGTGAGATTTAATACGAAACTTAAAACACCCAAGATGAACTACCTAGAACAATGCGTTTGGCTGAGCAGCGGTGTCAGAGTCCCTGACAAAATTTACCAGGACGTTCAGGCTTCTTGACCTAATACCAGCGACACAAACGTGTCTCTATACGGGAAAGTCAACTATGTGAAACACACTTGAAGCGCTTACGTCACAAAAATGAGCGAGCGCTATTGGATGCAACATTTATGCGAATTCTCTGCGCGAGGGACAGCGATGACTGTGGGCGGAGCTGGCAACGGACTACAGTTGTCTGACTGTCCCTAGTTCCTTTTATTTATTCTTTTTAATTGCGTTTACTGGTTATTTGTTAGTTGCGCATTGATTTTGTGCCTTCAGAATATACTAGCCGACTCTAAGGAGGCCTAATTTCCCATGTTTACGCGCCTAAGATTTATCTTTTTTTTTAATTTCCTCGCAGCTAAGACATAGAACTTGTGCTTTTGTTCGTTATTTGCAGATGTTCACGTGCGCATACAGTAAAGCCGTCGACAAGGTACGTAGAGAAGCTCGTTATGGCGTCGGTTAAAAAAAGAGCTGCGTTTTGTTTTTTGTTTCTTTTTTTTTTTTTTTTTAGGTGGGAAGCACCTTTAAGCGTAAACTTATCGGCGTCTCCTGTCGTCACGGTGTGTCATGTAGTCACGGTCCATCATAAAAACGGGTATGTGCCACAAAAATTGGGTAAATACCAATAATCGCCAGCCGGTCCACTAAAAATGAAGGAAGGCAACAGTTAAACCCAACAAATAGCCGACGATGTTTGCGCAGCACTGAAACACCCCTACTTACATGCCGAAGGGAACTGAAACCTGGCATGTAGGGAAGAAGAAGAAGAAGAAGAAGCACCTTAGGGTAAGCTGCATTCCGACGCAGTTTTCCGACGTTAGTGGAGCGGAAACACCCCTCCCTACATGCCCGGTTTCAGGCTTGGCACCACCAGTGCCTCATCAAAAAAATATCTCTCAAAATACTGCATGCTTCGCCCCTGCCCACGTTTCACGTTAGTGGAGCTGAAACACCCGTTCCTACATGCTTCGACCCTCCCCCTTTAAAACAAAAAAGCTATAGGATGAAAAAAACGGCAGATCCCAAGCACTGTGGGAATCGATGTAATGCGAAGCAGCCAACAAGGATCAAATTATGGTGTACATGACATGTATGTCGTGATTTGCATGTTAGGATTTATGTTGGTAATTTATATTCGTCGTACAGTCACATCGCCCAATACCAATTTTGGTGTATATCAACTATCGAAACGGCAGCGAGCAGACCATGAGCGTGGCATGTAAAACAGGCTGTACATGTAATGCATGTAATGCATGACATGTTACCACCCGTAATTTATGTTCTTCATACAGTCACGTCATACCATACCAATTTTGGTGCATATCAAGCTAGCGAACCGGCCGCGAGCGCACCATGAGCGTGGCATGCAAGTCATGCTGTACATGAAATGCATTCCGGTAAGAGCCTAACCAAGAAAAGACGGCAGGCGTCGTGTGAGACCGTCGGAGACACGCCGTAGTGGAGGGCTACAGAAATTTCGACCGCCTGGGGTTTCTTAACTTGCACATACATCTAAGTTCACGGAGCCTCTAGCAATTCGCCTCCATCGAAATCGCGCTGCCACGGCCGGTATTCGATCCCGCGACCTTCAGGGATCGAACATATCTTCTTGCCTTGTTTCGCATTATTCCAAACTCCCTCTCGGTGGTTAGCTCCAAGCTGGACAATTAGCGTGCTGCAACTCTGTATTTGTTAACCGCACTCAAGAAGCATCTGCAGTGACTCGCAGACATTCTGCACTTCAACAACCGATGGCTGAAACAAAAAGAAAATATTTTCGGAGGAAGTTAATAGGTATAACCTTATTCTCTGAGCCATGAAAGTACACTCTAAGAAAAAGTCGAGTATTTTGGGAGTATTTCTGCTACACAACAATAATCGTCATCTGGCTTGCTCACGTTTCCTCTCTTGAAAACCGGGCTCCCGGCACATTCCTGTCAAGAATGCTTTGTCACGCTGATAACCCGCGCGGCGTTCGTGACCGGGAAGTGCCGGGACGGCGGTGATAACGCCAGGAAAGTACGCGGGGTAGATGACGATTATAGTTGTGTAGGAAAAAAGACACCCTTTTTACTCGATTATTTCTTAGAGTGTACTCACCCATAAAGGCCTGACACTTTGCAATTTGCGCAGGCCGGTCTCTTCTACACCCACCTGAACGTAACAGAAGATTTCAGAAAGGCTGTGTTTGACGGCATGGTAAGATATATTTGGTCAGGTGAAGCGGGTTGTACGTATGTATGTATGTATGTATGTATGTATGTATGTATGTATGTATGTATGTATGTATGTATGTATGTATGTATGTATGTATGTATGTATGTATGTATGTATGTATGTATGTATGTATGTATGTATGTATGTATGTATGTATGTATGTATGTATGTATGTATGTATGTATGTATGTATGTATGTATGTATGTATGTATGTATGTATGTATGTATGTATGTATGTATGTATGTATGTATGTATGTATGTATGTATGTATGTATGTATGTATGTATGTATGTATGTATGTATGTATGTATGTATGTATGTATGTATGTATGTATTGCCACGCGCGTTTCTTTCACTGTATTCGGTTTCCGCCCACAAAGACTATCAGCAGTACTCGGCGCAGACCGCGCCTTATCGTTCCAGAAGCTTCTCGCTTGTAGTAGATCGTTCTGTTAAGATTGCACGCAAGACGCTAACACTCAAGATTATTCCAGAGCTTCCGCGACGACTAGTGATAAGGCTAGAATGTTCGACGCGTGCGTTATAAAAGCCGGCGCGTTCCAGCGATGTACAGTTTGATCGACGGCCGACGCTTTGTTCGCCGCTATCACTGCCAGTGTGTAGTGCTGTAGCCTGACCTTCAGTTTTCCGGCCACAAGTTCGGCCTAATAAAGAGTTTCTTCTTTGAAACGCCGACTGTAGCCTTCGTCGACGTCACGACCACGTGACATCTGGTGGAGGTGCTTCCTGGTCCATGCACCGAACGCCCCCCTCCAGCCGTGAGCCAAGCCCACGTCGTGAAGAAGACATCGACGCCAGCTTCGATCAGCGAGCTAGCCGCAGGCGAACGAGGGCTACCTCCAGAGTACGGGCTTCTACCTGACCAGACTCGGAAGACCAAGGCCACGACCACTACTGCAGAGACGATGACCACCCCTGTGCCGCCTGCACCGATCCTGCTCCGGCAACCCAAGGAGCCGCCAACTTTCCGCGGTTCACCACTCGAAGACCCGGAGAGCTGGCTTGAACGGTTCGACCGCGTCGCCACCTTCAACAACTGGACCAACGATGACAAGTTGCGGCACGTTTATTTTGCCCTGCAAGATTCCGCTCGGACATGGTTCGAGAACCGAGAAGCCACACTCCGGACCTGGGACCTTTTTCGTGCCGCATTTCTGGAGACCTTCACAAGCGTCGTCCGGAAGGAAAGAGCCGAAACCTTGCTGGAGAGCCGTGTACAACTCCCAAATGAGAACGTCGGGATGTACACAGAAGAAATGACGCTCCTGTTTCGTCATGCTGACCCCGCTATGTCCGAAGAGAAGAAGCTTCGCTTCCTGATGCGGGGAGTTAAGCAGGAACTGTTCGCCGGCCTTGTACGCAACCCACCCACGACGGTCATGGAATTCGTCTCAGAGGCCACGACGATTGAAAAGGCCCTCGAAATGCGTACGAGGCAGTACAACCACCGCATTCCGACGACGAACTACGGCGAGGTTCAGTCATTTCAATCGCACGACTTGCGCGAGACTATACGAGCGATCGTGCGGGAGGAACTGCGCAGGCTGATGCCTTCGCCACAACCTCAAGTGGATTCGATCGCAGACATTGTCCGCGAGGAAGTTCGACAGTCGCTCGGAATACCCGAAGCACCGCAGCCTCAGCCGGAAGCTATGAGCTACGCCGCTGCAGTCCGCCGCAACGCTCCCCCCAAGGCCGCGTCATGAAGCTGCACCACAACAGTTCCGCCGCCAGACTCCGCCGCCATCACCATCGACGCCATACCGCCCGCCAACCGGCCAGCGCTACGCTCCGAGGAAGACCGACGTTTGGCGGGCCCCTGACAACCGCCCGCTGTGCTACCACTGTGGAGAAGCCGGCCACACATACCGCCGCTGCCAGTACCGCCAAATGGGCCTACGCGGCTTCGCCGTCAACGCAGCGCCCCCACAGCACGGCCAGCGACCACGCGACATCGCCGACTACTTGACCAGCACTGAACAGGCACCTCGACGGTCATCGCGTTCACCATCGCCCGGCCGCTACATGTCGCCGCACCGCCGGCAGTACACTGGCCCAAACCGGGGCCGGTCGCCTAGCCCGTACCCGGAAAACTAGGGGCAGCAACCGTTGGAGGTGCGGTTGCTGTACGACGAACTAACGAAGACCCTCCGCCGACGACGACGACGCGACGAAACCCGCTGAACACGACGCGAAGCAGACAGAGCGCTGCCGACGGAAGCTTGCAGACTTAGGAAAACCTGACGACGCAGCATGGAAGCAGCGCAACAATTCGACATAGCCGTGATCCGACGCCGCGACCTAACCGCAACGCAAGGCGACGGACTAGCGAGCTCGACGTTCTCATCGACGGCCACAATGTCACAGCTCTCGTCGACACCGGAGCCGACTATTCCGTCATTAGTGGGACGTTCGCCGCGAAGTTGAAGAAAGTGAGGACTGCTTGGGAAGGCCCTGAAATCCGGACAGCCGGAGGCCACCTAGTAACGCCGGCAGGAATCTGTACAGCGAGAATCACCATTAACAACCGGATTTATCCCGCGAGCTTCGTCGTCCTACAGCGCTGCTCGAGAGATGTCATCCTTGGTATGGACTTCCTAGGCCTTCACGGAGCAGTCATCGATCTGAGATCCAAGTCGATAACGCTATCCACCGAAAAAGCACTACCGCCGCACACGCCGTCAGGGAAGCACGCCTTGAATGTGCTCGAAGACCAAGTCACCATTCCCCCCCTGCTCCAGCGTCAGCATTTCCGTCGGCACCCGAAAATCAATAGACCTTCAAGGCGTCGTTGAAGGCGACCAGCACCTGTTAATCAACCGCGAGATTTGCGTCGCCAGAGGAATAGCCGAGCTGCGAGGAGGAAAACATCAGTGATGCTCACGAACTTCAGCAACGAATACAAGCACGTGGGCAAAGGCACGACGGTTGCCTATATCGAAGAAATTGTGGAAGCCAGCAACGCTTTCACCCTCGCCGAGTCTATCGAAGCTACTACGACGAACGAAGATCATCAACTAGCCTTCGACGTTAACGCGCGCCTTCCGATGCATAAGCAGGAAAAGCTCAAAACCCTGCTCCTGCAATACAAGGACTGCTTTTCATCGTCGTCAAGAGTTCGACAGACCCCAGTCGCAAAACATCGCATCATAACCGAAGAAAGTGCCAGGCCACTTCGTCAGAGCCCGTACAGAGTTTCGGCGCGAGAACGCGAGGCCATAAAGAAACAAGTCGACGAAATGCTTCGCGACGACATCATCCGGCCTTCAAAGAGTCCGTGGGCGTCGCCTGTGGTGTTAGTGAAGAAGAAAGATGGGACCCTACGTTTCTGCGTCGATTATCGTCGCCTGAACAAAATCACAAAGAAAGACGTGTATCCTCTCCCACGAATAGACGACGCCCTAGATCGACTCCACAACGCCAAGTACTTTTCCTCGATGGACCTCAAGACGGGCTACTGGCAAATCGAAGTCGACGAGAGAGACCGAGAAAAAACTGCCTTCATTACACCGGACGGTTTGTTCGAGTTCAAGGTCATGCCCTTCGGCCTTTGCTCGGCGCCTGCGACTTTCCAACGGGTTATGGATACAGTACTGGCTGGCTTGAAGTGGCAAACATGCCTCGTTTACTTGGACGACGTCGTTGTGTTTTCCTCGAACTTCGACGAACACCTCGAGCGTCTTGAATCAGTACTTGAAGCAATCAAGAGCTCCGGACTAACCCTGAAGCCGGAAAAGTGCCGCTTCGCGTACGAGGAGCTCCTATTTTTGGGTCACGTGATCAGCAAGACTGGAGTGCGCCCAGACCCGCAGAAAACAGCTGCCATCACCGCCTTCCCGCCACCCACCGACAAGAAGGCGGTTCGCCGATTTCTCGGCCTGTGCGCCTATTACAGACGCTTCGTCAAGGACTTTTCAAGAATCGCCGAGCCACTAACGCAGCTCACGAAGACTGACGTCGAGTTCCGGTGGGAAACGGCGCAAGTTCAAGCATTTCAGGAACTGAAACGACGCCTGCAGACGCATCCGATACTTGCGCATTTCGACGAATACGCCGAGACGGAAATCCACACCGACGCAAGCAGCGTAGGACTCGGCGCCGTTCTTGTGCAGAAGACTAACGGAGAAGAAAGGGTTATCAGTTATGCTAGCCGGTCGCTCTCCAAAGCAGAAGGCAACTATTCCACAACAGAAAAAGAGTGCCTTGCCATTATCTGGGCTACGTCAAAGTTTCGCCCCTACCTCTATGGAACGCCCTTCAAAGTTGTGAGCGACCACCATGCCTTGTGCTGGCTAGCTAACTTGAAGGACCCTTCAGGTCGTCTCGCACGATGGAGTCTGAGACTTCAAGAATTCGACATCACCGTCGTTTACAAGTCCGGACGAAAGCACTCTGACGCCGACTGCCTGTCCCGTGCCCCCCGTTGATCCACCGCCGCAGGACGACGAAGATGGTGACTATTTCTTGGGAACTTTAAGCGTTGATGACTTCGCCGAACGACAGCGCGCCGATCCGGAACTCAAGGGCCTTATAGAATACCTTGAGGGCAAGGCCACCGTTGCTCCGAAGGTATTCAGACGAGGACTGGAGTCGTTTTTCTTGCGGAACGGCGTTCTTCTAAAGAAAAACTTCTCGCCACGTCGGGCCGACTCCCTCCTCGTGGTACCTTCAGCGTTACGTCCAGAAGTTCTGGATGCTCTGCATGACGACCCGACGGCTGGACACCTTGGATTTTCCCGCACGCTGGCGAGGATACAAGAAAAGTACTACTGGCCTCGCCTCACTGCCGACGTCACCCACTACGTGAAGACTTGCCGAGATTGTCAGCGACGGAAGACACCACCCACTAGGCCAGCCGGACTTCTGCAACCCATCGAGCCACCTCGCCGACCGTTCCAGCAAATCGGCATGGACTTACTGGGGCCGTTCCCGACGTCGAATTCCGGAAACAAATGGATCGTCGTGGCAACGGACTACCTCACCCGCTACGCCGAGACAAGGGCCCTGCCCAAGGGCAGTGCCACCGAGGTAGCAAAGTTCTTCGTCGAGAACATCGTACTGCGTCATGGCGCCCCAGAGGTCCTCATTACCGACAGAGGTACGGCCTTTACGGCGGACCTAACTCAGGCAATCCTGAGGTACAGCTACACAAGCCACCGCCGGACTACGGCGTACCACCCACAGACCAATGGCCTGACCGAGCGTCTCAATAAGACCATCGCCGACATGCTGGCCATGTACGTCGACGTCGAACACAAGACGTGGGACGCCATCCTTCCGTACGTGACCTTCGCATACAACACGGCCTTGCAAGAAACGACGCAGATGACGCCATACAAGTTGGTCTACGGAAGGAGCCCGGCAACGACGCTCGACGCCATGTTACCGAACGTGACCGACGAGGAAAACATCGACGTGACCGCCTACCTAAAGCGCGCCGAAGAAGCACGACAGCTCGCCCGCCTGCGGATCAAGAATCAACAGACGACCGATAGCCGCCGCTACAATCTTCGACGACGCTTCGTGGAATACCAGCCCGGCGATCGTGTTTGGGTGTGGACGCCGATACGCCGACGCGGACTAAGTGAAAAACTTCTGCGACGCTACTTCGGACCGTACAGGGTACTTAGACGTCTCGGCACACTCGACTACGAGGTTGTCCCCGACGGCATTACGAACTCTCAACGGCGCCGTGCGCGACCTGAAGTCGTCCATGTTGTGCGCCTCAAGCCGTTTTACGCGCGTTAGTGAACCTGAGGACTCTACTTTTTTTCATTGGACTTTCTTGCTTGTGCTTATTGTTTATTGTGCTTTCTTGATTTATTTATTGTTGCATGCATTTTTCCCCCCGTGTTCTGTTTTAAGCATCGGGACGATGCTTTTTCAGAGGGGGCATTGCCACGCACGTTTCTTTCACTGTATTCGGTTTCCGCCCACAAAGACTATCAGCAGTACTCGGCGCAGACCGCGCCTTATCGTTCCAGAAGCTTCTCGCTTGTAGTAGATCGTTCTGTTAAGATTGCACGCAAGACGCTAACACTCAAGATTATTCCAGAGCTTCCGCGACGACTAGTGATAAGGCTAGAATGTTCGACGCGTGCGTTATAAAAGCCGGCGCGTTCCAGCGATGTACAGTTTGATCGACGGCCGACGCTTTGTTCGCCGCTATCACTGCCAGTGTGTAGTGCTGTAGCCTGACCTTCAGTTTTCCGGCCACAAGTTCGGCCTAATAAAGAGTTTCTTCTTTGAAACGCCGACTGTAGCCTTCGTCGACGTCACGACCACGTGACAGTATGTATGTATGTATGTATGTATGTATGTATGTATGTATGTATGTATGTATGTATGTATGTATGTATGTATGTATGTATGTATGTATGTTAATTGGTGTATTCATGTGGGAGGTAGTGGCCAAGTACTGCACCAGGGTGGCCAATCCTGCTCTGGTGAGGGTGTGCATTGCTGGCTGTGGTCGCCAGTGAGGCTGCACCCCAGGCCTTTTTACACAATTAGATGAGATTAAGAAGTTTGCAGGTATAACGTGGCAGCAGAAAGCACAGGACCGGGTTGATTGGCGAAACATGGGAGAGGCCTTTGGCCTGCAGTGGGCGTAGACAGGCTGATGATGATGATGATGATGATGATGATGTATGTATGTATGTATGTATGTATGTATGTATGTATGTGTGTATGTATGTATGTATGTATGTATGTATGTATGTATGTATGTATGTATGTATGTGCGCGCGCGAGCGTGCGTGTATATGTTTCTACAGTTGAAACTTGCTTTAACGAAGCAACAGCACGTTCTAAATATTTCGTTAAATCGGGAATTTCGTAAAATAGAGAAAGGGGTTTTTTCGGTACTTCTAAAGTCTAAAATTGTAATGTAGCGGCACCCAAAAGCTACGGGACTGTTTTTTGCCAGCAACCCACGCTTGCACGTCTGAAGAGCCCGCGAGGGCTGTCCGTGGGCGGCCTAGATGTAGGGGACACTATGTCCGGGCGATACAGGACAGGTAGGCGGTCACATGAAGCAATGACAGGCTACGGATATGCGATGGGGCGGAGAACAAACGCAGTGATTGTGAATGCACGCCGAGCGAGGAAGTTGCGAGGAGATGATCAGCGATATCTTTCGCGCAAACCGTGAAATAAACAAGGCAAACTTCGCCGCCTTTAGCATCGTCCGGTACTTAAGACAGCTACCGACTAAGGATTCCGTTGTGGCGTGCATGGACGCGGCGTACAGCCTCGTCAAGGTAAGACTATGGGGATGTAACTTGGACTCCGAGATAAGCTAGCGCGATAGCGTTAGAGCCCACGCTCTAAGAAAAACCCGTCTAGGTCAAAATTACAAGGAGATCGCCGCTTTTGTACTCGTTCAGTTCGGAAACAACTTCGCTAAATCGTGTTTGGTGGCCAAATTAGTCTGTCAATTCGGGTTGATGGCAACACTGCACTAATAATAATACCTGGAGTTTAACGTCCCAAAACCACGATATGATTATGAGAGACGCCGTAGTGGAGGCCTCCGGAAATTTTGACCACCTGGGGTTCTTTAACGTGCACCTAAATCTAAGTACATGGGCCACAAACATTTTCGCCTCCATCGAAAATGCAGCCGCCGCGGCCGGGATTCGATCCCGCGACCTTCGGGTTAGCAGTCGAGTGCCATAACCACTAGACCACCGTGGCGGGGCAGCAACACTGCACTCTATGAGCGTTTGCCACAGAATGGAAATTTCTTCGTTAGATCGGGAACTTTTTAAAATCGGTCTTCGTTGGATCGACGAGCTTTAACTGCATATATGTTTTTGCTTGCTTCGTTTATTAGTTTTCTGATTTCCGAAAAAGAAGACAAATCAAGCTCTGTGTACGCATTTCATTCGATTGCTTCCCAAGCTTACCTCCCCCACTTTAAATGCATGCATTCTTAGTTTGATATTTCACTTAACATGCTTCTCAGTGTAAGTCTATAGACATGTAATCATGTCGATAAAATTGACAGGTAAGATACTCAAAACAGTAGTTATACACGGGTGGCTGCATTCGTGTAGTCACTACCGCTTTCTTTCTTTCTTCCTTTTTTTTTTCTGCAATGAAAAATGCGTACACGACCTGCGGTAAATGCTTGATTCTAAGCTGCATTTTAGCATGCATACTGTCAGGCATTTGTTACACCACCTAAACGCGTTGCGGCGATTTGATATACCATCGGGACTCCACCGAAGAGAGGCAACTATGCTCTGCCGCTTATTGCTTCGAGTGGCTTTCACGAAGTCCTAAGTACATATTTTTAATCATGAACTCACCCGGCTTTTGGAACATTTTTGTATTCGTTTCGTATAGGGATGGCCGACGACGCTACTTGCGACGCCTGCGGTACCGAGGAGACTTTGCAGCATATCTTCTGCGACTGTCCTCGCTACACTGTGCAGAGACGATCCCTTTCATCCGCCCTCGCTCGTCTCGACAACAGAACGATGACGCTAGATACTATTCTCCAGCCATCGAGAATTCAATCAACCAAGGCATTGCTCAAATTCCTGAGGACAACAGACTTGCACGAGCGGCTGTAGACTCAATGATGACGTATACTACACAAGACTGCCGCTCTGCGCTTTGACGTTATGTGTGTGCGTGTGTGCTCCTCCTCTTTCTCTTTTTCTTTACTCTTCTTTCGATCTCCCCCCATCCCTTCCCCCCTGTGCAGGGTAGCATACCGGTTATGCCAAACTGGTTAACATCCCTGCCTTTCCTCTCTCTTGTTTTCCTTCCTTACACCCGAAAAAAATACCTTAACTGCCGGTCAGATTCAGAAATAACTTTAACTTTTTCAAGACTGCATTCCGTTTACACTACTGCGACGATTGAAATATGCAATTTCTTTCACAGAGCTAGATGTGTGCCGACTTGTCATTTGGTCACTTGAAAATTGTTCGTTTTTTTTTTTCTGTTCGATAATTTCCCAATACATTCTGCTACCCCTCCGGATAACTCGAACGAGATGGATCCGAATGGAATATACCCTGCGGCGAAACTCTCACTTTTCAATGTGTGGTTGTATAACCTACGCGCGCTGCACTGTGTCGCTTTCAACGTCAAAAAATTTAAGATCGATCAAAACTTAAGACAAGTGCTTATTTACGCCTTTCGCGACGTTCGCCTCAGCATCTCATACAACGACGTTCGTATAAGTAATCTCTGGTTTCCCAATATCTCTCATTGCTTATCAGATGTGCGCAAGCCAGACCGGTGACATCCTGGACAGCCCCATCACAGCGCTCGATGACCTCGCAACGTACTCCCGTTGGGTTGCACTCTCCTTCGGCTGAGAGCGAAGGCCACGTTCTGATCAATTAAAGATACGTTATTTCTCGGAAATAAACAGTGCACACGCGCCTTCGAGCCTTCTAACTCTTACCTTCTGTATACTAAATGCCCGTAACTTTAGCCAACTTTTAATAATAAAAATTGATTATGATTCTGATGCATGTCCTGCGGGGGCTTACACAGAATTTTTTTAAGGCGAAAGCCTCAGATGCCTCATCACACGCGGAAAGTGACTGCCGGCGGCGTCAACGCCAGTGATGCAAAAATCATCATGTTATGACGTCACCCTGTGACGTCATTATCACGGATCACTGAAACTTGAAGTCATCGTGGCGTCACATTGACGTCATCACATGACATCGTCGCTTGGTCATATGTGGGCTGATCCCGGAGGCCATGCAAAGACACGCTAGATGCAGAGAGCCTTTAAGGGTGGGGGGAATTAATGCAATCGACAAAGAATAAAAAGAAAAAAAAAACGATGGCTTTCGTCTTCGACTCATCTTGGGCGAATGCATAAGGAACCATATGATCACTGGCGGAGCCGGGGAGAGGGGCGGCAGGAAGGTCTTTTTTTTCAATTTTGCGTGTGTATATATTCACGCACACGTGCAAACATACGCACGAACCAACGTAAAAGGTGTTCGGCATAGTTCCAGTTATCTCGCCAGACGTCTTCACAGTACGCCTTCTTACGCGTGCGCATGCAAGGTTTTGTGGTTGGGGCATTTATATGCGCTGTTGCGAGAAGCATAAACAGTATTTAGTCGGAGCCAGTGCGTGTCTTCTATTCTTTGTGGTCCGTCTTGGTTTGCGTTGAAGTTCTCACCTTAAATGCCAACTAGGCCCAACAGAAGTTTTACTCAACTTCCTGTCGTTCAATCGTGAGATTTGCGTCGCCAGATGCATAGCTGAGCTTCGTGTAGGGAAAGCGAATGCGATACGCACAAGTTTCAGCCACGAGTACAAGCACATCAACAAAGGCACGACGGTCGTTCAGATATACGAAATTGTGTAAGCAAGCAAAGCTTTCGCACTGTGGGATTCTACAGAGCCTATACTCCCACAATTCCAGTTCTTGAAACTGCTTTCAACGTCAACCCAAGTTTTCAGGCGTCAACAAGAACAGCTCAAAGAACCGCTCCGGTAATACAAGGTCTGCTTTTCGTCGTTGACAAGAATTCTACAAAGCCATTTTGCTATGCAACGAATTGTAACCAAAGTATATGCCCGTCCGCTCCGTCAGAGCCTGCACGGAGTTTCTGCACGCGAACGCGAGACCCTAAAGCTACAAATCGACGAAGCGCTGCGTCACGCAATCATAAAGCCGTCCAAGAGTCCTTGAGCACCACCCATAGTATTAATGGTGAAACTAAACCTCGCCGCCGGTGGGTTCGGTACCTAGCAGTGTCAACATTGTTTCTTCATCCACTTCTGTTTCTTTCCACTTATGTCATAATTACTGCACCACAGTTAAAGACTACTGTTCCCTACACCTCCATTGTCTTCATTGTCTGTAGGTTTAATTAGGTTGTTATTAGTGAAAAAGAATGAATCCCTATGGCTCTGCATCGATTATCGTCGTCTGAACAAAACCACGAAAAACGACGTGTCCACCAATGGACAATGCGTTGGACCTGCTCTGCAACACCAGGTATTTTTTGTCAATATATATAATATATAGAATTGAAGACGTGCTACAGGGAAACGGATGTCGACGAGAGGGATCGAGAGCAAACCGCCGTCATCACGCCAGACGGCCTGTTCGAATTCAAGGTCATGCCATTCGAGCTTTGCTCGGCTCCAGCTAAGTTTCAACGCGTCATGTACGAAGTGTTCGCAAGCGTGAAGTGGCCGACGCATCCCGTGTACTTGAATGACTGTCGTCGTGTTCACCGCAAGCTTTGATGAGCATCTACGACGCCTTAGAGTAGTACTCTAAGCAATAAAGTCATCGGTACTCACCATTTCGACGATCATCTTAGGCGGCTTGAGACAGCGTTGCAGGCCATTAAGTCATCCGCACGCACCCTGAAACCGGAAGAGTGTCTTTACGCGTACGATGAGCTACTTCCTGACACACGTCATCAGCCAGCAGTGGCGTAGGATGGGGGGGGGGGGGGGGGGAGAGTCAACGCTTTTACCCGACAAAAAATTCTGGCTACGCCTCTATAAGTTTGAAGTTTACACAGCGCTTGCACCAGATGTCATGTGGTTGTGACGATGAAGAACGTGCACTCAGTCAGGTAAAGGTGTAACTTTCTATTGATAGCTTGCACGTGACTTCATCCACGTCATCATTAACGCACCGAATTCCCCACTTCGTTAATGAGGACCTCGACGTGATGACATTAATTGAAGAAAGCTCTTCCATTCATGTCTTCAAAAAGCAGATGCACGCCTTCCTTCTAAAAATCCAAGCATTCTTTCACACCACTTTCGATTCCGCTTCCTATCTTTGTGTACCTTGGATATGCTGTACGTGCCTGTTTTTTTCTTCTTCTTTTTCTTTTTTTTTTTGTTCGAAGCTATTGTTGTTTATAAGTTGTTCTTATTTTTAAGGTTTTCGCGTACTAATCATAATTATGCAGATATTTTTTTTCTTAACTTTTTTCTTAACTAACTTTTGAAGCAACAAAGATGGGCCAAAAATTCCAATGAGAAAGTTGTAGATCGGTTTACAAAACGTCCGATTAGACAGTTTCGAACTCTGTATCTGTTAATTATCAGTGTTTTTATGCTAACTAGAAAATGCCCGCGAAATACAAAAAAAATACCACGTGACAAGCCCGCTCGCGCGCCAGTGCGCACGAAGATTCCAGTGCTCCCTAACGTTCCGCATGCAAACGATAAGCTTCCCTCGCACCGATTTATGACAGCGATAAGCAGACACAGCGGTTATCGCTTTTGCAGCCGATAGCAAAAGTGTTCATCGCACAGCCACCACCATTGTCACGGCCTTGTCGAGACAGCACAATCGGGCAAATGCTATGGTGGTTTGCATGCGGAACGTTAGGGAGCACTGGAATCATCGTGCGCACTGGCGCGCGAGTGGGCTTGTCACGTGGTATTTTTTTGTTTTTCCCGGGCATTTTCTAGTTAGCATAAAAACACTGATAAATAACAGATACAGAGTTCGAAACTGTCTAATCGGACGTTTTGTAAACCGATCTACAACTTTCTCATTGGAATTTCTGGCCCATCTTTGTTGCTTCAAAAGTTAGTTAATTAAAGCAGCCTAATTAAGCAATTAATCACAACACAAAAAATAGTCTGACTCACTCCAGGCAACAGTCAGCAACATGCACTTGGTCGCGTCGTCATTCCGTGTGTCGGCATATTTTTAAACTCTGGCTAAAGATAGGTGGGGCACCCTGTATACGGAAGAACCAGCACACGATGTACTGATAACACTAACGTGACGTCACAAAGTTCGCGTCCCACCATGTTGGTGCTCCAAGCCATCTATTTGGCGAACCTGTGCCCAGAAATATAAGTAACAGAGTGCAACAATATCGACGAGCACTATCATCGGTCGGCGATAATCTGGTCCTCCGTAAAACACGTCGTCTTCTATGCATGCGTAATAGAAAATTCCGGCGTCATCGATGGTGTGTGCGTCGGTTAGAGAATAAACAAAACGGCTAAAGTAGTGTGCGCAATACAACCAGCACATTCTAGAACAATCGTGGCACTGGCGTTCGGGGGGCTTCGAACCCTTCCCCGAGATTTTTCAATGTTGCATATGTATATATACACGCACACATATCAACACATATTAACACACGCACGAACATACATAACGCATGGTTAACCACACCTCTCCTACCCTCCTTAAAAAATTCTGGCTACGCTAATGACTCGTGCAGCTTTCCATACATTCCGGTGCCACCTGCGCCGGACGTTGGTAACACGTGCAGTGGTAACATAGAAATAAAGAAACGCGCTTAAAAAAAAAAAGAAAAAAAAACGAGCGCGCGTGACAGCATTATTCATTATATCAGCAAAGTCTGACAAAAATTAAACTCTATCTTAAGTGTCTTCTTTTTTTCTTTTTTTTTCTTTTCACCTTTCATTCAGTTGGTTGGAATTTCAATCACTCGAACGCATGCACCTTAAAAAAATGTTTTCCAAGGACGATGAATTGCCTACCACGCGTCGTCACACGCAGGCAATTATTTTCGACGAAATATGGTGCGTAAAACTGTCTGACACTATGACCATACGAGTTCCTGAAACGCGCACTTAGATATGCACCTATTTGACAGCTGGAGCTACACATCGGGTGCACGTGTTCCCCACTACTGCATTAATTTATCTTTAAAATTTTCAACTCTGTGGCAAAGTCAACTCAATGTTTGCTCGTCATAACGTAGGCCGTCGCAGTGTTCACAATATTAATAATCCGGGCAAGCATACCTGGGCTACACGTACTGCAAAGATATAAGGGAGCAAGAACAATAACATGGACGAATGAAGAGGACGGCACCCGCGCTTTTACCCTTTGGTTGTATGCCTCTTCTATACTACGTCTGAACCGTCATTATACCGTCTGGCCTTGCCCTGCCTTGCGCACAGACATGGGGAGCAGCATGACCGAAAAGCTCTGCGTTTTCCTCTTCCTGGCGGCGGCGTTCGCGTTCCGCGAGACATGGAGCTGCAACGGCTTCCACATACGTGAGAATTCGCTTAAAGAAACACTTAACTGAAACAATGACTTCGTTTGGATTGACGAACTGCAGTCTGAGAACTCTAATACCACATGTTTCACTATCATAAGTTCATTATTAGCGGAGAAAATCAAGGTTGAAGTTTTATTTTTAAATTTGGCGCCGATATCGGCGTTTGCGACGTCAGAAATTCCAAATGTATTTTTCGTATTTTCGCGACATTGGCTCGATGAAATTTTCTGAAACTTCGTATGCTAGGTCTATGGCACCCACAGATGACAATGCACCTCATTTTTATCGATTAGAAGCTACGTAGGACTCGGTACACGCCTTCAAAATCTATGACGTCACGGTGTTTGGTGCGGGAATCTCAAGGTGGCGTCTCCACCCGCATTCTCTTTTCGCGCGTTTTCTCGCTTACCAAGCGTCGTGTCGCGGTAAGAGTGGTGTTTTCGGGATTGCGAAATTGTACTTAATTAATACGCGAAAAATCGTTTTGCCTTTTAGTGTCCCTTTAATGACATTCCGCTCACCTTTCCGGTGCGAAAGTTCCCGAATCGGACGCACGTATCACTGCTAAGAAGCCCGTCAACAACTGTATCAAATTTTAAAGCGAAGCTTTTATAACTCACAGGTTTGTGGTGGTGGCGTTGGCGTACGCGAAACACCCGGCGCCGGCGAGTGCATAGGAATGCGGCCGTTGAAGGTGCTCCGGTTACATGTGTGCTTGCATGCACCGTTTTTCGATAACTGATGCTCTATCGATAGTGGGCTTGCCGGCTATCAGCCGTTTCTGATATGGCAATCTGATCTTTTTATCGAGGTCACTTGTCACTTCACGTTGCCACATTTTATTGTTGCTTGGTATATGAACGCGTGACCGTTGTTGTTGCCTGTAGTAAATGAATTGTTGCTCATCTAAGCAAGTGGATGAAGGTCCTATTCCCGGCAGCATTGCGCGATGCGACAGACAGAAAGAAAGAAAGAAAGAAAGAAAGAAAGAAAGAAAGAAAGAAAGAAAGAAAGAAAGAAAGAAAGAAAGAAAGAAAGAAAGAAAGAAAGAAAGAAAGAAAGAAAGAAAGAAAGAAAGAAAGAAAGAAAGAAAGAAAGAAAGAAAGAAAGAAAGAAAGAAAGAAAGAAAGAAAGAAAGAAAGAAAGAAAGATATCATGTCAGGCACCCACACGCCAAGCCTCCCTTGCCCCCCATTTTACCGATAAGGGAATAGTTCCTGAATTTTTTGGCTACTGTCAAGGTGGCACGTCACATACTAATTCAAGGCTAATTCAATGTGGACAGAACCACCATGCACAAAGACGGCGAGTGACACAAGCTGAACAGGACAGCACTTTTTTTTTTTACCCAATTCGCGTACTAGCGAA
Source organism: Rhipicephalus appendiculatus (assembly GCA_030522465.1). Classification (NCBI taxonomy): domain Eukaryota; kingdom Metazoa; phylum Arthropoda; class Arachnida; order Ixodida; family Ixodidae; genus Rhipicephalus; species Rhipicephalus appendiculatus. The sequence continues at coordinate 10,932,179 of JALIZH010033007.1, read as the reverse complement.
TCTTGCTTTTGCATGAAACGAACACATTTTGAGGCAAATCTCAGCGAGAAAAATGCAGTGGTCGGCGTAGAACCGTCAGACCATGTTACAATAAAAAAATGTCCCCACCTCCCCGAAGGGAATCGTGAGGAAATGCGAATTCATTTCGCGCGCGCTTCCCTCCATTTATATATGGTGGTTGTGGTTCGAAGAAGGAAAAGGCGCCTAATTTCTGCAGCCCGGTCGGGAGCACGGCGCAGCGCCTTTTATATATATATATATATATATATATATACGTGCGAGCGAGCGGACGGGAGAGTGGGGCGCAGGGAAGAGAGAGAGCGAACGGCGAGAGAAGGAGCGGCGAAGCACTGCACCTACCCTCTCCTACACTCTCTCCACACACGCGGGAGCTCCGCCGAGCTCCCGCGATGCGAGCGCTGTCACACACCAGAGCGCGCTCCTCCTCTCCACTCACTCTCCGCTACTCCGCCCGCACCACCTGCTCCGGTTGCTAGGGGCGAGGATAAGCGCGCGCGCCCGCAGCTGTTCCTATGGGAGAGGGAGTGAGAGCGGAGAGATGCGGACACCGACGGACGCCTGACATGCCCCGACTACGAAATGCTTTCGCATTTAAAACTCAGGTCGCTGTATTCCTGCGATAGTTAAATGCAGGGTAGATCGTATATTTCGTTTCATGAGCGCTGGTAGACGTTGAACGTCCCCTAATTAACAAATATTAATACGGAGCCTGGCACTACTGTCTCACACAAGGAGTCGTTCACAAGGGTGTTAAACGCAATCGAAATGTTAGCATTGCATGAACACGATGCATAAATCTCATGACATGATTCGCCGCGAAGTAAATGACTTTTATTTGGAAATGACTTATCATTCTAATTTCGTCGCACCTCCACCAAGTGTAAAGAGGTTTATTGATGAGGTTTATTGACGCGATGAGGTCGCGTATTGGTGAAGAATGGCCGCACGGTCAAGCACTGCAAGGCCCGCAAACAGTACAGACTCTAGGATAATCAAAGCACCGGTCTTTGTCGTCTTCTTGCGCGGGCGCATACCCATCGGTGTATCTGCTCCATTACATCATGAATTTTTTCAAAGATCGTGTCGATATAGTAAACAGCGTTCTCTCTTCTCCCGCCGCTTGAACAGCGAACACAAAAAGGATGATGGAGACCAAAGCAGTCTTCGGCACGCTCATACGCAAATGCCGTAAGCATCTCGACGACATGGCCAAGCATTTCAATCCGAAGGAATTTTCAAAGGTAAGCATTTTCGGCATGGCAACAGACGTTTACCCAATGAAAACACCAGGGCACACGAGCGTCGATGTGCTAGTGTCATTATATACCAGACACCCAAGGCTAGGATAAGAGGCGTGTTTTTTTTTTTTTTTTTTTTTTTTTTTTTTTTTTTTTCACAGCGAGAACGTGTTCTTTCTTAGCCCGAGGTGGGCGGCTGAGATGGGTGGCCGAGAAACAACATTAGCCTCAAGTTAGTTTAATGATAGCCAATAATAATAAGTGTTGGTATTCGAATACATAAGTAATACGCTTCCCCCGAACTATTAATTTTTCTAAATATTATTCAATGTTCTATCGGATACTTCACGTTGATTATAGCTCGTTTATATGATATTTTTGTATAGCTTACCATAGTTAACTGCTTTTTTCCTATAATTTGGGCCGTTAAAATTACTTTTATTTAGTCTAAAATCTACATCTGGAGCACCGGTTCACATGCCATATAAAGCGCCTTACAAATATATAGTATATTTTTTGTTTGCCCACCTCACACATTTTCCAATATAAGATGTGCGTTAGACCATCGCATTGTTCTTACTTAGGGTGTGGCCCTCGCCTGCCTTTCCTACAACGCCTGTCGAGATTCCATAATAGAGAAGACGACGCGACAGGTACGACCAATCAACGATACGTAGCTATTTCTAAAGAACGCGAACGATATGTATACACTCTCTTCCCTGTTGTATTCTTTAGTGTACGTATGTAGGTACTCACTCCTGCAATATCTTGCTCTGCAAGATGACAGCAGAACATCTAAATAAAATAAAATAAATAAATACGTTTGTTCACTCCGCCTTTCTCACCACTAAATTTCCGCTAACGCCAACCCCAGGCTCCTTGGCAATTCACCGTAGTGGCTGTGAGCCTACAGTTGCTTAAGCAAGTAACAACTGCCACAACAACCTTGTCTTTTGTTGTTGTCGTTGTTGTTGTTGTTGTTGTTGTTGTTGTTGTTGTTGTTGTTGTTGTTGTTGTTGTTGTTGTTGTTGTTGTTGTTGTTGTTGTTGTTGTTGTTGTTGTTGTTGTTGTTGTTGTTTTATTGCGATATAGACTTGCCCTTACAGCAGGGCCGTACCCAGGAATTTATTTCGGGGGGGTGTTTATGTGTAGAAAGGCTAACATCGGCAACTGGTGGTCGATGTGGAAGCATGTAAATACTTTAGTATCACCCGAAAAGTGAAAGCATGAAAAAATTTCGGGGGGTGTCAGAACCCCCCTCAACCCCCCCCTTAGTTACGGCCCTGCCTTACAGCATAATACTTTGTGTGGACATGTCTATTGGATGTATGCCGTAAGACCAGTGCTGTGCTTGAAATGAAGCAATTTCTTGCGAAATCTGTTATCGTGCACCCGGCGGTCACAGATGGCTGTTTCACTGTAGCGAAGTCCGACTTGAAGTACAAGACGGGAACGTTCTGACTGTAACCCAACTTTCAACGACGCTTCCCTATAGTTCAGTGACGATGTGTCGATGACTGCCACATCTCTGTATGATCGTTGTATGAAATGGTGTTATACCCAAGGGCTCCTCAGAAATACTAACTGTTTCGTCAATTTGGCACTGAATCAGTCGTGTATCGCACTTGATATTTAGAACCATCACAAATATCATGTTTCAGTATATATGTGCAATGTATCTACAACATCCTTAGACGACCGGGATTAAGGAACTGTAGGATTCAGAATAGAAGTTTCATGCAAATTCGTACTGTGGAAAGCTGGCACTTACCAGAAAAAAAAAAAAGAACGGTAAGTGAAAGGGGAGACAGGTGTATCCTAACACGGAACAATGTGCAATAAGCAACGACATTTCTTTTTATACCATAGTCGTTTAATACGAACTTAGAATACAATAAATATAACGATTTCAAGGTCATCTTGCCTTGAAGTGCATGGTAAAAACTTGCGCAATACTTTATACACTGCCTTATGAATGAACGGCCTATATGTTCCGAACTCTTCGCACAGACGAATTACTTGTACACCCGTGATCTTACATGTCATTAACGCATTTTATAACTTCTTTTTAATTATTTTTATTGGTTATTTGTTAGTTGTGTGCTGCTTTCATGACTTCAAAATAGCCGGCTCTAACGTAGCCTAACTTCCCATGTGTTCAAATGTAAAGTTTGGGGGAAAAAAATAAGTTCGAAGAGCTCAGTTAAGCAACTTCTCTTTTTCTTCGTCGATAACAGCTCTTCCTGTGTTTGTACAATGCAGCCGCAAATAAGGTAAGTTGACAAGTTGGTTCTGACGCTGATTCAAAACAAATCTGAGCTTTATTGAAAAAAATATGGTAAGATGACGAATACTAATAGTTACTAATATATAAACAGTCCCGTATTTATTTTCACGGTGATTTTGCAAGACGACACGTTTAGACTAGAAGCAAACGAAACATCGTCAAAAGTTAACATGCGGAAATTGGGCATTATGAAAAGAAGAAAAAATTATGTACATTTGACGTCACGAAGTCAAAAGTATGACGGAAGCCCGTCTGGCCAGGATGAAACATATTAAAAGAATGGATCTGTACGCCAACAAAAATCCTTTCGAAAAACAAATGTATTAACGTTTCCATAGACTGTGAACATGGCTCCCGTGGGAGAGCCGAAACGTTAATACATTTGTGGCGTTTTTTTTTCGTTTTTTTTTTCTTTTCTAATGGAGCGAAGTCCACTCTAGGTGAAACTGAAAAAAAAAAACTTGGAGGACGCTTCAGCTTCGCCTTCAAGAGTAGAACGCGATAGCATAATCGGGCACTGTGCGCATCTTCTTCTCAAGTGCTAGCCTACCTTCGGTTCTCGGTGCATGCCTCAACCGTGCCGTGAGGAAACGAACGACTGTGTTCGTAACATTGGCCGTTTCAAACTACCCTAGAATGTCTACTGCAAGTACAGTGGATAAGTGTCCACTACACCATAATTCTTCCTTTTGCCAATCAGCGAAGGGCCCACTACGCGTCCGCAGGCAACACGTGAACCTACGCAGCTGCCGACTTTGTTGATGCTTTTGTAGCTGATGATGATGAAACATGTCTGAGCGCTTTGTAATGGGCGGTCCTTTAAAACGCCCACTCGTCACGCATTTGACATGTTGTCACGCCTGTCGCGATTCCACGCTTCTGCCACGTAATATTACATGTGTTAAGGAGACTCCTTCCGCTACTTAAAATTCATATAGTGTTTTTCTTTCTTTTTTTTTTCAAAGTAGTTTCAACCAATAGCGTGGCTCTATGGTAGAACATCTGCTTCTCACGCAGGTGTTTATTATTTATTTTATTTGCATCTTTCTCGAGTTTTCGGTCACGGACAAGATGATGATTTTTCGCTCACAACCAACGACGCTGACACCGACGCAGACACCGGAATTACTGCGAAATGAGCTCTTTAACGCTGTCACGTTAAAACGCCGTTGTTTGGTGCTGAATATATTGGTCGGGCCTGCTCCAACAATGTTTTTTGCCAGTGGGCTTCTGCCACCAAAATACTAAAAACCCATATTGCGGCTAAACGATATATGGCTCGCTATCGTCGGTATTCAGGAGTAAAATATGGATTTCGCGCTTATACATTGGAGCATTCCATTAGGGCTTGAATTGGCGACGCAAAAGTAGTCTAAATGGCAGTGAATGAACGATATAACAAACTTTGCGACAAAAATAGTGCCATCTTGTGCTTTCGTCAGTACCGTCCCGTGTCCACGTTACGATCAGAAATGGCTTCATTTTGATTAAAAACGTTTTAAATGTGAAAGACACTTAGACGTGCTTTACGGTCCGGCGAAATTTAGCCCATTTTCGATCTCTGGATTTGGTTCTTTTAGAAGAAAAAAAACGCCACATTTGCTTTTTAAAATCGTTTTGGTTGGTGTCTGGGTACATTCTTTTAATTTTGAAGACCGGAAAGTGAACTGAGTCACAGAACTGCCAGGCGTACCGTTTTAAAAACGTGTTGCAATTATGAATGAACTGAATTGATTTTCATCGTCACCTTCAAGGTGTGACAAGTGTGCCGAAGAAACATCTCCCGTGACTTACACACTTTCTATATTCCGAGAAAGCAGTAGTTGAAAAAAAAAACTATTTTCGGAGAAACACTTCATTTGTGTAACTTTATTCTTGAACTTTATTCACTGAGCCCATGAAGTTATCACCAATTAAAGCGTCACAACTGTCCACATTGCCCAGGTCGGACCCTTCTACACCTACCTGAACGTAACAGAAGATTTTAGACAGGCTGTGTTTGACGGCATGGTAAGGCATACTTTGTCATGGCTAGTGGCATCTCTGCCCATATCTCCCTATACACAGGCTGCTTCAAGAAATGTGTCCCAAAATCATCAAAAAATAAGGGAAATAGAATATTTGCTCGCTGCCTTCATAATTGTGTGTTCTTTTTTTTCTGCGGTGGGAGACATCTTAAGATGACTAGGCACAGAAATTACGGCAGTAAATAAATAAAAGAAAATAACTTTTTATTAGCGGAAACAGGCGGCCGGGTCAAATGGGAGAATTCTTGTCCTTCCTGCGAAAAGGCCATTGCCGCTGCGAGATTCCGAAATTCGGCCTCTGGATTTCATTGCGGAGCAATGAGAAATTCAACCAAGTTCACTGGCGAAACCAAAACCCTCACAAAACATCCCTAACGGCTAAGCTCTACTTTTACAACGTGCACACGCGCGTAGTCTACGGGCGCCACACTCAGTGGATTTCAATTCCAAAAGCCTCAAACCCGCACGACCAAAAGTCAAGACAAGTGCTAGCTTATGTCTAAGTCAGGTCGAGCAGAAATACTCTGAAAAGTATTCTGTAATGTTTTTTCTTGTTTGCAGCTCGTGTATTTCAATATCTGTATTCAGATATCAAAATGCACGTGCTGCAAGCCTAAAATACTGATATCAGCTATATTTGTTTTTGACATAAGGGGATATTTCGAAGATACCTTTGCAAAAAGAAGAAAAAGTATTTCAGAATACAAATACAAGAATACAAGAGTACAGATACCGAAATACTTCAGTGATGCGGATGTTGATATTCCTCAAATACATGTATTAAATGCAGCATAACGTTGTCAACAATGTTGCAATAGATTAAAACATGCAGGTCAACCATATCGCTCGAATTACTAACAAGAAGGTTGTTGAGTTCATTGCCCTTAATTAACATTAGCTTCTCAAATAAGGTGTCTTATAGACAGTGTCGGTTCGGCTTCAACACAAGACTCGCGAAATAGAAAAGTTTCTCTACCATTGTCAAAGTACAATCGCAAGGAAAGAGAAACAGCACAATGGACCGGTGGCCGGATCGGCAAAATTGCTACACGCGGCGCTGCTGTTACCGAGAAGGCCGATAGCGAGAGTGCCAAGCGCATTCCATTTTTTAAAGCAGGGGTGGTCGGCATAAAAGAGCCCATCTTCCTTTTGGTCCATCCGAAAGCCCACATATTAAATAAACGCTTGTGCATTCCTTGGCTACGCATATGATTTCTTTCTTTTTTTATTTGTCGCTGGAGTTGCGAGCAACCGTATCTTTATCGCAGTTGCTTCGAAAAAGCTGTTTGTTTGAGTGCTTTCCACCGGCCACCCCTGCTTTGGGAAATGGAATGTGCTTGGCACTCTCGATACCGGCGTGCTCGGGAACAACAGCGCCGTGTGTTGCAATTTTGCCGCTCCGGCCAATGGTCACTTGTGCTAACCTTTTTCCGTCGCGACTGTACTCACGCCTCTAGCCAAATTCCTCACAGCGTCCCATACAACGATGTCGCAGTAACCTCCCGTTTCGCCATTTCTCTCGCTGCTCATCAGATGTGCGCAGGCCTAACCGACATCCTGGACAGTCCCATCACAGCAATCGACGACCTTGCTACGTACTCACGTTGGGTTGCCCTGTCTTTCGGCTGAGTGTCACCTCGGAGGGGAGTCACCTTGGAAGGGAGTCACCTTGAAAGAGGAGTCACCTCAGAGGGGAAGTCACCTTGAAAGAGGAGTCACCTCGGAAGGGGAGTCACCTCGAAAGAAGGGTCACCTCAGAGCAATTAAATATTCATTGTACTTCTTGGAAATAAATAGGGTGCTGACGCCGTTGAAGTGTCGACTCCTTATGCGCGTTGTAATCCTAACTTTTCTATAGACTATTTTACCAGTGGGTTTCGGTGTCGCCATGTTGGGCTGTTAACCTTGCCGTTTTGCATCTCTAACAACTAAACGAACAGTGCTATGGTAGACGCATGCGCATGAAAGCGGTTGGGTTGGTGCATTCGACGTAATTCCACGAACTATAGATTGTTTCGCACACTGCTTCGACATTTTTTTCGAAGCTGACTCGAATGCGGTTACGTAATATATTAGTGTCGCGTAGAAATACGGATGCATACAGATGCGCCTGAACGTGGCTCTTGCAGTAAGCTTTGGGGGGAAAAAATTAACACCTAATAATCTATAGATAACCGAGCTTGGACATACGATGAAGAGCGCCTGTAAGGTGCGTCTCAAGTATCGTGAGTGGATGTGAAAAAAAAATTAGGACGCAGCACCGACATACCAGGTATTCCTATCGGAAAGTATCATAGGACACATAAGCAACTTATATAATAATCGCTTATAGAAAGACACGATTTATACGATTGATCATATGATTATGCATGATCGCATGATTTGTACATTAATATCACGCGATGTTACGCACTGATCCCTGCATTTTGCATTTCCTATTTTGAACAGCGGAGCTGTTCTAGGGCTGGACCTGACGACAGATGAGTGTCCGCGTCGCATGTCACGCTCCGGTTCTCAGATACACCGATAGATGGCGCAACTGCCTCTGTCGCGGACGAAGCGGTAGCCGCACAGTGAGGCGAGGAATGGCGGCTCAAGCGTGAATAGGGCCTAAATTCATTATAGCAGGGGCGTGTATGGCAGGGGCTGCCACACGTCCTTTCCCGCGCATCTCTACTGTACAGTTAACGTAATAACAGACAACCACACGAAATATCACAGAAAATCCCAGAAAATCACAAGAGAAAGACAACAAAGCCTCAGCTCCGCTCTATCTGAAGATTTCACACTGTGTGTAACCGGGGGTAAGTATTTTTTTCATTATTTTGCTTAAAAACAACCTTTGCTGCAGTGACCCCGGTTCCTAAGGCTGGAAAAGTACGAAGTGACGCTGCTGCAAGACACTAGGCACTTCTCATGAGGTCACTTCAACAGACGTAGAAGGAATGAAGGGTCACTATCTATATACATACAGCTGCAGAAAGTAAACGGGCTCGGTGTTTTCATAACGAGGTGTTTTCATAACGAATCACCACCTCTAACGCAGGAAACAGTGCTGCGTCTGTCAACAGAGAACGGCGGGCATGAAGCCACGAGGATAAAGGTATCTCCGCCAATAACGGATGATCGCAACTAAAGCGTATAATTAAAAGCACGTCGCTCACTCAGCCACTCGATGCTTAGTATTGGAGAGTAACTCGCCTCTCGCCAATGCGTATAAGGTTTGTATTCCGGCATTACTACCGGTTATCTTTTAATTTAGACGGAGCACGGGTATAAATCACAGTTTATTAGTGAAGTCAAAGTATCTTCAGAGCTTATTAAATTACTACCTGCCCGTAGAGTAATCCACGCACCTTCTTTTAAAGCTGAAGTAGATAACGCAGCGGCTTCTCTGCGATTACGCGATTAACTATTTATGCTAGCAATACTCAGTAACTACCTTAAAACTATTTAGTAACGTTTATTTTTTTGTTTTTTTAATTTACAGCCACGGTCCTAAGAACCGGGGCTGCGCCTGTTTTGAGCGTACCGTTCGTGTAAGAGGCGAAAAATGCGAACAGACGTCTTTTATGCGGCTAAACCGTCGAGACAAAGCTTTTCTGACGTCCTCCAATTAAGGTGACAGCATTCTTCGACCATTCAGTGCATTTTCTGCGCCATCTAACATATGTCTCCAAGGAGTGACTGACGATAACTGATGTAAAGACATCTAAGCGTAATCGTTTATAACAAGATATACGAACTTGTGATAGGTCGCACGGAAAGCGCAGGGAAGAAAACATGGCGACGACGGCTTGATTAAGCCGATTAACTAACATGGCTACGACAGGTCGAGTTAACAAGCCTTCTTTTTTCCTTGTTCCGACAGCATATTCGGATTAGAGATGGGAGGTCACGAGGGTCTAACGTCCAATGAGATCACGACTTCCGACAAGCGAGTGAGGTCATTCACGTGTGCCTGTCGGCAAACGTCCCTGCAATGTTCTTGGCTCGCAGTGAAGTCGGAGTAAGAAGTAAGAACCCCTTAAGCTCAACTAAACGGATTAGCTATGTCACCGCTTCATCAACTCAGGCGCGAGCGAGACAGAGAGAGAGAGAAACAAATGTAATAAAATAATTGCTTCCTGGTTAACTGTGCCTTCATTGTGACGCCTACGTAAACGCCTACTAAAGTTTACACTTCGTATTAGTCCCTAATGGTGAGATAGGATGTTGACGTCAAAGTTTGCCAGTTAATCCAACTTACTGGTTAGTACCGTAGAAACCAAGCGTTGCAGACGTAACCAGAGAGGACAGCTCCTGTATCTGTCTCGTGCTCGTAGACAATAAGTTTTCCTTATTCTGTTGACAGTTGGTGCAGTAACTATCAACATGAGCGTATATAAATAATTAAGGTTTAAGAGCAGTCTCGGTGTTTAAAAAATGGAACGAGACAGTGCTGTATTAGTGCACATGGAAGAAATGTACCGTCTGGCAGATATCACCGATGTTCAGTCAAGAAGCGATTTGCTATTAGCGACAGCAGTAGGCCCAACATTGGAAAATCACCGTTTGTTGTTGTTGTTGTTGTTGGTGGTGATGGTGGTGGTGGTGGTGGTGGTGGTGGTGGTGGTGGTGGTGGTGGTGGTGTCGGTGTCGGCGTCGTCGGCGTCGTCGGCGTCGTCGTCGTCGTCGTTGTTTCAGTAACTGAACCATCGCATCTAAATTTTTTAAAAATTGCGCAGCTTGCAATGCACTCAGTCGCACTAGGCTGAGTCACAGCAGAGCTGGTGGGCACGTTTCAGCTTCTCTCGTTAACCATCTGTACACAATGCTAAACGGTGATTGAGCGCGTTCCGGTTCATGATGATCATGATAATTTTCTATCTATAACACACGGCAATCCTCGACCATAACAGCACTGCTGTAAAATAACCTCATTGTTTTCACTACACTATTTCAAGTACTTCAGTTGAGCTGGGGTTACTGTGATAAGACCGATTATGCATCAGGCTGGTCGCTTCATTTAACACGCACAGCGCATTATCGCTAGATGTTATTTCGTAGATGCTAAATTACGAAAAAGTTGATAGTCTATAATATGGAGTTTATTCTTCAGCTACTGGGTGCGCTTCCGACGCCCAGTAAAAATGTTAAGGTTACAGAACCGAATTCCTTAAATTGCGATGTTGCAATGTTCCACACGAATGGCTGCCCAGAGCAGAAAAAAAATTGAAGCAGTTCCACACCGTGAAAGCCGTCGGACAGCGAAGCTGTAATGATTGTGATGATGACTTTCGGCACAAAAAGTCGTAATTATCATGATTTCGTTTTATTTATTTATTTATTTATTTATTTATTTATTTATTTATCCACCCCTTCTGTTCACGCGACCTGCGTGGCGCCTGCTACTACTCAGGCGCGTAGCCCGGGGGGTTGCTTTTGGGCACCCTCCCCTCGAAATTCTGATGGAAGGGGTGTTATCGACAATAAATAATAAAAATGAGTGCTTTTTCCCGAAATAAATTCCTGGCTACGGGCCTGCCGCTGCTATACTACTACTACTACTACTACTACTACTACTACTACTACTACTACTACAACTACTACTACTACTACTACTACTACTACTACTACTACTACTACTACTACTACTACTACAACTACTACTACTACTACTGCTACTACTACTACTACTACTACTACTACTACTACTACTACTACAACTACTACTACTACTACTACTACTACTACTACTACTACTACTACTACTACTACTACTACTACTACTATACCACCACCACTACCACCACCACCACGACAACGACGACGACGACATTGGCGCAGGGTAGACAAAGGCAGCTTTGCCGTGAAAATGTTAAAATACTAAAGCGAATGAGCAAGACCCGCATGTTGCACAAAGAGAGGTGAGCGTCAGTACACCACCGAAAGAGGTGGTCGCGTCGTCGACAAGCTGCGATCATCGCAGTGAAAGAGGTAATAAAAGTCCGCCCATGGGCACGAGACCACAAGCAGTTAAGATCATCATCACCATCACAGTTGCCGTTGGTCGGTCTGCACACGTCTGCCCCGCCATCGCAGTGTCCCTCGTTAGTGACCGGCACACTAGCAGCCATGGTGATTGTTCTTCGCAATCGCCGGTATCTGCATCGTACTCCTGCTGGAAAAGGTATTACGCGTTCAGCTGAACCGAACCACGAGGCTGCTGCTTCGACAGTACCACCACCACTACCACATCGAGGCTCGCGCTAATGGCGTGGTAACGGCAGTCGCAGTCGTGCACAAGGTAAAGAGAATCAGTTATACCTTAATCAGGGGCGTAGCCAGAAGTTTTTTAAAGGCGATAGCCTGAGATGACTCGTCAAACGCGGAAACTGACCGTCGGTGTCCCGCATCAGCCCGTCAACACCAGTGATGAACAAAAAATCATGACGTGATGGCGTCACCATGTGACTTCTTCGTAACGTCACAGACCGGCAGAATTTGTGACGTCACATAACGCGCCGTCACGTTATGACGTCATCACTTGACATCGTCGCTTGGTGAAAGGTGGGCTGATCACGGAGGCCGTGCAAAACCGGGCCAAGTGCAGAAAGCTTGCAATGCTTCCGATCATGAAGGCAGTGCGAAACCATGTTAGGTTCAGAAAGGTTTAGGAGGCGAAGAAAGATCAATACATCTACTGAGAAGAAAAAGACGGCTTCCGGGTTCCAGTCGTCTTAGACGAATGCATGAGGGACCCTGTGAATTTTGTTGTTGTTGTTGTTGTTGTTGTTTCGGGGGAGGGGTGAGGTTTAAACCCCCCTTTATCTATGTTCGTGCGTGCGTGCGTTCGTATGTGTGCATATGTGCGTGAACACGTGCAAAATTGAAAAAATTCCGAGGGAAAAGGTTTACCCCCATCCAGGCCCGTAGCCAAGGGTGGGGGGGGGGGGGGGGGAAGCTAGGGGCCCGCCCTCCCCCCCCCCCTTCGAAATTCGTATGGAGGGGGTGTTTTAGCGAGAAAAATAATGAAAATAGGTGGTTTTGAAGATTTTGAAAAGGTGCCCCCCCCCCCCCCCCCCCCAAAAAAAAAAAGAACAAAAAAAGGGTTTGCCCCCATACCACCTTGGCTACTCTGTGGATATATCGACATATATTAACCAGACAAAAAAAATTTAAAAAGAATGATCGAAGAATATTTTCATTCTCCCAGCAACTATGACTTTTTTGAAATATCTTCGCCGAATGTTATCTGATTAAGTAGTCCTCGGTTGCCATAAGCTAACGCAGTTTCGTTTACCGCCACCTGGAAATTAGACGTTCATTTAGCGGCAGTTACGACCCTCCAAGGCGAGGTGCCACGTCCTTTCACCTTTGTATACCTATATTTGCGAACTAATAATGTTCGCTGCCCCATGTCCGACACTATGGGAAGCCTGGAAGCGAGAGAGGGCCAAGTAAAGGACCAAAAAATAAAATTAAAGAGCCATGCTGCTTCCATGATAAGTGAATCACGACTGTATAGCGTTTACAGTCGTCGTCGTCGTCGTCATCATCATTATCTGAAGTTTCTTAAAGGAGAACTCCGGTGCATTTTCGACCATATCGAAATAATGCCGTTTTCACATATCATAAACAGTCCTGTAACAGCTGGGGTGGTTCATTTTGCCGAGACACTCGCCAATAATTTTAAATAAGCAACAAACGATGAGCCAAAACCGGAACCAAAACAGGGAGCTGCTCCGTGCTGGGCATGCGATGACGTCACGAAATACGCTACACGCCGCCACGGATGGCCAGGGTGTAAACATAGCTCACGCGCCTCTTCTGTCGCGCGAAAAGCAAGCCGGCGATGTCATCCGACGCGGAATAAAGCTGTGCCAGCCCGTTTGAACTTACCAGTGACGAGTTCAGCGATGATAGCAGCTACTATGTGAGCGCGGAGGCACCGCCTTTTGATGTCGAACCACCGGCGCGTGAAGTAGCTGACGTGCCCCGCATCGATCTCCTCGTTGCTCAATATTGTGCGTGTTTACTGTAAGACCCGATGTCAACGACGACTAACACGATATGCAGCTAACAAAACCGAACTGTGCCCGCGTCGTCGTCACCTCGTAGAACAGGGGTCTCAAACTCACCTCAGCCAGCGGGCCGCAGTCACGCAATTTTGTCTCGCAGGGGCCGGAGCAGCGAAGGGGGTAGGGGGGGGGGGCTAGTACAGTTTGCTAGAAAAAGCTGCCATTTGAAAGAAAACTTTCCCATATCTCAAATACAGGTCATTTCTGAAGTAGATGTGGTGCCAAGATTCCAACATGTAGCTACCGATCCCCCCACATGACTGAAATCTGGGCGCGGGTTGGGAAATATGAGTTTTGTTTCACGGTTATGTTTGAAAACAATGTGAACGCGTGGGATGCCTCACGGCGACAATGCCTTAAACCAGCCAGGCCTGCGTTGCTCACGAACATACTTATAAAATTAAAAAAAAATGTGGGGTGCAGACAGTCATGTGCGGGGCGCGGGCCGCGGGCCGCAGCCGAGAGCCTCGCGGGCCGCATGCGGCCCGCGGGCCGCGTGTTTGAGACCCCTGTCGTAGAAGAAAGCGCGCGCTGCATCTGTCTGCTGGGCTAGGCGGGGTTGGAAAAGAGTAGGCACGTTACGTCACATACACAGGGTGGCCCGCGTTTACAGGAGTGTTTCGGAATTCGCTACCAGTTATTAAAATTCATTTTGTACAGAACTAATTGTCTTACGGTTGTATAATTTGGCTCATATCATCAGGGTTCCGAAGAGAACATATGTTGAAAGTTTTATTGAAATCTGTGAATATCGAAAAATCGCCCGAGTTCCCCTTCAAACCGTAACTTTTGAATGCATTTGTACAAGATAAACGTACAATCCGAACTTCCAGCGGGAAAAATCGTCATGGGGACCTAAACCCCTAACCACACGTACGCGTTGCAACGACTCAGCGCGTGGCGTATAGACTCGGCGTCCCTATGTAGAGAGAGGGCGCGCAGATTCCTGCAGTCACGCACCAGCTCCCTCCATAGGGAGACGGCGCTGCGCGACTCTACACTCCATGCGCTGACGCGTTGGAACGCGTGCGTGTGGTTAGTGCTTAATACCGACAGTAAGCAACGAAGCTTACTGTAGCATTTGTTGCATTGCAGAAAGGAAACCGTTTATCAGAAGTTCAGGAGAAGTTTACTTTGTGAAACGATGGGATTCTGCTCTCATCATCATCAGCAGCAGCACCATGAGCTGATTTAATAAGAAACCTCCTCTCTTTAGCCTTCGCAGCCGCAATCTCCAGCGCTATTCGGAAGTCCAACGCTATTCGGAAGTCCAACGCTATTCGGAAGTAGCAGCCTGGTGCTAGTCGCCTGCTCGGGGCTGATTTTCGTGTGCGTCGCGTACTGGTGGCGCCGTTCCCGTCCGTGGGCGCACTACTTGAACGCGCTCGTCACCAATCAGCAGCCGCCCGAGGGACTGCCCGCAGCACATGGCGATGGTGACGCGGAGGATATGCGCGAGGCGTCCAGGTCATCTTCACGTAGTAGCGCCGTACGGACGCCGTTTCAAGACGACCAGCTGTTGGTAGGTGTTCGCAGCAATCTTTTTAACAATTTAATGCGTAAGGATCAGGAAGGACCAGGCCCGTAGCCAGAAATTTTTTTTTTGGGGGGGGGGGACACCTGTTGAAAACCTTGAAAACCACCTATTTTTATTATTTATTCTCTGTAAAACACCCCCCCCCCCCTTGCCGAATTTCAAGGGGAGGAGGAGGGGGGGGGGGGCTAGCGCCCCCCCTTCCTGGCTACGGGCCTGGGAAGGACAAAGTGGAAAAACTTAAAGGGCTCAAAGTTAGTATGAAACCGACCGATAGATTGACTGGCCTACCGTATTTACTAGCATACAAGCAATGTTTGCAAATGCTGACCAACGTCGGCTCGTGTTGGTTACAGCTGTCAAGTGTAATTTTGGCTAACCGGTGGTTACTGTTCGCTAACTGATCGTTAGTTTTAGGGAGTGCTGACTTTCAAGGTAATTGCACGTATTTATAAGTGATTCAAAGTAACGCTAACATATTTCTCTCGCAGTTACCGCTAAACCACCACCAAACTTCATTTTTTAAACCCATGAAAAGCAGTGTTAAAGCTCGATTTCTTGAATCACAGTAATCCACGCCACCTGTCTACCTTGTATACCAGTTTCGTCTGTTTGTTAGTAACAAAAAGAAGTTCAACCCTGCAAACGCTTTGTTTGCGCACAGGATTCCGAGCGTTCTTCCACCCCGGATTCTAGTGGCTTCGCCCTACCCCACCGGTACTGGTCGCGGTCTCGGATTGAGCTGTACCCTGATGTCGACGCTGAGTTCGAAGACTTATTTTCCGCCTGTGGACAACGGTCATTCACTACGTTTTCGCGGCTCTTCAACAGCATGTACGCAGTCTCGGTAACATTTTATACGTTTATTTTCTCGTTCCGTGAGCGTTGACACTGAACATATCGAAAGTTTGCAAATATGGTGTATCTTATAGAGAACAGGCAAAAGTTGGAGCGAAGTTTGAGAGGCACAAGAACGAACGTAAGAACGAATTCGAGGACGAAAAATAAGCAATGTGCCGCGCGCAGACTTTCTACCCTTTTGCACACGCGCCATTCTTCTGTACGTTGGTGTTTAACCTTCGAATGTCGAAATTAAATTAGAACACCACGTTTTACGCCTTCTCCCATGTTCGCACATAATCTAGAGAGTGATGATTCGCGTGTACAAGAGCAAAAGACTAATGTCTGGGACATAGGTGACCGCATCTAACCTACAGCTCTTAGTCTTTCTCGTGTTTTGCCTTAATCCACGTATTTTTTAGCTTTTAGCCAAGTAGTTTTCACCCGGAGTGATATCTTGTTGACACCTGCTGCGTCTATCAATATCCGCTGAGGAATAAATCAGAAAGCTGCCTCATTTTACACCGTCGATGGATCATTTACACATAGAAATAAGAAAATAATAAGCTTGTGGAGTTCGTTTGTACTCATCGCATCATGCGCTATCATAATGCAAGCTTCATTACCGATACGAAGCATGCATAACAGCAAAGTAAATGCCGTTAGCAACAAGCACACCGTATTGGCACAATCTCGCCTGATTATCTTACTTGGAGCAGAGACTCTAAGTATGTTTTAGGGAGGAGAAAGGGTAATACTTTTTTTTTCTGTTGGCGAAGTCTTTTTGAAAATAACACACTGAACGCGTTGGTGTTCGAATTGCCTGTAAATTGAGCATCGTGAGCTTAAAAAATCTTGCTTTAATTTCAGGAGCGCAGTTTCTTGGGCAAATTAGAATAGCGTACTGTATTTTCGAAAGCGCTTGATGAAAACACGGACACAGTGAGGCACACAGAAAACCACAAACGGAAGCACAAACGCATAAAGCGTGCCACAAACAATAAAATTTTTTTATTGTTTTGTGTCTTCCTCATTTCGTAAGATCCTCGGGTGAACTTAAATAACTTGTTTTATTGTTTTTTTGTCTTTCTCACTCCTTAAGTCCCTTAGAAAGTGGAGACAGGGTCGAGAAGATTGCTGACGGCAAGGAACTCGGAAGTCTTCCGCATCCACGCTAACACGGGCGACAGTGTGCTCAAGGTGCAAAAGCTCGACTACATAGCCGAGCCGCATGACCGCCTGCTGCACAAAATAAAGATTGCTTCGTGAGTATGAGCCGTGAGGCAGCGCTTCATTTGGCGCTGCTTGAAACTCAGCGTGGAAGAGGTCTTATATAGTATTGCTCTCTTAAAGGGGCTCTTCTTTTAAAGGTGCCCTGCAACACTTTTTGAACATGGTCAGAAAACGCAGCCGATCGGTAGTCGAGACTCCCGAGGACACGCAAGCCAAATATTATAGCGCAGCAGCGGCATAGAATTTACTATAAATTCTCAAAGTCAGCTAAAAAGCGCTTTCTCTTCTCTCGACAAATGATGCTACATACTCAAAAATCATTACGTCACAGGCCCAGTAAACGCCATTGGCTGATTTGAGCATGACGCACTCGGGAGTCACTGGGGCCGCCGCGGGAGGCCGCTACGTGTCCACGCGTGCGCGCCCGATCGCACTGAAAAGCCGTGCGTTCGAAGAAAAAAAAAAGAGAAAGTGCTCAAGGTCACGAGGCGCGCATGACGTACCTTCTTCCCTCGTGCTTCCCCTCCCTGCTTAGCTTCCAGCGGTTCCGTCGGGACGGAACCGCTGGAAGAGAGACAGCAATTACAGCGTGCGACAGACCTTTCTAACTCCGCTCGTACTGGACGGATTCTAAAAATTTTTGCGGCGGTCGATTCGTGAAGCAATAAGCTCCTTTAGTGAAGCCATTCCATGGCTACTTGGAAAAAGTGTTGCAGGGCCCCTTTAAGCACGAAAGAAGGGGTATGGTCTGAGGGGCCCGTTTTCTGTGCTATACACGACTAATGAAACCGGCAGACAATTAAGCGAAGGAAAACGTAGGCGACATTATTTGTGGTTCCTTAACCGTAGTGTAATGATTGCTCAGTTAAATTGAAAGGAAGTAAAAAGCACAAAAAAAGTCGCACTTTCCTACGGTTGGATCCTAATCCCAGAGCCTTCGAATTAAGCTTTGAACAGTGGGACGTAACCACCGACCCTAGAGCTCACACTGGATAATAATAATAATAATAATAATAATAATAGTAATAATAATAATAATAATAATAATAATAATAATAATAATAATAATAATTATAACAAAAACCAATCAAATAACTTTCGCACACTTCGTGCGATGTTTCCCCCTCCACGGGGCGGATGTTGCTTCGAGAAATGAAGTCATTACAACTCAATAATTTTTTATAAAGGGATATTAGATGGAGTTAAGGATTAATTACAAAAAACGCATCGGTGGGCACAGATCGTTCTGAGCTTTAGCATAAGCTGTGCATCAACGCGAAAATGATCAAGGTGAAAGCCTTAGATGCCCTATAAGGCGCTAAAAGTTACCGTAAGCGTCAACACGAGTGATGAAAAAAAGATCCTCCAATGATAGCGTAATCCTATGATATCATGCTGACGTCACATGTCGTCGCAATTTGTGACGTCACACTGTGATGAACTATCTTAGGCAATAGCATAAGGGACCATGCGGCATTTTTCGTGCGAAGTGCTGTATAGGTGATTCGGCATTTCTCGTATACGGTGCTGAAGTGGTGATTATATTAAGCGCGGACATAGTGCTGTGTACAGATACATGGGGTCTCCATGTTGTACTAACGCACTCTATTTAGTTGGAGAAAGGAAAGTAGACGTAGGCGTTACCGAGCATTGGTTACGAGTTCAAACGTCAGCGTAACCCTGCCAGGTTTAGGGACGATCGACTCGCTGAAGTCGGTGCGCCGAGGAAGCAGCCGTGCAATGTCGTTGCGCTCTGTGGCCGATGCTATCGCCATAGAACACAAGTGCGACCAATGTATGGACACTATAGACCAGCGATGAAAGTTTCAGGTTTTCTCACATGTGTCTCTACCTTTCGGCCATGCAGGAGACTCTCAGGACTTGAGGAACGGGCATGCGCATTACACGAACGGCTTCGTGGAGCTCAAGAGGTGAGAAAACGGCTCGCATCACAATCATGGCGTATAAAACTAGGGCTCGCAAAAAGCTCTTACACTACACTTGTTCGTAAAAAAAAAAAAAAAAAAAAAAAAAAAAAAAAAAAAAAAAAAAAAATTCTAGCCAATCCTGATGCTTTGCTACATTGCTTTCTCTCACTTTCTTTTTTCGCAGCGTCAAAGTGCGTTTTCGATTCGTACCCCGAAAAACTCCTCAAGGCCCGAGAAAAAGAAGCCAGAAGCCCGCAGAACGATGCAACACGTGCAAAGGAATCAGGTAAGGGAGAATTCCTGGCGGAGTTTGGTTGTCGAAACGCCGTCCACAGTGAGATGGCGTCTCCGTTTACAATAGTGTGACACCTGTAGTAGTCGGTGCATCCCGGCGTGCATTACGCTTCGGAGCGATGAGTCAACGCCGTGACGCAGACAGACGCGCGACGTATGGAAGGACACGTGAACTGAGACGAAAGCGCTTTTTTGTTTCACTGAACGCCTACTGCAGCGACATCACGGCGAAACGACACTAAAATTTAGTATCACGCCATATTAGAGATCTGGTGCTTGTAATAGAAATAGTAAGAAATTCCAGGAATGTTAATACACTACGTATAGGCCAGGCGAGTGGCCACCAATTCTTGTTTGCCAACAGGCCACTAAACGACGATTTTCGACATGCGTCAAGCATATTTCTCTTATGAGGTTCGTGAGTGGAGATAAGTTTCAAAAATGATCTCGAATCTCCATCGAATCATAACCGTGTTTAATGAATGGAACTCTGAAAAAATGAAAAATAAAATAAAAAGTTGACCAGTCTGAAAAACGCCGTGATACTCTAAAGTAGCAAATTTCTAAATTAGATCTTTCTATCACAAAGGAGCAATGACAAAAAAAAAATGCGTCTTGTTTTTTCTTTCTTTTTTTTGGCAATGACAAGCTAATGACTCCTTTATCGCGGCAGGAAAGCTCGTTTGCTCGAGCGCGCGAAGGTCAATTATTTGGAGGCGGTTTTATAGCATCCAGTCGCAGTTTCGGTTTCAGAGAATGCCGAGTGAGGCGGGACCCAAAGTGGTTTTCATGTAAACATATAGCTGGGCTACGTGAGCACACAAAACTGCGTGCGCATGGGCACCGCGTTGACAATTCTTTTCAACGAAGGGCTTCCTGGGTGCTGCTATAATACCCTTTGAGACGTTGCAAATATGCGCGACCCCCCGAAAAATGCACTGGCGAGGCCAATGGACGTCAGCCTTTTGCACACCCCTGAAGGTCTGCCTCCTCTTTCCGTTAAAAATGTTTGCAAGGAGAGAATGCTCGGAAGGGATCGTGGCAGCCAACACAAACTCAAGACGCAGGTGGCGGTTGGCTGTTTACCCAAAAACCAAAGGCGAGTATCGCGTGCAGTGGCGCGACACGAACTGTAAAGTTTATTTTAAGCATGTTCTACGCCATATTTACGAAATATCCGTTGATATTTTCGTAGATTATGCGTGTTTGTCCGCACAAATTCATCCCACACGTTAGTTCACCTTCAAAATTTTGTGAGTATACTCCTTTAAGTGTTGACGCTTCACGGTTTGCTGGGTATAATGCAATACATTGATCAGCCATGGTGCGTGAGAACTACCACTGATATTAACCTGCGTATTGTTTGCTTTTCTTGACTTGTTTCTTTGCTTTTTCGATATCAAGGCAGTTGTCCGTTTTGCCGAAAGTTGAATGAAAGGAGAGAAGGAAGGTCTATTGGTGATGAATAAACTGTTTATTCTAATCTGCAAGTAGGCTTCGCCGCACTGCATACTTACTTCACTAATGGCAGCAATAGAAGTTGTTCAAGTAAATATGGGATGCGAAGTATGTGTCTTCGAACCTCGCTGTTAACCGCAACGTGACGATATGGGAAGCTACGACTGCACTCGTACACCGAGCTTGAGCGTGCCGCGCAGGTTTAAAGTTGGCCACACCGCCATTAGACGACGTTAGGCTGGCAAAGCCAGCTTTACAATCGTAAAAGCACACCATACCTGCCATCATTTGACACCTTCTGGTCACGGTTGTCAACCGGCGTTGGCACGTCCATTTTGTTATGCAAAGGGGGTGGGGGAGTTGATAACGTTGGACATCAAAGAGAGATATTGTACTTTGTGTTATTGTAAATATTCTCTTTACTGTTTTTTTTCTTTAACTTGCTTTTTTTTATTTCTATCTGTTGCATCTAGTTCGCGCAAGTTATACTTTCGTACAAGCAACTGCAGGTTCCCTCATCGCACTCCAGTACTTTGCTTCTAACCTTCCTTGACCACTTCGTTCACTCCAGTGTCCACAGATTTGAAGCACATAGATTGGTACAATTTAGCAGCCAATTTCTACTCAGATGTGTTACAAGATGTTTCTCTAAAATTTATTTTACTCTGCATGCACTTACTTCCTTGACTTCGAAAGAGTCCCGACCCACTTCGCACCACCAGATATGTAGAACCATAGTTACGTTCAGACTTGTAAACGTTACAGAAATAAGTAACCAACAGCCAGCTTGTATACACGCGTGAGTGATGGCTGCTCTGATAACGTTCCCCAAGGTCTGTAGCATTCAGCGCTGATGCATGTAATGGGTAGAGTTGCACACCATTTACGATATGTCGAATAAATTGTTCTTGGTGTCGGTACTAAGCAGCGTGCCTTCATCGTCTCTCTCGCAGATCAAACGCCACGGGCGTACTTGGTCTGGCACATGTCGTACGCCGGCGTTCCTCTCGACGAGATCGAGGTATGTGCGTGGTTTGTCACGGCTTCACTGCGCCCACAAAGTGGATTGTTATACTCTCGCACAACCGTTTAGTACGAGCGTCAGGGGCTTCGGAGAATAGATTAGTGGTTAAGGGAGGGGTGAGGAGCATCCCCACGGGACTTCATTGAAGGGGTGCATCGGCATTGCTGGCCTGAGTTCGATGTGAATGCCGCAAGTACATATTTTCTATGTGCAATGTTTCCAGACGTATACGTAAATTGCGAGGCCGAGTAATAGTTCGTGACTAAAGCAGTTAATCTTAACATATTAACACGAGACGTAAACAAAAGTTAATGTAAGAACTTTCTTGAGCGCGCGTTTTTCGCACCGCGAGACGGGAAAAAAAGCAGGGCATCAGATTGTCATAACACGCGCGAATGTGCAGCCAATCGCCTGAAACCGGAATTTGCTCAGTGATCTAAATAACAAGGCTATAGTGATTTAGCATCTCTACATCCTTTCTGCGCAGCTGGAGAACCCGCTGCAGCTCTGGAGCGTATTGCACCAGGTGGCGCTGTCTCTGGCCGTGGCCGAAGCAGCGCTGCAGTTCGAACACCGCGCCCTCTGGCGGCGCCGTGTGTTCGTCAAGCGCCACGCGCTCGCCGAAGTCAGCACCCGCTTCAGCATCGGTGGCCGTAACCACGCCATGCTCACGTGGGGCGTGGAGGTGTCCATCGCAGGAGGCGCCTCGGCTCGTCTCACCGATGGTCAGTCTCGCGATAGCGAGATCGCGCCTTCGTCGCCATGGCGACGCGAGCAAGTGGCTGCCTGGCACTTTTTCTCTTCTTTCTTTCTTCGAATGCGCAGCTTTTCAGTGCGATCGCACGCGCACGCGTGGACAAGTCGCGGCCCCAGTAACGACCGAGCGCGCCATGCTCAAGTCAGCCAATGGCTGATACTTAGCCTGTGACGCAGTGATTTTTGAGCCTGTAGCGTCATTTGTCGAGAGAAGAGAAAGCGATTTTTAGCTGACTTTCAGAGTTTATTGTAAATTCCAGGCCGCGTGATGCGCTATAATATTTGGCTTGCGTGTTGCCGGGAGCCTCGACTACCGATCGGCAGCATTTTCTGACCATGCTCGAAAAGTATCGCACGGCCCCTTTAAGGTGCACCTAAATCTAAGCACACGGGCCTGTAGCATTTCGCCTCCGTCGAAATACGGCCGCCGCGGCCGGGATTTCATCCCGCTACCTCTAGATCCAAGCAGGCCGATAAACTGAAACAAAAATCGCTACCACTACTACAGCAATAATAATAATAATAATAATAATAATAATAATAATAATAATAATAATAATAATAATAATAATTGGTGGGGTTTTACGGCCAGAACCACGCTGTGATTATGAGGCACGCCGTAATGGTGGACTCCGGAATAATTTAGATCACCTGGGGTTCTTTAACATGCACATAAATCTAATCACACGGGCATTCTTCGCTTTCGCCCCATCAAGATGCGGCGGCGGCGCCGTGGCCGGTAATCGAACCCGCGCCCTCGAGCTTAGCAGCGCGACACGTTGCGTGCTAAACTACCACGGCCGATTAGACAACCATACAATATCGCCAAAGCATGCTCACGATGATCGCCGAAGAGAATTCGGCAACAATATAGCTGGGCAGTCGGGCTAGTTGGTTTAACTTGAATACATATTACATATCACGTGAGCTTAGTTAAGCTATAGTGCGACTCCTCAATCCCGCGGGCGCCATTACTCGCTAGGATGGCCCAACTTTTATCCAAGGGCCGTTGAATTGAAAACGAAGAATACTCGCTTTCGCGTCCATCGCAAGCGCGTAAGCAATGCTCGTGCTCGGCCAGTGTTGCCTAGATTATCGACTGTGCCTAACGAGGCGTTAATCCTCAGTGACCTGTGTCATCATAACACAGTGGTGGCTACCAACGCACGACACTTAGGGTTCTGCAGATCATGCACTGCACTTCTTTACATGTTTAACCACGGTCAGACTGTAGAGGCGCGCGGGCGTTCCAGTCCGGCCGCGGTTAACACTCACCGGGAAAAAAGCAGACTAAGAATGCTTAAAAAAGCAAAAAAAATAATAATAAACATGTGCCTTTTAACAATTCAGAACACTGGTAATGGCACTCTAATGCGAACGTGTCGTTTGTACACTTGATTTGTCGCAGGTGCCAGACGGATCGTCAGAACGGTCGAGAACGACTTCCACGATACCGTTGAGGGTGCTGTTCGATTCACTAACAGGAGCATGGAAAGAATAGTAAGGTAACAGACGCGCTTTCCTGTTCCTATTCGCCCCCAGAACCTCTTTACTGCAAATTTTCTGTCCCTTACCTAAATGCTTCCTATTATTTCAATCTTCCCCAGTTCAGACAATGGGCACACAGATATCCTACAGTCGCCTGTTACGCACAAAACGAAGTAATGTTAATCGTCAGACTTGTGCTCGGTGCCCAACCAAAGCAAGAAAATCTTAAGCTAAAGTGGTTGCTTGGGCGTGTTGGTACGACATATTGGAGGGAAACAGCGCGAAAGACAAAAGACCAGGCAGAGAAACACATGCACACCGTCAATTTGCCTCATTGACAAGGAATTTAGTGTGTTGCGACGTTGGCAAGAAAGATGATTGTGTAATCTGTTTTTCACTGGGTGACGTTTTCAGGTGATACTGTTGTGCTGCACATGCGTTGTGAGGTTTCATGGATGAATGCTTCTTTTCAATAAAGTCACAGTTGTTAGTTCCAGCAGTGTTTGCGTCTGCCTCTTTCTTGTGTCCCGTGCTTTTGCTGGCTTTCTTCAAGTATCACGAACCAACTGGCCCAGATTTCAACCCTTTTACATACAACAGCGCTGTTGTTTGTGTCTTTCTCTGCCTGGTCTTTCGTCTTTCGCGCTGTTTCACTCCAAAATCTTAAGCTCGGAGAGCTAGCCCAAGTACTGAGACGCATGCGGCGGAAATGCTCACTCACGCACTGCATAAAAAAATTCCTCGTTTCCGTACTTTCCCCGTTCTTAATGAATAAAGTCGATAGAACATATTGTTCAGCTTAAATTTGAAACTCTTGCGCCGCCTGTTTCACTCACCGCATTACTCATCCTGTTATGTATCTATCGCGGGCAAAGTCCCTTAGTCACAAGGATACAAGGCTATGCAATGCTTTACCCTCTCTCATCCTCCTTTCCCTCCTCCTCATACTCACTTCTCTTTACCATTTCTTTGCTAATCTGTACTATACAAGGCTATGCAATGCTTTACTTTATCTCATCCTCCTTTCCCTCCTCCTCATACTCACTTCTCTTTACCATTTCTTTGCTAATCTATAATATACAAGGCTATGCAATGTCTTACCCTCTCTCATCCTCCTTTCTCTCCTCCTCATACTCACTTCTCTTTACCATTTCTTTGCTAATCTATACTATACAAGGCTATGCAATGCTTTACTTTCTCTCATCCTCCTTTCCCTCCTCCTCATACTCACTTCTCTTTACCATTTCTTTGCTAATCTGTACTATACAAGGCTATGCAATGCTTTACTTTCTCTCATCCTCCTTTCCCTCCTCCTCATACTCACTTCTCTTTACCATTTCTTTGCTAATCTGTACTATACAAGGCTATGCAATGCTTTACTTTCTCTCATCCTCCTTTCCCTCCTCCTCATACTCACTTCTCTTTACCATTTCTTTGCTAATCTGTACTATACAAGGCTATGCAATGCTTTACTTTCTCTCATCCTCCTTTCCCTCCTCCTCATACTCATTTCTCTTTACCATTTCTTTGCTAATCTATAATATACAAGGCTATGCAATGTCTTACCCTCTCTCATCCTCCTTTCTCTCCTCCTCATACTCACTTCTCTTTACCATTTCTTTGCTAATCTATACTATACAAGGCTATGCAATGCTTTACTTTCTCTCATCCTCCTTTCCCTCCTCCTCATACTCACTTCTCTTTACCATTTCTTTGCTAATCTGTACTATACAAGGCTATGCAATGCTTTACTTTCTCTCATCCTCCTTTCCCTCCTCCTCATACTCACTTCTCTTTACCATTTCTTTGCTAATCTGTACTATACAAGGCTATGCAATGCTTTACTTTCTCTCATCCTCCTTTCCCTCCTCCTCATACTCACTTCTCTTTACCATTTCTTTGCTAATCTATAATATACAAGGCTATGCAATGTCTTACCCTCTCTCATCCTCCTTTCTCTCCTCCTCATACTCACTTCTCTTTACCATTTCTTTGCTAATCTATACTATACAAGGCTATGCAATGCTTTACTTTCTCTCATCCTCCTTTCCCTCCTCCTCATACTCACTTCTCTTTACCATTTCTTTGCTAATCTGTACTATACAAGGCTATGCAATGCTTTACTTTCTCTCATCCTCCCTTTCCCTCCTCCTCATACTCACTTCTCTTTACCATTTCTTTGCTAATCTATAATATACAAGGCTATGCAATGTCTTACCCTCTCTCATCCTCCTTTCTCTCCTCTTCATACTCACTTCTCTTTACCATTTCTTTGCTAATCTATACTATACAAGGCTATGCAATGCTTTACTTTCTCTCATCCTCCTTTCCCTCCTCCTCATACTCACTTCTCTTTACCATTTCTTTGCTAATCTATACTATACAAGGTTATACAATGCTTTACTTTCTCTCATCCTCCTTTCCCTCCTCCTCATACCATTTCTTTGCTAATCTATAATATACAAGGCTATGCAATGTCTTACCCTCTCTCATCCTCCTTTCCGTCCTCCTCAAATCTCACTTGTCTTTTCCATTTATTTATTAAGCTACACTCTACTATGCATGGCTACGCTATGCCAAGA
Source organism: Rhipicephalus appendiculatus (assembly GCA_030522465.1). Lineage (NCBI taxonomy): Eukaryota > Metazoa > Arthropoda > Arachnida > Ixodida > Ixodidae > Rhipicephalus > Rhipicephalus appendiculatus. Next base: position 10,905,406 of record JALIZH010033007.1, on the reverse strand, counting down.
GCTGCTTGGACGCTACCCACTTTCTGTGGCGTATACCCTGCCCACTTTTGTGTGGACGATCTCTCCCCAACCCCCAAGAATGGCTCCAAGCCACGGTTAGACAGCGAAGCTGTGAACGACACCGAGAACGATTACTCGTTGCTACGTCGCTTGATTGGTCTTCCGCATTAGAATCGCACAAAAGTGAGATTGGCGTCTGACCTTCAGAAGGAGCGACGGCCAAGAAGTGCGTCTGATTTTGCACACCGGCCATGCATATTTGATCGTACATAACCGTCAGACTCGACGCGTTCATAGCCATGGCGCATTGCTTTGGGTCATCCAAATCGTCGACGTCCAACAGCCTCTCGACCTTCGTCTTCGTCTATCCGCCCCCTTCGTCTGGGAGACGTTCAAAAGTCTGTGGGTTGAAGCGAATGTTGTTGAACTTGATAGAGCGGACTCTGGAGAATAACGTCTATTCAATTTACAATATACACCCTTGAAACGGTTGATAGCATTGTAACTTCGTCGCTTACGCTGAGCGCATACGAAGCGTGGCGTCGAGAACGTCTGTTAAATTTAGAATCTTCACCTTTGAAACGGAGCGTCCGAGCGCGACACCGTTTTTTTTTTTTTTTGTCCACATGTTTATTGCCCACGCGTTTATTTTATTTTTTTATTTTTTTTTATTTTTTTTTGCCTACGTAGACGTAACCGTTGGGTAAAAAAAAAGGGGGGGGAGGACGGTTTTGTTCTAACACTAAGAATGAACTGGCCTTATTGCAGGGACGACTGGCGCGGCTTCCACCCGCTCACCAATCTTCTCTGGGTGCATTACGTGACGAAGGAGCTGCGTCGACGCTACGAGCACAAGTTCGGTAGCTCGATGGACGAGATTGAGTTGGTGACCTGGTTGAAGACTGGCGACTGGCAGGAGCAGCTCTGCGAACACACATCGCTCGCGGAGTTCGCCGAGAAGCAATGCATGCGACGACGTTGTTCTTCCTGAAGGACACGCGAGACCGGCGCACCGATGCCACGACGACGGCGCCGTGGGTGATGCGCGAAATCAGAACACGTTTTTGCGAAATTCTTTACGCGATGACGCTCTACCATGTGTTGTTGTCTTTTTATAATGGAATCGCATTACAGTCGAACGCTCACATAAAGAACTCGCCGAAAACGAAAACGGGAAGTCAGTTCGATATATCGTATAATTCGATATAAAACATTCGAACAATTTACCGCACTGGCACAGGCAGAGTGGGGGGGAGAGGTTGGAGATTTAACCCCTCCCCCCCCCCCCCTCGAAAATTTTCAATTTTGAATGTGTATATACACGCACGCATACAAACGCACGCATGAACGTACAATCGTACAAGGTTTGTCAAACGTTCCCAGGCCACTGTCTCATGTATTTCTATGGTGACGTGGTCTGGGAACATATGACCACCCCTGTGCATAAATTATGGTTACACGACTGAATTTACCGTATTTTCGATGCGAATTTCAATGCGCAAGTTGTGTTCACGGCACTGCTTCATGATAATGCAAATATGGCGGCTTCACTGCAATACGAGAAGAATATGTTTGGTTTTCATTTATTTATTTTTTATTTTTTATGAGCTCTAATTTGAGATGCAACTTTAATGCATGGGCGGGTTGTTACGCAAGAAAATACGGTAGCGATGTAAGCAGCGCATGAACATCTTCATTCGCGCCTGTGCGTATGAACGATTCTCTCTTATCAGATAGGCTCCCGAACGAACATTGGCGATTATGGGATCATAGCGTCCGTAGTGCAAGTTGAAGGGTTCGCGCCGTCTTGCTGCCAAGGTTGAACGCTCGCCGGTTGAACTCCCAAAGTAACCATTTATTAACGCTAACTCAGAACTATTAAAAAAAGAGCTACAGGATACTACAGGGTGGGCACACCATGGCCTCCGAGACAGCGCGTGGCCCACTCGCAGGCTATAAGAGTGGCAGCCGTAGCGCGGCCCGGGGAGTCGGCGACGGACCGCTGTGGACGCGGGAGGGGTGTGCCCCGCCGGGGCCAAGGTTAGGGGCAGTGAGTGCCTATGGCCTCCGAGACAGCGCACCTGCGAGTGGGCCACGCGCATCGCCACTGCGCAGCACGTGGCGCTATGATAGCGACCCTGCGATGGGCGTAACTTCCACAAAGTGGGCAAGGAAGGCGACAAGGATGAGCTCCTGTCATCGTCATCTGCTTAGTTTTTCCATATCCCTTCAGCGCTATGGTTCCAAACTAGCCTAAAAGCTCGAAGGATCCCTTATCAATTCGCCTAAGGTGACTCGAAAGCGAAAGCCATATTTCTAATTTTTTTTTATTTAGTGAACATATTGATCCTTCCCCCCCCCCCCCCTGAATCTTTCTGCACCTAATGCGGTTTTGCACAGCCTTCAGGTATAGTCTTGCATTGCCTCCGTGATCAGCCAACTTTGACAAAGCGACGATGTCATGTGATGACGACATCATGCGGCGCCATGTTACGAGACGTCATAGTGATGTCGTGACATCAAAGGCCGCAGGAACCCTGAATTGGAGGAAAGAACCCTCTCCGAGCAGGTCGTTAATGAATTGTTATTTCCTTCTCACCCTCTCAGCATAAAACTGGAGAATAGGTTTGTAGATGGGGATGAGCGGGAAGCCGGAGGTCGGTGACGTCAAGGACAGGGACAGCTGCGATTCGTCGTCTGGGCGGCATCCTTCCAAGGCGCCCAGATGCAGTCGTTGACGGAAGGCAGCCCCATCGGGTCCATAATGAGGGGCTTCGGTGGCGCTGCAACTCTTGTGTACAACACCAGCTTCTCCGATAGCCTGTCTACCACCTGCGGGATAAGCATACAGCGTCCAGCGATCTTAAGAAAATGCATCGGCGAGAATGAGGACAATGATGTAGATGTAGATGTAGATCCTATGCTTCTGGCTCACACCCACACTGGGGGGATTGGCCAAGAATCGGACAATGAACACCGACTACGATGAGAAAAGAAGAAGGAACACATGCTGTCTTTGAAACGTGCATGCCGAAAACGTGGCAGAAAGATTGAGCACCAAGAAGAACAGGAAAGGGCGACCGATTTTCTCACTATACTGTATTACGATGTAACGGGAGCCAAGCTGTTCTTCGTGAAATCTTTTTTTTCTTTTTAAAGAGTGCCACGACATTAGCACACACAAAAAAAATGTTTCAATGGCAGTATTGTACAGATCGTACCATACATTTGCCAATGTTTTAATGTTTGTTTATTTGTTTTGTTTTTTTGTTTTTTGTTTTTTTTTTTCAGTTTGGATAGCAATAGCTGGGACGCCGCGTACATGGCGTACACGTGAATGTCATGAGGTCTGTGACGGCCTTGTCTCTTATCATTACGGTGCGCTCTAAGAAAAAAAAAATCACCGACGCTTCCGATATTGCCTAAATCTGAGCGCAGCCTCGTGTTGGAGAGAAGCGAACTGTGTTTGAAGTTTTGGCTTTTCGCAAGGTATCGACTACACAAATCATAATTCTTGTGAAGTAGGACAGCACCCACTTCGCCATTATTCGTCTTTCTGCGGATAAGTGAGGTACGCGCTACACATCGGTGAAGTGCGCTTTGTTGATGCTGCATGTAGCTGATGATGATGAGGAATTATGGCTGAGTGCTTCGCAGTGTGTGGGTAGCATTAAACCACACACTCGTTGCGTGAATTAGCATTGTGTGATGACTTGTTGTTATTTTATTCTTTTTTCCCACGCTATATTACACAGCTTAACGCGATTACTTGCCCGACATGACGCCTGCGTAGGCTCTTTTCGCAAGTTAGTTCCAAGCATCAGCCTGGCTCTGTGGTAAAATGCTCGACTTCCACGCAGAGGACCTGGCATCAAATCCCATCCGGTCCTGGGTATTATTTTCTCATTTTACAGGGAAATGGGATCAGAACAAGGGTGCCGTAGTTGCCCGCCGCCGCTGCCGCCGCCGCCGGTGTTCGTAACCGCTATCGCACGAAATAGAAAAAATATCTTGGATGGAACGGGGTTCGAACCTGGGTCGTCTCTGTGGCAGACCAGTATTCTACCACAGAGCCATGCCGGTGCTCGAAACTCGTGCGCACAAAAGCCCTATACAAGCGTTATGTCGGGAAGGAATCGCGTTAACATGCGCAATATAGCGTGGTAGAAGAGTAAAATAACAACCAGGCGTCACAGAAAGCGAATTGTGTAACCAGGCGTCACACAATATAAATTGCGTTACGAATGGGTCATTGAATGCTTCCAACCCATTACAACCCTAGTGAAAAAATCCGTATGTACGGAAGATACGGATCCGTACATATGGAATTATGGTATTACGGATCCGCATGATACGGATCCGCATGATACGGATCCGCATGATACGGGTCCACATAATCCATATATATGGATTATACGGATCCGTATCCTCCGTATATACGGCTTCCATATATACGGAAATGTGGTATTATGGATGCCATAATACCATAGTCATTTTGGTTTAGCGAGTCCATACAATGCAGGCAAGGTCTTCCATTAAGTCAGAACTTGTTTGAGGACAGCTTAATCGAGAGATCAAAGTAAACTGAATAATGTTTATTCTGCACATGTACGCGCAGAACAAGCCTAAACAATGTGCACTGTCAGATGACGACACCCTCGCATGCACCACGCAGAATAACCACAAACAATGCGCACTGTAAGACAAGACGACACCCTGGCACACATCACCACACACACACTTGTTCACGTCTGCCCCCCACTGGTTATGCTCCATGTGTCGAGAATGTAGAAACAGTGGCAGTTCTCACACGCAGAGTAAGCATAAACAATGAGCACTGTCAGGCGACACGACACCCGGGCACACACCAATCAGAATAAGCATAAACAATGCACACTGTGAGATGACACGACACCCTGGCACACGCCACAACACATGCACTTGTTCACACTTGCCGCCATTGACCATGCCAGATATGACGAGAATGTAGAAACAGCAGCAGATCTCACGCGGCACTGCCAACGGAATGGCACTAATCTTCCACCCTTATCTACAATGAAGGCCTGGCATTCACACTGGCAATAAAACTGAACCTTTATTCTGCACGCGTACCTACGTATGCAGAATAAGTACAAACAATGTGCACTGTACGCGAAACGACACGACACCACTGTACTGGCACGCACCACCACATACGCACTTCTTCACGTCTGCCACCACTGACCATGCTAAATATTATGAGGCTGTAGAAATAGCACAATCTCTCACACAGGTCCTGCCTTTGCGAGGTAATCGCATTGACCCGCCATCCGTAACTGCAATGAAGGCGGGTAAACTCACTGGCGGGTAAACCTTCGAAGCTGTAATGCCAAGCAAGCGGGAAACGTGGTCGAGCAAGCAAAGTCCATGGTGACACAAAAATAGGTGGTTCTCCGATGTAACTAGCGTTGTGGCAGGTCGCGTCATGCACCTCCGGGTTCCCAAGGCGTTACGAGATCCTGCTGAATATAAACCTTTCCTGCAGGCACACACACACACACACACACGGCAGCGTCCGATACACTGGCAGGAGCGCCTCAAGCCACGAAAGACAAGCCCAACGTAGGTGGCGCCGCGCCGCGGTGGAATGTAGCGTAATACCATGGTGGGTGAGAGGGAAAGACGACGGTCGCCGAGGGAGCGTTTGACGGGCAAAGAATTGTATAGAGGAGGCTATGAGGGAGGGCGGCCCCCTCCCTCTTAAGTGACAAGAGGGAAAAGGGGGCGCCCCCTCCCCCCCCCCCCCCCCCACCCCGTGCGCTCGCCTATGGTCATGGTTTCACGTAGAACACCATGCTTTCCGTATACTACTATTGCCACGTGGATCTTTCCGCATAGTCCATACGGATTCCGTTTGTTCTTTCCGTATATTCCGTATCGCCGTATGAGTCTATCCGTATAACAGATATGGCATCCGCATGTTCCTTATGGCCACATCCGTACGCCCATACGGAATTCCTTATGTACCATATGATGCTTCCGTATGTTCCTTACAATTTCCGTAAGCATCAGTATACGTCCGTACAAAATCCATATATTTTATACGGAAAATATGCGGAATCCGTATGTTTTCCGTATGACGGTATGCGGATTTTTTTCAGTAGGGAAAGGGCTCAGCCATAGTTCTTCATCGTCATCAGCCACCGAATCAATTAATGGAGTAGCGGGTACCTTGCAAGCGTACTTGTATTAGTAGCCCCAAGAGAGTTTGCAACGGGAAAGCGCAGCACAGTCACAGCTCTCGCTGTGACTGTGCTGCGCTTTCCGCGCAGGCCTGGCGTTTTTTTTATTTTTTCATGTTCATCGGTTACGCCAAGCACGGCGACGGCGCTCAATGCAGGAACGAGCGCCTAAGAGCTGCGCTCTCAAAAGTATTATCCGTTATTCTTTTCTGGGAATCTTCACTTGCCACGTATGCGACTCTCTTCGAAAGAGACACGTTAAAGGGACCCTGAAACGGTTATTTGAAGCTTTGTCAGCGTTTAGACTAGAGCATCATCGAACCATTGGCACCACAAATTTAGCGGCACGCCGTGTACCAAGGCGGCTACGGACAATTATATCATACCCTCCTTCTCACCCCTGCCTTGCCTCCTCAACTCATGAGACACGCTGGCATCGCTGGCGATCGCAGAGCTCACGTGAGCACACTCGACGATTTGAGCTTCGCCCAGTGATCACCTCCGAGATTGCACGCCGACAGGTTGCGTGCATCTCGGAGACCATAGCCCAGTGCGCCCGGCAGCACGCACGCCGTCTGGCAACAGACACAGTTGATATCTTCTCCGACAGGTGCCGCCACCCTGCCAGCCAATTTTTGTGCGCGCACACCGCAGCCCCAGTGACGTCGCCAGCAGCCCCAATGACGTCGTGCCCACACTGCATGTCGTACTCGCAAGGGGCGGTTAAAAACGCGTTGGGCTGAGCCGCAGTGATCTGCAGCGATTCGCAGCTTTATAGCGTTGTAATAAATTACACAGTGTAAGCAGAGAGCTTAAATTAGTCTGTAAATGAGTCTTAGGACTTGGTCTACTGGCCCAATGTGTTTGTACAAAATCGTCAAAACCGTTTCAGGGTCCCTTTAACTCTCTTCGGGTCCCACGACTCTCCGACGAGGGTATAATTATCTCCATAAAGAGTTAATGACCCACCAAAAGAGAGTTCATTTGTCTCCTTTAAGAGAGCCATACGCGGCAAGTTAGCTGGGCTAACAAAAAAAAAGTCAGGCACTGGCGTAGCCATGGCGCGGGGGAGGGGGGGAGTGTTCAACCTTTCTTCCCCCCATAAAAATTTTCAATTTTGCATGCGTGCGTGCGTTGGTGTTTGTGCGTTGGTGCACACACACCAACGCACGCACGCATAGTTAATTATCTCCCCTCTACCCTCCTCCCCCCCCCTTTCCCCCCAAAAGAAATCGGGCTACGCTAATGTTCAAAGACTTCTTTTGTTAGAGTGTGTTTTTATGAGCATTTTTGTACTTTGCGCATTCTGTCAGCCTGGTGCTTCTTTCACTAATTCTCTATTACATTACGACATTTATTTATTTTTTATTTATTTATATCCAGCGTGCCAGCACATTTTCACGTGGTTGTGACGGTGAACAAAGCTATCGTGCGCAGATGGTGAAAATGAAACTCCTTCATTTGGGCAAAGTTGTGCCCGGAAGAAAGAACGACACTCAAAGTGCAACGATTTCGGCGCCGACAGTCGTCCGTCGTCGAACAATCTGATCAGCGCTAAGGCGCGTCGGCGTTTGTACATGTGGCATCTAAATTTCCAAGCTTATCGTTGTCGGCCGCGTTAGATCGAGAATAAACTCTACTGTTCGCGTTGCGCGCACAAGCTTGTCAGCTGGACGGAAAAACTTTATTGATTGTCCGGCCGGTTAATGACCTGGGCTCACGTTCCCATGTCGTGACGTCAAGGCCTTGCCTCTCTACCGCTTCACGGGCCTGCTGGACTGCCCAGAGTTGGTCGGCAAGCTTGGAGTTGCGCAGAGCGGCTTCCCACCTCACCGAGAGAGCATCGGGATGAATGCGAGGTTAAAACTTATCGGAACAATCCAAAACAATCGCGAATGTTCGACACTCCGGCGCGGTGCGCACAAGACAGTGGATACACGTGCAGCGGGTCCAGTCACATGTAAAAATGGAAAAAAGCGCGCGTGGCGATATGTATGAAACATAGATCTACTTGAGCCTATTCAGACACCTGTGATTGGCCCCTTTGATCTATTCACTGAATATGTGAGCCCTAGTCTAAACAAACAGCTTCGGTAGCCTCTTGAACACCCTCGTCTTTAAACAAGCTGGTAAGCCCCATCTTAACAAGCAACCTCGATCACCTCTTGAACGAATTCCGTCTTTAAGCAAACCGACGTTTCCCACCGGTTCCGAAATTTCTCATTTTCGCTCTTACCGACGGCTGTGTGGAGGAGAGGTCGTTGAGTTCACAAGGGTCGCGCTCGATGTCGAACAGGTAGCGACCCTCGCTACGCAGTTTGAACCCCGACTGCTGCGACGAGCACCGAACCGCAGCCTTCCCACGCCAGCCGTCTGAAGCTTCTGCGAGACATGGTCCGTCACCATATAACTCTTCCAGAGGGTCTTCCAGGCCAGCGAGGACTTCATCAACAGGTCCAAGTACTCCTCCGCGGCCCCCCTCGCTTTCAAACTCGGGCGCCCCGCCTGGTACGGGGACGTGTTGCTGGAGTGCCTCTTCGTCGAACGGGTTCGGCTCGTTGGACTTCGGACTTGTGACTACGATGAGTTTGTGGTTACCGTCGCGGTAACCTGACAGCCCAGAAGCAGTGTCGATGTTGATGAGGAACTCGCTGCGGGGCCAGGCTGCTGTGCTGTCGCTTTTTCGCCGCGGACAGCGCTGGCCATAGGTCGAAGCCGTCGATGGTGCCTAGGTTGCCGACGTTCCCGCCTGGTGAGAGAGAATCGCTATTGTACAGAAAGAGTAAGCTATTTACTGAAAGCAAAATGTTCAGTCAGCCTATATTCACCTATTTGCTATTCTGCAGGGACAGGGGAGGAGGGGCCCTAGAAGAGTGTGGGCAAAAAGAAGTAAAAAAAAAAGAGAATAACTTGGAGGTCTTGTAATAGCTGTCTTATCGCAATAACAGTCTCGACAGTCAATGTGGAATACAAAAAAAAAAATGACCACTTATGGGCACAACACGCTTTCGTGATTGAGGAATCAAAGCAGACTTCGCAATTATCAAGCGCTTGTAGCTTCCTCGGTTACTGCATGCTTAAAGTTGCTTCCTCAATCGTTTATTCGTCACATTTTCGCATAGTTAATTTCCCTCTACCTCTTGTTGCTCTGTTGACGTATCTTACAGTGATCTAAGCAGTCACGTTGTTTTAACTCTCTTATATCGTGCATTAAACCTCAAACAAATAGCTTGCTAGTTTTCTGTACAGTTAAATACAATACCTATCACTGCAAGCTCTATACCTGCGTAAATTAAAACGCTTTTTAATGCTCTCATTCGTGAAAATAAATCGAGTTCAAGGGACACTAAATAGAAGAACGGTTTTTCTCGATCAGTAAATTCCATTTTCGCAATGCCGAAAGCATCGCGCTAACCACGAGAAGACGCTTGGTAAACGATAAAACTCGCAAAAAGAAAATGCTGGTCACGACGCGGCCTTCAAGTTTCCGCACCAGTTCGCCATGACATCATTGATTTAGACGGCGTCTACTAAGGTCTACGTAATGTTTTGTCGCTAAAAATATTTTTACATTGCGTTCTAAGGGACCCAAGGTCATAAGATAGCAAGTTCCAGAGGTAGAGAGAGAGAGAAATCGCAGTTTCACCGCAAGGGCGAAGCAATGAATGCGATAGCAACAAATTGTAATGTTACACGAAGTAAGGCTGGCAGCTAACTCCTCTGGACCCGATCTTGCGTAACTCTACGAAATGCCGGAGTATGAGAGTGCAACAGCTGCAGGGTCAGATGCTCTTTTCGAACCGTCTCTTTGCGTTAAGAGCGCAGCATGTAGAAGTGTATACGAGCCGTCCGCTGACGCAGGCCGAGATAGCGCGCGCGCCAGCGATCGCGACAGCGCCCTTAGAACCAAAGTGCACAGCTGCTCCTCAAGCGACACCCTCCTGGCGTCCCTTCATGCTCGTTAAGGACAAGCGGGGCGTTTCCACTCTGCTTCAACAACATTCGACGGCAGGTCTAACACGTGGGGGGGGGATGTTATCGCATGCGCCCTGCGAGCGACGGAAGCTGGGCTGGCTCGTTTGATCTCTCCTTCAGCCGCATTCGTCGCTCCCGCTCGCGCGCTTTTACCCTCGGGTAGAACATACAATGCTCGCGTGGGGGAGATGTTATCAATTTGGACTTTAT